>CM053505.1:46038359-46638359 GCA_028627145.1 Eidolon dupreanum
TCTCTCTCTCTCTCTCTCTCTCTCTCTCTCTCTCTCTCTCTCTCTCTCCTTTTTTGCCCCATTCTGTTTTTCCTCATCTTCTGGTAATACATTTACACAATGTCAAATCATCTGATATCACCTGATGGTTCTCTGGGTCTCAGTTCATTATTTTTCAATCTTTTTGCTCTCTATACTTCACACTAGATAATTTTAATCAATCTATCTCCAAGTTCAGTTACTCATTCCTCTGTCATTTCCATTTGGCTATTAAGTCTATTCTGAAGTTTCAATTTCAGAAAGTATATTTTTCACTTCTAAGATTTCCGTTTAGTTCTGTTTTGCTGTTTCTCTGTTGCAATTTTTACTTGTTGAAACAATGTTTTGTTTACTTCATTGAGATGATTATTAAAGCCACTTTGAAATTGTTGTATATTAATTCTAACAATTGATTCATCTTGGAGTCATCCAAAAAAAAAAGTAAAATTTATTTGTATATAAAAATAAAAACATTATTTTTTCTCTTTTGAATGTGTCCCATTTTCTTGGTTCTTTATATATCTTATAATTTTCTACTGTATTCTGATAGTTTGAATAATAAATTGTGGAGATTTTGGATTCTATTATTTTTCCCTTATTAGTGTTGTCTTCTTTGCTTTCTCAGGCTTTTTTTTTTTTTTTTTTTTTTGGAGGTGGGGATGCTAAGCTTGAAGTTCAAACTTCAAACTCTGTTCAGATTGGTTTTAAATGTGTCTATATGCAGGAATTACCCATGAGTTGTCAGTTTGCAACCTTTAGTCTAGTGTTAGTCTTTAGCTGGGAGGCTTTTAGTCTGTTATCTACCTCCCTGATTCAGAGGTCGGTCAGATATGTGGGTGGACAGACCTTGGAGATCTGCTCTCTGGTTCTTTCCTTTGCAGGATCCCTCTATTCTCTTCAACATTCACAGTTTTCTGGGTTCAATTTTCTTTTTTCACACACCAGAAGCAGTTTTTTTTCCCCTACAATAATCCCACTCTCAGGCTCAAAACTGCAAAGTTAGGAATTTACTTATCTCCCTTCCTCTACGTGAACTTGCACTGCTCACCCAGCAGACACTTCTGTTCACTCTCTAGTACATTCAGGTATTTGCTTTTTGTTTTATGCCCAGGTTTTATATTTATTTTATTCAGTGGGGTGTAGTTAGAGAGTTGTCAAGTAGAATCTTAATCTATCATACCTGGGAGGTAGAACTCCCTATAGTTTTAAATTTGCAAATGAACAATTTCAAACAAAAAAAAGTAGAAAATAGTACAATGGATTCCCATATAGCCATCACCAGACTGTATCACTACCAAGATTTGCCTCATTTGTTTCATCTAGCTTTTATTTTTTGCTTTTTCTCACTTTTTTAAGTATTAAAGACAAATCCCAGACACCACATCATTTCACCTCTATGAACTTCTATATGCATCTCTAAGAACCATAGATACTCTTGTACATTACCATGATGCCATTATCATGCCCCCCAAAATTAATAATATTTTTATTATCTAATATTTAGTCTATAAACTAATTTTCTCAATTGCTTAAGTATGTGTATTTGAATTAAGATCCACAATATCATTTGATTGATGTTCTTGTTTTGTCTTTTTGAATCTAGAGCAGTATCTTCTCTTCACCTTCATTTTCCCTGCCATTGGCTTGCTGGAGAAACCACATCAGTTGTTTTTATGGACTATCCCCATTCTAGATTTGTCTGCGTCCTTCCTTGAGGTGTTATTTTACTGGTTCCTCTATCCTTTATATTTCTGTAAATGAAAATCAACTCCAGAGAATTAATTAGGTTCAGTGTCAACTTTTTGGTAAGAGTATTTCATAGATGGTGCTGTGTGCCTGTTATCACAGTGTTTGGAAAGCTTAACGATTGTTACAATACATGGCCAAAACTTGTACATTGACACATTTCAATCCAATTGATAGGTGCTATTTCTTGTTTTGCTTGCATTGTTGTTTTTCCTAAAGTAATTCAAAGGAAAACAAACGAACCAAAAAGCTGTAGCTGCATCTCAATGAAAAAGTAGGAAAATGGAAGACCATGATTGCTTCCTCTTTCAAGGTAGACATGCTCTTCAATTTCCAATGGGGTTACTTCCCCAAAATCCCATCATAAGTTGAATGTGTTGTAAGTTGAAAATGCATTTAACAAACCTAAGCTGCCAAACATAATGGCTTAGCCACACCTACCGTAAACATGCTCAAGACACTTATATTAGCCTGCAATTGGGCAATTATCTTGAGTTTCATCTCAAGGGTAATTGCCTTCCCCTTCTCACCAGAAGCAGAAGACAGCTAGGCATTTTGTAGATATGACGGGATGGGAAAATACAAAATACAATGTCCAAAAAATGCAACACAGTATACTGTAGAGTATCAATGGTTTATCCTTGTGATTGCATGTCTGACTGAGTGCTATAGCTTGCTGCTGCTGCCCAGCATCATGAGATAATATAGTACTACATATCGCTAGCCTGGGAAAAGATCAAAATTCAAAATTCAAAGTACAGTTTCTACTGAATGTGTGTAGTTTTCACACTACTGTAAAATCAAAAAATTGTAAGGTGAACTATTGTAAGTTGGGAACTGTCTGTATTTATTCTTATACCAGATAGCTTCACTAATTTTTATTTCCTGCCTGGCCCCTGAAAACATATGAGTTTTTAACTGTAGCTATATATATTCTCCAAACCATTATAACAAGTACACTGAAACTCTGATCACAAGTGTTGAGCTACAATTTGAAGCTTACATTGTATGTGCTTTTTAAGAAATGAGAAAATTAGGGAAATTAAAAAAATACACATAACTCTCTGCAACCCTGAAAAATAAAATTACACATGACCAAAAATAATCTTCATGATTCACAAAGTTTTGAAACTGAATAAACTCCTTTAGGAATTTTATCATACATTTCATCACAAAATTAAAAGAGTTTAAGGTGATTCATAAAGCTAAAGCACTGATGTTTCCCATATGCAATATCTTAACTTGGACCTTTCAAAGAGAAGCCATAAACAAAAGGTCATAAAGACATCATATAAAATGAGTTCCTGCAAACTCAGATTTGCTGAAGAAGACATTTATTTTAAGTTCACAAGCGATATAAACAAACAAAACTTTAGTGCCCAGGACATGTAAACTAGAATGTTAAAAAACATAACTTACAGGTTAAACATGTTTTCAGTTCTTTAAGGAACAATATGTTTATCTAGTTTCTAAATTGAGACAAAGGAAGTCAGAAAGAGAGGGAAATTACCAAAAGAGTGTTGTAAGTGTTTTCCTTGAGATTGTTTTCAAAAGCCTTTAAAAACTGGGTGTGTAAGTTAAAGCTGCTTTTAGCACTTCCTCGACAGCTCACCTTAGATTTTGCTAAACTTGGCAGCATTATAGGGGTCATATTTTCACATGGATGCACTCTTCCTGAGCAGAATGTATTTGACAGAAACAAGTTTTTCTTTCATGTCAGGCATTTGTGTGTCTGCTTTTCATAACAAACAGAAAGACAAAGCTCACCATTCTGGACTCCCTCCCAATAGTTCCAATTTAGCTATGAAAACAAGATTTTTATTTCACGATTTGGAGGAATGTCCTTTAAAAGTTAACTCTTTAAGAAAACATAACAATTTCCCATCAATAATCATTTTATCTTCTATGATTTGGATTTGTTTGCATTTCTTTGGATATCTTCATATTATCTGAGTTGGTAAGGGAGACATTCTCATAAGTTGTACTTTTCCCCCTCTTACATAATTTGGCAATTTATTATAGTTCTTATTTGCATTATTTTTTGTTTCAGATACTAAGTTTGATCTCCAAAACAGATTGGGAACAGCATTTGTTTTGTTTCTAGGTTTTGGACACAGTTTAGAAGAGTCCCAAGCTACCAGAATTGTGTTTGAAATGGACTATTTTTGAAGAGTTCAGCTGTTTTCATACTCTGTCCTTTCATAATGAATAGTGTCTGTCCAAAAAAGGGCAAATTATTGTGATGGGTTAGGATCTTAATAGAGTAAGAGAAAAATTCTTACCAGGCTATATCTAAAATATACATTGAAATACACCATAATCCTAACTCCAGCAGTTCCAAGGACAGCATGCCATGCAGCTAGTATTATCAGTCTTCTATAGATGTCAAAGCATCCAGTGAAAACTTTGATGCTGAAAAAATGACTATTTGGTTATTCATTCTAAAGCAGGTTATTAGAAGTAGACTAGCAAGAAGACCTATTTTTAAATGGTCCTATTCTTATTAGGAAAAGAAAGAAATATGATTTTTTTACTTATAAGAGAAAATGGGTGAATTAGAATTGATATTTTAGCTGAACATAATTATGTCATCATAATCAACATCATCTTTTTAAGCCTAAATGATTGATTTGGAATAGAATGCTAGTATAATTCACATCTTCTTAATTCTTTATTGTTATGCTTTCCTTTTTAAAATTTGCTTTCTTTAGCTTCTGAACTATTCAAAGATGCTATTATCATTCTTTTCAGTTCATAGGCCCACATTATTCACCATTCGAATACAATATAAAACTAGAACAGCTATTTTATGCTGAAATATATTTTGTCATTTTTGCTGTGAGAAAAAAATATCAACCTTCTTATACACGGAAAACTGATAAACAGAGATATTAGTTGATTCTATACATAGGAGTACCACTTGAATACGAAATGACATATTAGAAAATGATAATGCATGTGTTATTCTGTATGACTTCAGATCTCATCCATTAACTTAAGAAAGATTATTTTGAATAGTGGCTGAACTAGGTACAAATCAAATGCTGAAATCAAAGGAGGATAAATGAGATCCTACATAGAGCTTGGCACAAGCACCATAAAGAACAATTTTATATCATTGGAATATAAGTTGAAATTTATTTTTAGTCTCTTTTTCACAGGGTCCAAAATAGCTATTAGGCAGTAAAGTCTCTGATATTTCTACTAGTAATTTCTTTTTAGACATATCTCCTTAGGCAAAGGAAACAAAATAAAAAATAAACAAAGGGGACTACATCAAACTAAAAAGTTTTTGTACAGCAAAGGAAACCATCAGCAAAACAAAAAAACAACTGACTGATTGGGAGAAGATATTCGCTAATGATACAACTGAGAAGAGGTTAATATCCAAAAATATATAAAGAACTCATACAATTCAACAACAACAACAACAACAACAACAAACAAACAATCCAATTAAAACGTGGGCAGAAGACCTGAACAGATACTTCTCCAAAGAGGAAAGACCGATGGCTAAAAGGTATATGAAAAGATACTCAAGGTCACTAATCATCAGAAAAATGCAAATTAAAATGACAATAAGATACCACCTAACATCTTTCAGAATGGCTATCATCAACAAATCAAAGAACAACAAGTGTTGGCGAGGATGGGGAGAAAAGGGAACCCTCATACATTGTTGGTGGGATTGCAAATTGGTACAGCTACTATGGAAAACAGTCTGGAGGTTTCTCAAGAAATTAAAAATGGATATAACTTTTGATAAGCAATTGCACTTCTGGGTATTTATCTAAAGAAAACCAAAGCAATAATTCATAAATATCTATACAACCCAATATTCATGGCAGCAAAATTTACAATATCCAAGATATGAAAGCAACCTAAATGCTCATCAACAGAAGATTGGATAAAGAAGTTATGGTTTGTAAATGGAATATTATTCAACCATTAAAAACAAATGAAATCCTACCATTTGCAATGACACTGATAGACCTAGAGGTTATTATGCTGAGTGAAATAAGTCAGATAGAGAAAGATAAATACCATATGATTTCACTTTTATGTGGAATCTAAGGAACAAAAAGAACAAATTAATCAAAAATAGACTGACATATGTAGAGAACAATCTGGTGACAGCCAGAGTGGAGGGGAACTAGGAGGCTGGGAGCATGGAGTAAATGGTTAAAGAAGTACAAATTAGTAGTTGATAGATGGTCACAGGGGTGAGGAGCATTTAGCATTAATGTATTGGCTGGGTGAAAAACCAGAGGAGAGAAGGAGCAACTAGGGGGATCATTTTATAAATTATATAAATGTCTAACCAATGTACTGCTTTAGAATAAATAACCAATTATACTTGAAACTATTAAATAAAATTTAAAAAAGAAGTCTGCATAGTATATTTGGGACACATTTTTTAAACTCTAGAGTAATTGAATTTCCATAATCATCTTTACAAAGATGTATTTAGCTAGATGAATGAAATCTGTGGGCAATTCTGTTTCTACTCACATGTTGGGGAATTGAGTGCGTCAACCTTTCCATTACTCTAAACACAATATGCTCTCATCAGTCCACAGAGAGGCTGAGGTAGAACATATATCCCTACCAGGCCTTGCTCAACCTTAGAGCAGATACAGTTGTAGCTATTCTCAACACCTCTAAAGACAGAAATGAATAATTATGTTTCACTTAATTTCAATTCATTTCATTAACTCCTTTCTTTTTCCACTACCTTTCAAAAAACTCTTTTTTTTCCCCATGAGAAGGGGGGAAAAAAAGAGTTCATTATGGTCTTAAACGACTGTAATATAGGTATTGTATAATCTAGCTCAAAAAAGATAAGCTATATGAACTTAAAAGGCACTTCTTTTTACATTATAGTTTTTCCCCAAACACCCAAGTTTCTCCTCAACTTCCAGCTCCATCCAAAACTTCTTCAGGCCTCATGAAAAAAAAAAAAAGCTAATGCTTACAAATTTAAGAAAGTTACCTCTTCATCACCCCACAATATAAATAAAGTGAAAAGGTAAAAAAATTTTGGTGAACATTATTACCAGGATTTGACAGAGTAACTAAATTTTTTAAAAAAATCTTAATAAAGAGGATATTTGGAAACATCGTGGAGTGAGAGATGTCCCAAGATCTTGCCCCTTGAAATAACAATAAGCTTAACATCTAAAACACAACCAAAACACTCAAATTGCATACCAGCACATCTGAGCATGGGATCTGCGCATAAGAGCTACCACAGGTCAGAACCCGGGTGTCAGGCAGTGGACTGGGAGAAATAGAGAAGCAGCTTCTTGCAGCCACTGAGCTACCGTAGGAGGAAGAGGAAAGGAGAGGGAGCCATGAGATCCCTGAACAGCCCTGCCTGGGAAAGCTGTGAGCTCTCCATGGCTGGCTAGTGGCAGGGCCCAGTCATCAGAGCAGAAATCAGAGAAGCAGGACAGCAGAAAAACAACAGTTGATATTTACCAGCCAAGATAGCAAAACCAAGACTGAGCTGCAGCCCCTAAACCCCAACCCAGAGGAGCTCTCCCCCCATAATCTCCGAGAACAAAACCCCGGAGCCCCAGGGGAATCTCAGCAAACACTGCAGAAACTGTTGCTAACACTGACAGGGACTGAAACTGAGGGTAGCGAGTGTGACTAAATATCTATCAGAAAATAAAAAGGCATTCTTAAGGCTTTATATAAAGCAGGAATCCAAGAGACTTAGATGCCACCTACTGGAAACCAAAAGAAAAGTGCCTTCTTAGCATCAGGCTAAAGAGAGACCTTTATATAATCAATCTTCTTTCTTGAAAAACAACAGAATACACTTCCATTAATATCCAGGCAGAGAAATAGTCCATTAAACACCATGAACAGCCAAGGTGAAATGGTATATCAGAAAGAGAGAGAAAAATCTCCAGAAAATAAGCTTACAGACATAGAAATATATGATTTAAATGACAGAGAATTCAGGATGGTACTTCGGAAAGAACTCAGTGAGATCGGAAACGGGTCATATCAACAATTTCAGGAATTGAAAAAACACCTGGATAAGCAGAGCAAGGAGATTGAAACCCTCAAAAAGAACAGAATAGATCTTCTAGAGATTAAAAAAAAAAAAAGAACAAGAACAAAAACAAAACACAGACACACTGTAAGAGTTGAAAAATGAAATAGCAAGCTTGGGAAATAGAGTTAAATAGAGTTGACCAAATGGAGGAAAGGATCAGTGATATCAAAGACAAAAATCTAGAAATAAATCAGAAGGGAGAAGAGAGAAACTGAAGAATGAAAAATAATGAAAGAGAAATTGAAGAACTAGCTGATACCATTAGGAGATGAAACATAAGAATAATGGGCATTATCAAAGGCAAGTAAAAAGAGCAGGAACTAGAAAGCATTTTCAGACAAATAGTTGACCATAATTTCCAAATCTAAGGAATGAGCTGGATCTTGGAATTCAAGAAGTCAACAGAACACCCAATTATCTCAACCAAAAAAGGTCTTCTCCAGAACACGTTGTATTAAAATTATCAAAAATCAATTACAGAGACAGAATTTTCAGTGCAGCCAGGGACAAGAAAACAGTAACTTATAAAATAAAACCCATTAGATCATCCTTGGACTTCTCAGCACAAACCTTGCAAGTCAGAAAGGAAGGAATCAAATATTTAAACTATTAAGTGAAAGAAACTACCAGCCTAGAATAATGCATCCAGCTAAGCTCTTCTTTACATACAAAGGAGAAATTAGGACCTTTCCAGACATATGAAAAATGAGGTAATTCTCTACTATGAGGTCTTCACTACAGGAAATACTGAAAGGGGTCAGCTCCAAAATGACAACAAACAAACAAACAAACGAACAAACACATAATTAGGAGTAAGGTGACTTATCAGGCATATAGAAGAAGAGGAGTGTAACCCTTACTAAGAACAGTGCATTATAAACTTAAATAAGAAGAGAATTGTTATAACAAGATAGTAATGAACATTCAGCATACATAGGGACAAATTGAGATAACAATGACTAAAAAGGGGAAGATTCAAAGATCCAAATTCACAAAGGGAAATGGAGATAAGGTGCACGCAGAAGAAAATGGACAACTGTGTATATATAACTATCCTTTACATATTTGTAATGGTAACCACACACAGAGGATTCAATATTGAAGTATATAACATAAAAAAAGAAGATCCAGAGGGAAAACCTACAAAAGCCAAACAAACAAACAAACAAACAAACAGAAACACAAGGACAAGGAAGCAATGGAAACACTGAGCTACCAAAGCAAAGATAAAATGGCTATAAGAAGACTGCATATTTCAATAATCACCCTAAATGTAAATGGACTGAACTCACCAATAAAAAGGCACAGAATTACAGAATGGATCAAAAAACAAAACCCAACTATATGCTGCCTCCAGGAGACACATCTCAGCTCCAAAGACAAATATAAACTCAACGTGAAAGGGTGGAAAATGATATGTCAAGTAAATGATTCATATAAAAGTGGGAGCAATAGTAGTAATATCAGACAAAATAGACTTCAAAATAAAAAAGGTAAAGAAAATTACTGAGGGATACTTCATAATGATAAAGCGAATCATGCACCAAGAAGACATAACACTTATTAATATCTATGCTCCCAATCAGGGAGTCTCAAAATATAAAAACAATTACTAACACAACTAAAGGGAGAAATAGAGCAAAACATTATCATAGGAGGAGACCTAAATACCCCACTGTCAGATATGGACAGATCATCCAAACAGAAAACTAATAGGGAAAAAACATCCTTAGATGACACATTATAGTGACTACATAATTGACATTTACAGAGCTTTTCATCTCAAAACAGCTGCCTATACATTCTTCTCTAGTGCACATGGAACAATCTCAGGTATTGATCACATGCTGGGACACAAAACTAACCTCAACAAATATAAGAAGATCGAAATCATACCCACTATAATATCTGATCATAATGGTTTGAAGCTGAAGATCAACTGTAAAAAGAGAGTAGGAGGAACCAAAAATATGTGAAGATTAAACAACATACTAATGAACAATAATGGGGTCAGAGAAGAAATGAAAAGTGATATTAAGAGATACATAGAAACAAATGATAATGATAGTACAACATGTCAAAACTTCTGGAACACGGCAAAAGCAATAATAAGAGGAAAGTTCATATCATTACAGGTTTATCTCAGAAAGCAAGAATGAACCCAAATAAACAACCTAATGCTTCATCTTAAAATACTAGAAACAGAATAACAAATGAAGCCTAAAAGGAGTGAAATAATCAAAATTAGAGCAGAATTAAATGAAATCAAAAACAAAAACAAAAAAAAAATAGAAAAAACAAGTGCAACAAAAAGCTGGTTGTTTGAGGAGGTTAAGAAAATTAGCAAATCCTTGTCTAGACTCACTAAAGAAAAAAGAGAAAGGACACAAATAAACAAAATCAGGGATGAAAGAGGGAAAATTACTACTGATATCGCAGAAATACAAAGGATCATACAAGAATACTATGAAAAAGTATATAACATCAAATTTAAAAACCTTGAAGAAATGGGCCACTACTTAGAAAAATACAACCTTCCTAGATTGAATCAAAAAGAACTGGAAAATCTAAATAGACCAATCAGCAGTATGGAAATTGAAACAATCATCAAAAATCTACCAAAAAGTAAAAATCCAGGACCAGCTGGCTTCATCAGTGAATTCTAACAAACATTCAAAGAATATTTAATACTTATTCTCCTCAAACTCTTCCAAAAAGTCAAAGCGGAGACAACACTTCTCAACTCATTTTATAAGGCCAATATTACCCTGTTCCCAAAGCCTGGTAAACATAACTCAAAAAAAGAAAACTACAGACTAATATCTCTCATGAACACAGATGCAAAAATCCTAAATAAGATACTAGAACTGAATACAGCAACATATTAAAAAGATTATACACTATGATCAAGCAGGCTTCATCCCAGGGTCACAGGGATAGGTCCACATATGCAAACTGATTAATATGATACACCACTTTAACGAATTAAAAAATAAGAATCATATGATCATATCAATTGATGCAGAAAAAAGCCTTTGACAAAATACTGCATCCATTTATGATCAAAACATTTAACAAAATCAGTATAGAAGGAAAGTAACTTTACATAATAAAGGGCATATATGACAAACCTTCAGCCAACATTATACTTAATGGTGAAAATGTAAAAACTTTCTAAGATCAGGAACAAGGCAAAGCTGTCCACTATCACCACTGTTACTCAAAATAACATTGCAGGTCCTAGAGAGTGCAATCAGACAAGAGAAAGAAATAAAAGGACTCCCAATAGGAAACGAAGAGGTCAGACTGTCACTATTTGCAGATGACATGATCCTCTATATAGAAAACCCTACAGATTCCACAAGAACACTACTAGAAACAATAAGCAAATACAGTAAAGTCTCTGGATACAAAATCAACATTCAAAAATTCATACTCTAAAAATGAAGTGTCAGAAAAAGAAGTGGAAACAATAATTCCTTCTGCAATTACAACAAAAAGAATAAAATACATTGGAATACATTTAACAAAAATGTGAAGGACCTGTGTAATGAAAACAAGAAGACTCTGTTAAAAGAAATCGAAGAAGATACAAAGAAATGGAAAGATATTCTGTGATCTTAGATTGGAAGAATCAACATAGTTAAAATGACCATATTACCTAAAGCATTATACAGATTTAATGTAATCCCCATCAAAATCCCATTGGCATTTTTTAAAGAAACAACAAAAAATTATCAGATTTGTATGGGAGCACAAAAGACCCCAAACTGCCAAAGCCATCCTGAGAATAAAGAATGAGGCTGGAGGCATCACTCTGCCCAACTTCAAATTATACTACAAAGCTACAGTAATCAAAACACATGGTATTGGCACAAAAACAGACACATGGAGCAGTGGAACAGAATTGAGAGTCCAGAAGTAAACCCACATTTATATGGGCAAATAATTTTTGATAAAATGCAAAAAACACACAGTGGAGAAAGGTGCTGGGAAAATTGGAAAGCCACTTGCAAAAGAATAAAACTAGACTGTTGTCTATCACCACACACCAAAATTAACTCAAAATGGATTAAGGACCTGAATAAAAGACCTGAAACATTAAAATGCATAGAAGAAAACATAGGAACTAAACTTGGACTTAAAGAGGATTTTATGAATTTTACCTCAAAGGCAAAGCAAGTAAAAGCTAAAATAAATGAATGGGACTACATCAAACTAAAAAGCTTCTGCTCAGCAAAAGAAATTGTCAGCAAGGTAAAGAGTGAGCCATCCAAATTGGAATATATATTTGCAAGCAATGCCCTCCATAAGGGCCTAATACCCAAAATACAACTCAATAACAACGAAGAAGAAAGGATCCCATCAAAAAATGGGCAGAGGACCTGAACAAACACTTTTCCCTAGAAGACATACAAATGGCCAACAAATATTTGAAAAGATGCTCAACATCGTTAGGGAAATGCAAATCAAAACCACAATGAGATACCATCTCACACCTCTTAGAATAACTATAATCAACATGACAGATAATAACAAATGTTGGAGAGGATGCAGAGAAAAAGGATCCCTCATACACTGCTAGTGGGACTGCAAATTGGTGCAGCCACTATGGAAAACAATATGGAGGTTCCTCAAAAAACTAAGAATTGATCTATTGTATGATCCACCAATCCCTCTACTGGGTATTTACCCCAAAGTCTTGAAAACTCATATCCAAAAAGGTATTTGCACACTGATGTTCATAGCAGTATTATTCACAGTGGCCAGGACATGGAAACAACCAAAATGTCCTACGATAGATAAGTAGCTGTGGTACATATATACAATGGAATATTACTCAGCCATAAGAGGAGATGAAATACTGCCATTTGCAACATCATGGATGAACCTCAAGATAATCATGCTAAGCAAAATAAACCAGACTGAAAAAGTTGAAAATCACATGATATCACTCATATGTGGGATATAAACCTAAAAGCAACAAATGAAAGGACCAACAAACAGAGACTTGTAGACATGGACTATAGACTAGTGGTTACCAAAGGGTGGGGGGGGGGAGGAGAGGGTAGGTAGATGGTTAAAGAGGATCAACTATAGGGTGGTAGGGGGAGGGTGAAGTGGGTAAAAGGGATCAAATATATGGTAGCTGAAGAAAACTGGAGTTTGGGTGATAAACACACAATAGAATATACAGATGTCAAATTAGAATGTACATCTGAAAGTTATATAATTGTATTAACCAATGTTACCCCAATAAACTTAATATAAACATAATAATAAATAAATTTAGCATTTTTCATTGTTCTCTAATATTGTGATTACATTGCAGTACATTAATAGTATCAAAACTTTTCAAGGAGATTATGAAAATTCTCATGATTTTTATTACCAGAATTTGACAGATCAATTGTTTTCTTCAACCTTCATTCCATTCAACCTCTATTTAGTTTGTTGCAGGATTCTCGAACAGAGAGATGGGACACCAGCTCAGCGGAATCTTATCCAAATGCTGAGCCCCCATTGTAATGTGGCGGGCAGCTTTAAACAGCCTCATACTTCTGCATTCCTACACAGCTACAGATGGATGGAAGGAGAACATTTATTGGTTGGAAAGCTGTGAGAAAACTGACATCAGTCGGAGAGTCCTGGGACAGGGGCAGTGGTGGTGGTGGGCAGTCAGGAATAAACTTGTTCGAGGAGGAAATGACTAGGCACGGTTAGGCTGCCACATTCCCCGCTTTGATGCCTGCACCCAGGACTGGGTCGGAGAGCATCATTTCTTTTTTTTTTTTAATACTTGGGTTAGGGGCTGCTACCTCCATATCATGAGGACTTTTGCTGCAGTTTTTCTTTCTACTACAACCTCTATGAGGGAGGTAGTTGACCAGATAACAAGAGGCAATAGTCATGTGAGGAGAAGGCAGGTCCCGAGGAGGAGGAGTACTATCCCAACTAAGGTCTTAAAGCCACCAAAAGAGGAGAACCAGCTTCCAAAGAGGCTACTAGAGTCCCATCCTGATGAGACGTTGTCCTCAGGCTTCTGCCACGCATAGCTTGGTCAGCTTCTGGTGTGACCAAAGCGGGGCCAAATGTCTTACCCTTGGTCAGTCAACGCAGTCAGTATTTTCTTCCAGAAGGTGGCCTTGAGGGGCTCAGAAGAGTTTGGAACACATTCCTACTCTGAAGCTGGAGTTAAAGTCTGCTGTGATGTATCCAGGGTATTATTTCAGCAACATTAACTGCAGTGGGGGTAGACAAAATGACATAAAGGGGTCTCTCCACAGGGGTTTTAGGGGCTGAAATTCTACTCTTTTACCCAGATGAAATCTCCTGGTTTAAAGGGATGAACTTCACTGGTTAATCTGACAGGGAGTCTTTCCCTAACTCATTGGTTGAGAGTCTGGAAGGTGGTCCCTAGGGCCTGAAGTTGTTGTCTCAGAGTCAATTCACCAATTTCCTTGAGATCTCCTTGTAGTCCTTTGATGAGTGGGGTGGCCACCCATGTAGGATTTCGTAGGAGGAGAACCCAGTCTTCTTGGTGGGGGCCGACTTGATTCTTAATAGTGCCATGGGGAGAACTTCATCCCAATGTAGATGTGTCTCCTGACATAGTTTTTACAACTGAGTCTTAAGGGTCCTGTTCATGCATGCCACCTGTCCTGAACTCTGTGGTCAATAGGCAGTATGCAATTTCCATTTAATATTTAAATTATTGGCTAGTAGCTACACTATTTTTGCTACAAAGGCTGGTCTGTTATCTGAGCCAATGGTAATTGGTAGGCCAAATTGTGGAACAATTTCTCAGAGGAACAATCTGGCTACTTCTTGGGCCTTCTCAGTCTGGGTTGGGTAAGACTCTACCCAACTGGAATAGGTGCCTACAAAGACCAAGAAATACTTGAGGCCCCATGATTGAGGCATTTGAGTGAAGTTTACTTTGAGTTTCTCAAAGGGGGTGCTACTGACATTTTGGACCCCCAGTGGGGCACATGGCCCTTTCCTGGGGTTGTTGTGAGCACAGACTTCTCACTGTTCACACACCACTCAGGAGATGCTAGAGAGCCAGGGGACATAGAAGTACCAGCCCAGAGTGGTTTCTAGGGCAGTGTGACCAAGGTGAGTCATTTGGTGAAACTATTTGACAAAAGCTGGGGCTAAGGTCCCAGGACTGCAATTTGCCTGTCCTTGAACTTCTACCATCCACCGGGGAGGAGGCTCCCCTCTTCAGTCTTAAATCAGGCTTCTTCTTGAGGTGAATACTTGGGGCCCTATTCGGCTAAGGGACTGGGAAACAGGGAAGCAGTTAGAGCCATAGGGCTGGCCATCTCAACTCTGCCGGTTTGGCAACATGATCTGCCCTGAGGTTGCCCTGGGCCGTTATGGTGTCCCCTTTTTGATGTCCTCTGCAGTGCATGACTGCTACTTTCTTGGGGGCCCACACAACATCTAAGCATTCTAGAATTTCCTTCCTGTATTTTGTCTTTTCCCCCAGAATTAATTAGACCCTTCTCTTTGTACAGGGCTCCATGTACATGGAGGGTGGTAAAGGCATACTTAGAGTCAGTGTATATGTTAGTACATACTCCTGCTACCAGCTGAAGGGTGCGGGTCAAGGTGATGAGCTCTGCCTTCTGTGCTGAGGTTCTCCTAGGCAGATGTTTTTTTGCCTCAGTGGTGGAATGTAGGATCACCACAGCATATCCTGCAAGGTGTTCTCCTCCCTTCACAAAGCTGCTACTATCAGTGTAATATTCTACATCAGGGTTCTTGAGGGGCTGGTCTGTCAAGTCGGGTCAGCTGGAAAACACTTCATCCATGACTTCAATGCAATTGTGGTCTGGCTGGCTGGGCCCAATGGGTAGCAAGTTGGCTGGGTTCAAGGTTTGTACTACCTCTAGGTGGATGCATGGATTCTCGCACAGTATTCCTTGGTATCTGACCATCTGGGCATTGGTTATCCAATGTCTCTTGTATTCCAGTGATATTATTACTGAATGTGGTACTCAAACTTTCAGTTCTTGCCCCATAATCAGTTTGTCAGCCTCTGACACAAGGAGGGCCATGGCTGTGAGTGCTCGCAAGCAGAGCGGTCAGCCCTGAGCTACAGAGTCATGCTGTTTGGAGAAATAAGTTATGGGACAGTGTCAAGATCATAGCAATTGGGTTAAGGCCCCTACTGCAACACCCATGCACTCATGTATGTACAGAAAGAAAGATTTGGTTAAGTCTGGGAGTCCTAGTCTGGGGGAGTTAGTGAGTGCCTGTTTGATTTCTTCAAAGGCCTTTAGTTGTGGCTTCATAGAGGGGTTTGGCCAGGATGGAGAAATTATGTATCTAGATTCTGCAGAAGCCAGCTGCTCTGAGGAATGCGTGGACTTGTCGCCAGGTGGTAGGGGTGGGAATCGAGCAGACCATTTGTTTCCTTTCTGGGCCAAGTTGGCACTGTCCCTGTGACTGGTGGAAGCCAAGGTATTTAACGCTTTCTTGGCAGATTTGAGCCTTACTTTTAGAAACCTTGTAACCCGCTTCCCAAAGGAGATTGAAGAGTAGATGCATTTCTTCCATGCATTCCTCATAGGCCTTTCCTGCTAAGAGGAGATCATCTACATACTGGATTTATGTACAGCTGTTTTGGTCTGCCAGGAAGGCATTTAATTCCGAGGCTAGAGCTGTCCCAAAGATGGTCAAGGAGTTCTTGAACCCCTGAGGCAGCCGTGTCCATGTTAACTGGCCCTTGTCTCTGCTTTCAGGGCTTTCCCATTGAAAGGCAAAGATTGGCTGACTTCTGGATCTGCTGGCAACACAGCCTTCTTTTCCTTCAACTGACCTTGGGAGGGTGCCAAGGCTTGGGCTAAGAGGACCCTACAATTCTCCTCTAGACAGACTCTCAACCAAAGGGGTTGGGTGTGAACTATTGCCTCTCAATAATTGATATAAGGGAATCGGTCTGGGTGGCCAGGTTGACTGGTAATGACTTGAGAGATCTTTGCAATGACTCCCCTATCAAGAGACCCCTCTGCTGGCCACCCAACACCAAAAGAGGGCCAGTCAATCTCACAAAAGTTTCGGAGTTTCTGTGGGGTGAGTTTAACTTCATAATCTCCTGAATAACTCTTTTTGAAATTCTTAAGCATACAACCTAAAGATGTCTGTTTATTCTGTTGTCACCCATCCTTCCACCTGTGATCAGTGTCACACACACAGAGATTTGCTTTGCCTGTCTCCAGCCACTCCCCTCACGGGGAACTTTCAGGCGCCTCTTAGCAATTGGTTGATCAGTATAAACCCCCGACTTGGATCACTGGAGTAATCTCCTCACGGATCCAGTGACACCACTTTAAGCCATATGAGGTTCACCATGGACCTGTGGGTAGGGGCTGAACTCTTACTTTTTAGCAAGGCCACGTCTCAATCACACACAAACCCACACCAAATACACTCCATCCTCTGCCCTATGTACCTGAGAGGTCATGGTTTCCTCTAACAAATGTAGAGTAATCGGGTGACCTCAGGACTTGATCAGACTCCCCTTCTGTCCTCTAATGGACAGGCTATTCCTGGGACCTGAGTCCTTACCACTCAGTCGGGCGGTGCTCCGGGGCTGGTTCCTGTGCCTCTCTGGGTTCCATTGTACTCATGGAGCCACTGCCCCGGTCTGCTGGAAGAGTCTTCCTCTCCTACAGGCAATAGGTCTGCTGGTGCTCCAAGTGAAGTCTGCTTCTCCCAGAGTCCCAGGATCCAGACCCCAAAGACAAGGGAGGCAAAAAACCACGATCTCTGAATCCCGGACAAGCCACCAGAAATGTTGCGGAATTCTTGAACAGAGATGGGACACTGAGGCTATAAGCAGGAAGCAGCATTTATTTATGCCGGTACTGGCTCAATGGATTCTTATCCAAAGGCTGAGTCCCTATTTTAACGTGGCAGGCAGTTTTATACAGCTTCGTGCTTCCGCATTCCTACACAGCTACAGATATAAGGAAGGAGAACGCTGATTGGTTGGAAAGCTATGAGAAGACTGATGTCTGTCAGCCAGAGAGTCCTGGGACATGGGGGTGTGGGGGTTGGCAGTCAGGAACAAACTTGTTCAAGCAGGAAATGGCCAGCCATGATCAGGCTGCCACAAGTTTACTGAAGACTGTAATTGCTATTCTTGTAGTGTCAGGAAGAATTTTACATCTCTTTGCAGAATTAACTTACTGAGTTGGTGTTTCATATGCCAGACCTATACATTTTTTTCATATTCTTGTGGATTGCCTATTCATATTAGTGGGAGCTGAGTAAACATATCAAGCAAACAGGAGCCCTTCATTCACTTGAGAACCAGGTAACAAGGGTACAGTTATCAGTGCTAGTAATATTGCATCTCTAGTAGAATTTAAAGGATCACTTTTAATTACAGATAGAGAACTAAACTTAATAAGATATTTCATAGATGAACTATTTATAAAATTATAAATCCCTGCACGAACATTTTGAAAAATTGACCTTTACACATTAGCATTATCATAAAAATGTTTTTTTAAAAAATGTATGCAATTAAAATTTTTACCACCAATGTTAAAAATTTGAAATAACTCAACTAAACCTCAATTTAAAAAAAAAAAAACCTTGAAATCACTGAGGAAAGAAAAAGGCCCTTACTATGTATTCCTTAGGAGAAAGCCATATATCAAGACCTATCATTAATATATATTGACTAAGGTAGTATAGTATTGGTACATGTATAGATGAATAGAGTGATGGACTAGAATAGAGAATCCAGAAACAGACCTACACATATATGATCACTTGATTTATGACAGTTTTGAAGTGCAATGGGGAAATAATATTTAACTCAAATAAAGGGGTCATTTTGATATCTATATGAAAATAAGACCCTTATTTCACATTATGAAAAGAAATCAATTCTCAGAGGATTGAAAATGTTAATATGTGTGAAAGGTAAAACAATAAAACTCGTAGAATATAACATGGAAAATACCTTCATGACCACTTGGAGTAGGCAAAGATTTCTTAAGCAGGACACAAAAAGCATTAAGTATAAAGGAAAAGATTAATAAATTAGACTTCATCAAAATTAAGATATCTGTTCTTTAAGAACTCTAAATACTGACATTTGTGGATCTGCTTGCTTTACTGCTCAATCAGTCAACATTGAAGCCTAGAATCTGCAACCTCTAGACACAAAGACCTCAGAAGAGACTTTAACAAGTTTTGGGAAGAAGCTGTGCACTAATAGACCAGTGAGAAGTAAGCCTACATGCATTGTTCCCTGCCATAGGCTATGTAAGTTACCACACTCCTATCCACTTTCCATTTTCCTTTATCTCTCTGAAGATAGCAATTCCAATTTTTGTAAAGTTTTCTTCTGTTCCTTGCCTGGTTTTTATTTTCTCTTATTTCTCTTTCTCTGTTTTGATCTCTGTCACAATTAAGGCTTTAAAAATTCCCATAATATTATTTTAACGGGATTTTAGGGAGAGAAGAATGGGTAAATATCTTTGTGTATCCCATCATGTTTAACCTTGTGTGCAGGTGATTTTCAGGTACAGTAAACCTTGAGAATAGTAGGCTGTATCTGTAAGATCCACAAACCAGAGATTAATTATAGAGCTGATTTTCTTTTTTGGTCATGTTTTAAATTTCCAGTATTTAAGTCTTAGGCACTGATTATTATTTTTATAGTATATTGCTTTTTTTCTCCCTAGCCACAACACTTTATCTTACCTGTCTGAGCATATTGTTTATATATTTTATAGTTTTTTTCCTAGTCCCAGCCTTGGCTTCTTCGCCCCCCAAATTTTCTTTGTCTATTTTGTGCGCTCTCTCTCTCTCTCTCTCTCTCTCTCTCTCTCTCCCTCACTCTCTCTTTTTTTCTCTCTCTCTCCGTTTTTTTGTTTTGTTTTGTTTTTTAACAGCAAGAACCTTCCTTAAATGTCTGGTGATATTCGGCTTCCCATTCATGTTAAAAATGAGGTACTACAAAGCTGATTGGTAGCTATATATTTTCAGATATGTCAAGACTCAAAAAGCATGTTCTATGCAGCACTCAGAAAGTGATTGGAGGATATGGTCTCCCAAAATAAAGGAGAAAATCAGGAAAGAGGAAGATTAAGGGAACACAGGATGATGGCAAAGGGAATTCCTAAAACAATAGACATGCAACTGACTTGGAGAGAAACTAACCCAAACAGAGCAGAAAAGTAAAGGGCTCCATGAGGGAAGACTTCTGGGAAAATAGGAATTGAGGAATTATCTGATGTATTTGCTTATGTGGAAAATAGTGTTGAGATCATGATGGAATGTTTGGGTAGAATTAGCAATAAATACACTGAAATCTAAGTATATATGAGGCAATTATTAATGTCTGGGAAAACAACAAATTGTTAGAGAAGGTAAATGTTATCACAGTATACTAATTGGCTCAACTATGAATGAGATGCATATGATCATACCATGTAAACACGGAATACTGATCTTTTCCAAACTGATATAACTATACTAGGAGTGTGGGGGAAGGGAAAGAATAAGGGTGGGTGTGTAAGGGACCTACATTCTTATGTACTGTAAGAGGAAGTCAAAAGGTGATATTTAACAGTAATTAACCAAGAAATAGCAATATAAGTATATTATTTAGAAATGTGTTGACAAATGCCAGTAGAGATGACTAAAACATATGAAAGGTATTAATTATCTTTGAGGAGGAAGTTTGAAGGTTTGGGAATGAGTTAGCCAAGGGAACTATTATTTACTGCATATGTTTTAGCATTATTTGACTTTAAAAATTATATTCACTTTCTACTTTGAAGAAATTAATTCACCTGGGGGTTTAATTAAAGTACAGATTCCTTGGTCCATTCTTGGATATTTGGATTCATTTAGTACGGGGGAGGAATCTGCATTTTAAATAAACATCCCAACTCTGAGTAACACACCAAGGTAGTACTTTTCTGTTCTTACTCCAAATATGACTTTTTTAAAAGGCATTTTTGGTGGTTTTAATTTTTTCTTCTAATTTTACAATTCTCACTCCTCCCTTGGCTTTAACCTTCCTGATATTGTGTGTGTGTGTGTGTGTGTGTGTGTGTGTATGTGTGTGTGTATATATATATATATATATATATATATATATATATATATGCCATTTAAAAATATTTGTTCTTGAATGTGTTTATTTTCATAATCTGAGCTTACCTCAAAGTTCCCCATGATATCATATCATCTTTAAATTTACTCTTTTTTTCTTTTCTTTTTCTTTTAATTTTTCAATTACAGTTGATGTATAATGTTATATTAGTTCCAGGTGCACAACATACTTGGAGATTATTTTTAGTCATACAGTGAGATTTTTCATTTTTGAGAGCTTCCAACCCTCTTAATACAGTTTCTCTATCAGAGTCTTAGTCAATGGGTTCAGAACATTTTCTCTGAACTTAATTGCCTCAGGTTACTTAGCCAGAGTTGCCTGATTTTAAATTTGTTGTCTTTGTCTTAAATTTAAGGATTACTTCTCAGCTCTTTTTTGTGGCGCCAAGGAGGTGGTAGGATGCTTCAGCTCTTTCCCAGCCACTAGCTGCCAGAAGCACATTGAAGTGGATGATGAACAAAACTTTGTACCTTTTATGAGAAGCCTATGGCCACAGAAGTTGCTGCTGGGGCTCTGGGTGAAGAATGGAAGGATTATATAGTTCGAATCAGTAATGGGAAGGACAAACAAGTTTTCCCCATGAAGCAGGATGTCTTGACCCATGGCCGTATCTGCGTGCTACTGAGTAAGGGACATCCCTGTTATAGACCAAAGACGACTGGAGAAATAAAGTGCAAATCTGTTCAGGGTTACATTGCAATTGCCAATCTGTTTTCAACTTGGTCATTGTGAAAAAAAGGGAGAAAGATATTCCTAGTCTCACAGATACTACTGTGCTTCGTTGCCTGGGGCCGAAAAGAGCTAGCAGAATCTGCAAACTTTTCAGTTTCTCTAAATAAGATGATGTCCGCCAATATGTTGTGAGAAAGCCCCTAAACAAAGAAGGTAAGAAACCTAGGACTGAAGCACCCAAGATCCAGCGTCTTGTTATTCCACGTGTCTTGCAACATAAACGTCGGTGTATTGCACTGAAGAAACAGCATACTAAGAAAAATAAGGAAGAAGCTGCAGAATATGCTAAACTTTTGGCCAAGAGAATGAAGGGGGCCAAAGAGAAACGCCAGGAACAGATTGCTAAGAAACGTAAACTTTCCTCTCTAAGAACTTCTACCTCTAATTCTAAGTCCAGTCAAAAATGAGATTCTGTAAGAGTAACAAATAAATAAGATCAGATATCAAATCTCAAAAAAAAAAAAGAATTACTTCTCAGTCTAATTTTTGCCTTATGATGCCACAGATTACAATAATATAGAGTTTCACTGCTTTTCCAGAATACTACAACAAAATCTACCATTCTAGAGTTTACATATGGAAGGTTTCTCTCTGATGAATTACTGTAGCCTAACCCCCAACCTACATACAGATTTTAGATAAGAAATGCTGAATGAATTCAAAACATGCATTTTAAATTAGAAGCAAAATATCTAGCTCAGAATTGAAGAACCTAACATATACATTTGGAGAAATAAATCTTTTATTGAATGAATGCCCTTTAAATTTCTACTATCATATTCTCTGATGATTCCTGGACAATTGAAAAAAATATTTTGTTTCTGTCTAACTAAAGTAAACTGTTGTTTCTAGTGACTACTCTTACTATATTAATATCTTAGGAAATTTACTCTTTTTTAAAGTTTAAGATTCCCATGATACAGATGAAGCAATGGCCACTTAAGAAATCAAGCTGAGAAAATGTACTTCTGATGTTTGAGGTATCTGTGCTTATTCAATTTAATCATTCTAATGCCTCATTTATTTTTACATTAAATATAAAAATTGGACTTCCCTACTACTAAGACAAACCATTGCATAATTTCTATAATGTTCTTGATCTGTATACCTTAAAACCACATTATATAATATCTAGGGTACACCATGGGTACTCACTATTTTCTCAGCTTAGATTCCACTTCTGGGGTAAAATCATAAATATGAGAACAGGGAAAGATGACCAAGAACAAAGACTATTTTGTATTGCTTTAAATATTTTACATTGTGAAATTAGGCTTCTTTTTAAATAATGAATATAAATTTTTATAATTCTCAAGTAACAACATAATTGAATCAGCATCGTATGCATTTAATTTGAAATCATTTAAAACATACTCCAACCAAATATTCCAATCAATTAGATGTTTATTTCTAAGGCATCAGCTGATTTTAATCCTTATATTCCTAATATTATGACTCAGTAGTATCAGTATGACACTTCTTGAATTCAATTCTGATATTAAATTATAAAAGAGCTAAGCCTCAGAAATCCGTTACTTTTGTTTTCCTTTCTAGTTCAGATAGAGAAACCATTATATCACAAGCATTTTAATATGACCTCAATAACACTTTATAAGATATATATTAACGATGCTTGGTTTCAGTGACTCTGGGAAATGAAAAGTGGTTGCTAACCTAGAGACCCAGAATCTACTCGTTTGTATTTAAGGATTTTCCTTACTGGCAGAGACAAAAGAACTGGCCTAAGCACCTCAGCAATTCTTCAACTGGGTGAAGTGATTAAATTGCCTGTTTGGAGTAGTCACTATCCATGGTAAATACGTTTATTCTGTTCCCTAGGGAAAAGTGAACTAACTAAAAATATATATAATTCTTTCTATTTTTAAAAGTCAAGACAAATGATTTTTAAATAAACATGATTTGACAGTAATTAATTCTTTATAAAATTTAGCCATTCACATGGAAGTTATCATTTATAGTTAATAGAGCTGCATTTGATTCTTAAGAAGACTGAACTGAAATTCTGCGGTATCTGTGTGTTTCTTAGTTTAAACAAGAAGTCACCTTCCACAATGAGGTTGCTATGTCTGTGAACCTGAAAAATGATAGTAGGGTACTGTTTAATAAAAAAACTTTCTAACTCCTACATAGCTAGATTTTAAGGATATACTTAGCATAGTATATTTTTGAAAGAATTCTAAAATATTTTGACCTAATGTTAACACTTTTTTCATACAAGGCAATATTTATGTAGTCATGAATGCAAGGAAATCATTTGTGACAACATCTAGGAAACTGCACACACAAACTTCTCAAGGTAAGAGCTACAGATGTAAGCACATTCTATAAAAATAGCAAATTATTATTATTGAAAATAATTGGTAACTCAATAAAAAAGAAATATTATTTCAAAATCAAATTTCAGTAAGTTTAAGGTGTAAAGAAATACATAATCTGTATAATTTACATTTGCATCACAAAGTAAAACGTTAATATGTTCGAAACCTGGAAGAAGCCCAATTTATTTGAAAACAAAAATAATTACCTTCATTTACAGTAAAACAATGCTGTGGAAGATATATTGTATATTAAAGAGTTTTATCAGAGGGTTTATATTTATTTTCTTGTTTATTTCCACTTTATTTTACTTTTAAAATTTTCAGGCAATTTAGTTTTGAAAAATAAGAGGATTAAATACCCCTACTTGTCACTAGATGGCGGTAATCCCAGGATGGGTCTCTTCCAGTAAAGCAGTAAAATGGAAATTTTTGCTTGCACCAAAAATAACCCATGATTGAGATTTTAGTGGTAGTGGTAGAATGAGTGTGTATTTGCAGAGGAAGGGAGGATGGAGGTGTGTGTGTGTGTGTGTGTGTGTGTGTGTGTGTGTGTGTGAATGTTTTTATTTTGAAGACATTGTTCATGGCTTATGAGAGTTGAAACTTTTAGATCCTCCCCTCCTTTTTTACATATGTATAAAATTAAAACCAAATAAAGAATTAGAGAGAGATTAAAAGGTCATATGATAAAACACAGAACATTTTTATTTTCATACATTGCCCCTGTATATAGATGCTTGGTATTTGTATTTCAAACAGAATGATTTACAAGTCATTGTTAATGACAGTGGCACATGATTTTTATATAAAAGCAGGTCTGACCTTTCATGTGACGTTTCCTTTCATTTCAGATATTTTGGGTTCAAAATGCATTAATAAATTATTTGAAAATGCATGTCTTATTGAGTTTGAAATGAATTTTTGAGACTCCTTGTGATGAGTGATTTCAATGGGAAGTTTCACTTTGTATGAAAAGCCCTCCCAAGGCAATAAAGATAAGTGTGATTTGCACAGTAAAGGCCTCATATTGAGAGATTCTAGTAACATGATGAACAAATAATTTGTACTTAGAACAAAACTTTTTAGAAGTCAATATCCAAACAGAATACAAACATCAGTTTACATTAAAAGGCACTTGATTCTATCATCAACCATAAGTTATTGGTGAAATTTTTCTTTTTGGAGCACTCAAATTTTCTACTCTAGCCATAAAATTACATTGAGACCCACAATCCTGACAGTTGGAAACAGTTGCATAAAATGTAGAGTGTGGCGTGTTAAAAAAAAAGTGATCAGATTCCTTAATGGAAAAAAAATCAAAGGCTAATTAGCTCTCACAGAGCAAGCTGCAACCTGTTGGAATTTCTGAAACAAGAGAAAGAATTTTGGACAGCAGAGCTTTGTATTCTTTTAAGCAATTGTTTTGCACAAGTGCTGCTGTGTTTACATCTGTTGGACTTGACTGTGAACTTGGAGAAAAGGTTGGAGATCCAAGTAAAATAATGTCTCTGTTATCTGTTACCATTGTGAATTTAGAAGTTAATTTTCTAGATAAACTGAAGGGCTCACTCCTATTTTTCATTGCTCTCTCACATTCTCACACTCTATCCTTCAGCTATATTTATCCTCCAACTATTATCTTCATGCCTCTGCCTCAAATGCCTCACCGAACCATTCCACTTTCACCTAGGTAACTTCAAGTGATCCTTCATGATAGCTCAAGTATCACCTGAGAAGCCTTCCCTGATTCCCTCTATGTAAGGATTGCCAGATATAGCAGATCAAGATACATGAAATACAGTTAAATCTCAATTTCAGATCAGCGATGAACAACTGTTTCTTCAGGTATGTCCCAAGCATTGCATACTGAATTTTTACTTGTTAAATCTGGTAACCCTACCTTAGTTAAGAGCTTTTTAGTCAATGCCATGTTTCACTGACCTTATCAAATGATTTCACATGAAAATTCCTTCATCATTGTTTGCTTATATACTAGCAGAATAGATGAGTGTGGTTTTTGTGAAAGGACTGATTACGAATGTTACAAATTGGTCTTCAACGCGAAATTCTTCATTGTTCTTTCCTGGCCTGATTACACCGTGTTTATACTCTGTAACTTCTATGTGTGGTGGAGAAACAGCCTACCATTGCTACTTGATAAACTTTCAGTGAGACAGAGTAATGTAACAAGAGTTCCTCAACTTATTTCCACAGAAAGAAAGCGTTTATGCCTGTGTATTGTTACTTAATTGATAGTGGATTAAAATGTAATTATTGTAAGAAATAAAAAACCTTTATTAGATCTCCTTGAAGATACCACCATAAATGCCCATCACTGAAAAATCTCTATAACTCCTTCTTTTACTTTATAAAGAATATTCCATCTTTAAAACATTAAAAATAGGTGTCATTGCATTACTTCACTGCTGCTGTGTGTAATAGAAATGACACACTAATTAATTTAATGCAGTATAAATGTACTGATATTTATCATGGCTGACAATAAAATTATGAAAACTTTCAATTACGATCAGTGGTAATTCATTATTTATTGATTTTTATGTTATGCACGCATTAAAACAGTGAACTTAATTATGCAGAAGAGTGGGTCATTTTACTGTTGATATGCAGACATTTAAATTCATCAGTTTCATTTTTAAAAAAACAACAAAAAATTAAGTTTGAATAATAAGAGTTGATCCAAACTGCAATAAGAATGCACTTGGGATATTAATTACAAACTGATTTTAAGTCTCCTTTAAAAAAATGCCTAAGAAATATGAGCTTTTGAGCAAGATTGTATTAATTATAATATGCTGCTCAATTGTATATCTCTGAGGTGGCCAATGATTCTTCAATTTCTAGAACTGCGCAGCTTTAGGCACTGAAACAGATACCCTGCATGATGCCTAATAGAATGTCTTGTGCATAGTAGTAATACAACAAATATTTGTTGTCTAAATGCTTATCTTGAAGAAAGTATAAGAAATTTTTATGATGGAAATGTCTTCTATAGGTTTCTGGATCAGGTAGTGTCACTTCTGCCTGTGACAGTCAGGGAAGATTTTAAGACAGACTAAATATTTAGACGATAGATTTTCATAAGCTGAGAGATAATACTTTAGGCAGAAGAACAGCATACACAAAGGCTTGGAGGCATGAAAGAAATTCAGGTTTAGAGAATATTAACTATAAGTTTGTCTTGTAAGATAGTAGTGAGAACAAAATGTGATGATTCACTGGAACCAGGCTGGGGAGCAGGACAGAGGAAACAGGTTGTCTAGAAGAGAGGAGTTTATAATGGAAATAAGTTTCATTGCTTAGCATCACTACCCTAGATAATTGTTCTTTCTACCTTCCCATAGGCCCCAAAGTAATCCCTTGGCTTGGTATCTAGCCCTACCTAATATTGCATATATAAATGGATTTTTAAGAGCAAATTATTCATTGGAGATAGCAGGAGGTGTATTTTGTTCTTACAATGTAAGACTATTTCTCTTACCTTTAAGTTTTCCATTAAATTGAGTTTGATTTCAATATTAGTAAAGCCAAAACCACGGTGACACTGCTCCCAATGCCATCACTTGAATTCTATACCACAAACCATAGTTTTGTTTACTTCCGAGAGAAAATTATTTTCATAATAATTTTAGAAAAAGAAAATGGATAGCTCTAAATGTAAGCAAAGAAGAAATTAGCATTCTAGTTGGCAAAAGAGGGGAGAAGAATTAAAGCTTCACTTTCCTATATTTTCTCCACTTGCTTTGGGGGATGTAACTCTCACTTAATTGCAAAGATGTACTGTTCAAATTTTCATTATTTAAACAATCTTTCTGGAGGCCTATTTCCTGTTAGTGTTTTCATTGTCTCTTATAACCTATATAAATTACCATCTACAGAAACATAGAACATGTATGCATCTACAGAAAATTCTAATTGAGAATATAATATATACCTTAGGCTCTCCTTGACTTTCCAATCCACTGTCAATATTGTCATTTCTGCTTCAGCATCTGGATGAATTAAGACATAAACAATATTCCATGTGCTACATTTAAATTGAGTTCTTTTATGGTGCAGGTATATGTGTGGCTTGTTTGTTTCTATAAATAGATTCAAACACTTGGTGGAGATGATTGCAATATTGGAAGTGGGTTGAGGAGAAGTAAGATTATAGGTAAAAGCTCTCTCTGATGAATATGTTTCCTATCTCCTTTGCCTGCATCCTGGGAGTCTCGAGGTTGGGTTAAATATATCTGTGAGAAGAAATGGCGGAAATAGGAACTGGTGAAAACTAATGGAGCTTCACAGACAAAACTGATCATTCTATTATTGACATGAAAGCAGCATAATTTTGGTATCCAGATAGCATGAAGGAGTATAACACCAGCTGAGGCTTCCTGTTTTTTTTATGCATAGGGCACATTAAAACTAAGTAGTTGAAGGATAAATGGACAAGATGAAGCCCAGTCAAAAACCAGTTGAAGGATATAAGTGTGTATGTGTGTGTGTGTGTGTGTGTGTATACATCTACATCTACCTCTGCATATACATATACATACACATACACATACACATGCCCATATACATACACATACACAAACACATACACATATACATACATATACATATCATCTGGATGTGTACTCTCTTTACCATGAATTAAAATCAAGCAACATTGTACTTTACCCTGAATGCATATGCAGTCCTACCATTACCTTTTCTGACATCAGTGGAAATCACTGATAAGCAGTTAAAGTAGGCAAGAAGTGTGGCAGGTGTGTCCTTGCCCAACCGTGAGGGAAAGATTCCTCAAAATCTCTTTAACAGGAGCAATCATATTTGAAAAACTTACAACTTTAGGCATTCAGATTTAGAAAGATTGAACCTATGAGTGTATCTAAAAGTCCTTATAAATAGATTTTAAATGCACTAAACTGAGACGATGACTCTGACACATTAACAGACTTACAAGGACTTTCTTCACATTATAAATGACCAAAACTGAGGTCTGGACAATTAGTGTTCATTTGTCATACTTTTCTCATTAGAAAATGCTCAGGATTTCCTTCTTTCCCCCATCTCCTCTTGTAGTTTCAAGGAGAGAATCAGCTTGTTTCACTTGAATGCTGGTTGTAGGCACATTGTAGATGGTAATGGTGTTCATCTGTGTCTAATCCACCATTCAAATGCTCAAGGCCTTTCAGGTGTTGTGACTCTGTTGTTTTCTCAAGTTGCAGATCCCAGAGAAGCATAGACCCCTCGATTTTGGAGATGAAAAAAATCATTATGGGAATTTTTTAAACAATGACCCCATTTAGCTGAGTTAGTATGTTTCAACTTTTCTTCCTACAAAGCATGCTGTCAGATCTTCTTGCCTATACCTAAATTCCTTCCTTCCTCAGTTACATAAATACAATTCTAAGGCCTGGATTACTTTTCCACTGCTTCTTGTATCTTCCCTAGATTGCGTTGGAAAAATGATTACAGTTGTCTCTCGGTAACCACAGAGGAATGATTCTAGGATCCTCTACAGATACCAAAATCCTTGGATACTTTTAGGTAAAATGGTGTAGTACTTGCATATAAGCTACACCTATCCTTCCATATACTTTAAATCATCTCTAGTTACTTATAATTCCTAGTTACTTATGATATAAATGCTATGTAAATAGTTGTTGTACTATATTGTTAAGGGAATAATAGCAAGAAAAAAAGTCTGTACCTGTTCAGTGCAGGCACAACCATCATAGGCTTAACTACATAGTAGATGTCAGTGACGATGTAACTTTTTTCTGAATATATATTTTTAATATTATTTTTTTAATTTTTGAATCACAGTTGACATTCAATATAATTTTGTATAGATACAGAGAACAAACTGATGGCTGTCATTTGGAAGGGGGGTTGGGTAAAAAAGGAAGGGATTAAGAAGTACAAATTGGTAATTACAAAATAGTCATAGGGTGTGAAGTATAGCATAGGGAATATAGTCAATAATATTGTAATAACTATGTATAGCGCCAGGTAATCAGAGGGCTAATCAGAGGGAACACTTTGTAAATTATATAAATGTGTAACCACTATGCTGTACATGTGAATATTTTTGATCAGCATTTGGTTGAATATATCAATGCAGAATCCACGATATAGAGGGCTTACTGCACTTTGACTTTGCCTTCTACTCATTTCCCTTTTCTATTACCACTTGTCACCATCCCCCTTTCTCCACCTTTTCTAATTATTCCCAGTTTGGGGAGTCACAATTTGTATATACTGAAACTGAAATTTTGAAAAAAAATATTAAAAGATAAATGGTAGTTAATAGGAATAGCACTTACTCTGTGACAGGTACTATTCAGAGTAAGCACTTTACATATGTTGTATACATTAACACCTGCAATCTCACAAAACTCTATGAGGAAGTACTATTATTATTATTCTGATTTTACAGATCAGGGAACTGAGACATAGCAAGGTTATGCAATTTGTCTAAGATCACGCATTTTACTAAACTATAGAGCCAGAATTTAGACTCAGAGAGTTTGGCTGCAGATTCCACTCTCTAATCACTCTGTTAGACTACTTTCTCAGAGAGAAACTAAGATTTGGCCTGAAGTGATGTTTTGGTTGTGGAGGAATTATTGTACTATACAGTCCTAATTAGGCAGTATTCAATGAATAAAGCAGCAAACTATAAAGTTAAGTACCAGTATTCCTCCTATTGCAATGGGATGTCTTGTGTTTATGTTCATTTTCATAAAGTATTCCTCTTCATTGTTTGAATATAAGTCAAGTATTGGAAATGTTGAAAGTTTCTCAATAGTTTGGAATGTGAAGATATTTTTCCGCTATTTTCTCTCGCTTCAGAACTTAGGGATTTGCAATGTAAACCTTGGAAGTTCTTCTATTAACATTTCAAAAAAGCTTAAACCTGCAGTTTATGGTTTGTGCCACCCTATGGAGAATAGCTTAAAATCCAAGATAAAAGCTTTGTCTAAGATACAGATGAGGTATTTTTTTCTAACACTACAATCCTTTCCCTATTTCTTAAAATATTTTCCTATCTTGTTTATTAAAGATGCAACTTTATATTTAAAACATATGAACTTTAAGTTATTTTTTAAAATTTAGCATAGAACAATATTTTTTAAAGAAAAAATCTAAGAATAGTGCAAAGGTTAAGATTTGGGTTTCTAGAACCACATCTGAATTTTATTTCTAGCTCAGCTGCTTTATATCAGTGTGACCTTGTACAAGTTAAACATTTTAAGCCTTGGTTTCCTCATCTAAGAAATGGGGATAATAATAGAATCTACTTCACAGAGTTGTCATGGAGATTAAATAAGTTGATGCACATAAAATTTTTAGCACAATGCTTGCACAAATTTAGCATTCAATAAATGTTAGTTATATAAATGGTAATACAGTAACTTTATTATGCATATTTTACATTTTTATAGAACTCACCAAACCTTCAGATGGTGTATGTATGTGTATATATGTATGTGTGTGTATGTGTGTGTATGTATGTATATGTGTGTGTGTATGTGTATGTGTATGTGTGTGTGTATGTATGTGTATATATATATATATATATATATATATATATATATCACTGGGAGTTGATTGTTAACTTTTACTCTGGCTTGGTGATGAAGTGCATAGAGCTTCTTATCTATATGAATTCAGTCAAAAATGGTTCAGACATTTTTGTCTGGATTGTTCCAGAAAAAACTAGGGAAGCCCTTAGCTATGTTTTCAACATTTAAAGTTCTTACTTTCTTTACTCATCTTTTGCAGAAAAAAAAATAATTCTGACAAAAAGCAGTAATTGTCTAGTGTTCTGATTCTGCTGGGAATATAAATATCCTCATATTTATATTTTCCCCATGTCAGAGAATGGTACCTATTTCTCTCTTATCCAAGATGAAGAGGGATATAGTCTCTCTTTTCTCTCAAGTCAGAGTTGGTTATTTTGCATATTTTGTAAATTTACACATTAACTCTGTGTACTTTTGACATCTCTCAGTGATAATTTGAGAGTTATTTCAATGCCATACTCCTTCAGTAAGGCACCCTTACTTTTAAAAAACATGTAGAATAAAAAAATGAATAAGGTTTCAGAGACTTAAATATATTTTATTACAATTTTATAATATATTCATTACAAATGTATAATAAATTCCTTAGTGTTCATAGAAGAAAACAATGTAATATAATTAATCACACTTAAAAGAAGCTTTAGTGAGGAAATTAATGCTTAATAAATAAGAACTGAAATAATTCTTAATTTGAGAAGCCAGCCATCACTAAAAGTTTCCAAAAACTACTACCTAAAATCATCATTCTTTTAACAAAAAAATCTTTAATGTACATCAACCTCTTAGGCTCTGCTTCAGAATTAGTGATAATGAATGTTTATATAGCTTAATAACCTATAGATGACTATCATATATCCATTCATTTAATAAACATGTGTGAGCACCGATTTTTGCTATTGGAGCGCTTGGAGTTCTGGTAACACACACACCTCTAAGTCCTTTTCACTGCTGGAGAGATGAATTTCAACTCAGTGAATATGAGAAATATTAATTTATTAAAAGCACATTATAAAGTAGAAGATTGGTCAAGCCTAAAACCGGCTAACCACGTGGAAATGAGGTTATGTACCCCTAAGGTGGGGTACAAGTTACAGCCAGAGAAGATGGAGAGCTGTAACCTCAGAAGAGGGAGAGGTCTGTGTTATATTTGGAGGCCATGATGGGGTGGTTCCAAAGGCATTCCTAGGTGATGGCAAATGAGGCCATTTTGATTGACACCTGGCTGCTATATAACTCTTTGCCTAGTGCACATGTGCTTACCTAGAGTTCAGTCTGTTATAATTAGATTCATCAACTTCCAGGCATAAACACAGTATTTATAATGAAGCTTAAATTGTGGGAAAATTAGGGTAGTACCTTCTGTGCAGATGTCTGTAGCTGGTTTAGGCCAGCTAAGATTATGATCCTCCTGTCCTTTGTCTCTGGGGCTACAGGAAGAATTCTCTAACTATTAATAGGGTGTTCTTTAGGAAATCTCTAGGCTGGGCTCTTATTTCTTTGTTCCCCCTGTTGCTGATGTCTGACTAGCTACCTAACACTATGATGAGCCAGGCACCATGGTTGAAACTTGAAATAGCATATTGATTAAGACATATGTGCTTTCTAACCTCACTGAACTTATTCTAGGAGAGAATTGAAGACTGTAAGATACAAAAGACTATAATACAAAGCAACATGTTTTAACTGTGTTATGAGAGGCACAAAGTGCTATAACAGGAAGAGCCCATTTCTGGCTGGGAAAAAAGAGAATGAGGGAGGTTTTTGTGGAGGTGAATTTGAGTATAGTCTTAAAGGATGTTTAAGATTTGGATGGGTGGAGATGAGGAGGTGTGCAGCAACATATTCTATATGGAAAGTATGAAAGAGGCATTAGCACCAGGGTAGGAAGGCATAAAAGGCATGAGAGTAGTAGAAAGTAATACCCGTTTGCCAGGGCACAGGCAATATGTCAGCATATTGGGGGAAAGAATAAAAGGTAAAACAAAGGAGTTAAATGTCACTCTAAAGAAATTGGAATTTATCTGGTAGCCAAAGGGGTAATAATGAAGATTTTTAAATAGTAGAGTGAAAGTTTAGAAAAAATAACCTGATAGACTAGCTACATTGGAGGGGGAAGTACATGAAAGCAGAGAGATTAAGAGGTAATTGTAATGGTACAAACAGTGAAAAATGGACAAAACTAAAGTGGCAATGTTGAGAAAAGAAAAAAATGCAAATGAGAAACATTGTTGAAAGGGAATTCACCAGCTTATTGGCTAATTGGATGGGGGTATAAAGGATACAGAGAAATCAAAAGTGTCTCCCAAGTTTCCATTTCAGGTGAGTAGCTGCATGGAGAAAGCATTAAAGAATATCAGAAATGAAATAACAATAAACAGATTTGAAGGGAGTTATAATCCATTTTGAGCATGTTGTGTTTGAGGTGACCATGAGACATACAAGTGGAAATGTATAATTCTCCAGGAGAGTTTTAAGAAAGCCAAAAATAGGACGGGGTAATCTGTAAAGTGGTTGAAGCTGTAGAAAGCTGATGAAATTGCCACATATAAGAGTATGGACATCAGAAATTTTTAACATTTCAGGTTCAAGAGAAAAGATGTGAAAAGGAAAAGAGTGTAGGAAAGAGGAGAAACAGATTGTTAGAGAGTCATAAAAGCCAAGAACAGGTGTTCAAGAATGATGTTGGTAGTGTTAAAACAACAACAACAACAACAACAACAACAACAACAACAACAAAACTGCAGAACATCAAAAGAGGATTTAGAAAATGACTTTGGATTTGGCATTTAGGAGATCAATGATTGCCTCTATTAAAGTAGTTTTAGCCAAATGATGAGCAAAAACCCAGCTGCAAAGGTTAAAGCATGAATGTTTGGTAAAGAAGAAAAGAATTGTAGATTTTCAAAAAGAGTGTGAAAGGCTGGTAACTCTAAGGCAACTGGGTTGAAAATTTTGCCTGCCTCAGAATCACCAGGGCTTGTGAAAACGCAGATTGTTGGGCCTTACTCTGAGTTTCAGATTCAGTAGGTCCTGGGTAAGACCACACAATTTGCATTTCTATCAAATACTCAGGTAATGGTGATGCTGGTGGTCCACAATCTGAGAGCCACTGGTTAGGGTTGAGAAAATTTTTTGTTTGTCTTTAGGATTCGTAGCCTTGAAGATTTTCAATAATAAAAGGGAAAGAGCAAGTAGAGAGGGAGAGATTAAAGATGCCAAAGAGAGTGGTGGGAATAAAACTGCTAGATTAGTGACTTGGAGGAGGTGAGAGGGGTCAAGAGCATCGACGAAGGGAAAAGAGGGGACTTTTTATTTCTTGAGGAATGAGAGACGTAGGAGAAGATAAGAGAGAATACAGAAAATGCTTTTTAGGTGGATAGAAAGGAGATTGAGGGAGCGTCTGTTGAATAACTTTGTGGTAAAATCATAGAGAAGTAGGAGGCTGTAGCTGATGAGGGTGAGGGGGAGGGTGACTTGCAAAGAGTAGAAAAGGGTTGGAGTAGCTGCTGCTGGGAATTCAATGGGGAGTCAATGAAATGAATAAAAGGATACTAAGTAGCAGTGGGAGTCCAGCTGAAGTTAGAATGGCTTGAATTTGAACAGTTTAAAGCCTAAGATTTAAAAGGAAACAATACATAGATGGAATTTAAAGTCCACACATCTCCTCCCCTAGAACAGTGTTGATTGGGGTATGATATGTTCAGAGTTGGCAAGTGCTTGTACTTTATGAAATGCTTTGTTTCTTTCTTTTTTTTATATTTCAGTTAGTAAATGTTCATTGTTCCTTTCAGCATCTGCTTTTTTTCTGTTACTCCTTGGATTATGACCAGTTTTCTTCTCATTCCAGTTGTCTTCCTTCTTCATATTTGCCTCCTTTGGAATTCATCTTCAATTTAACGTTGAATTGAATGGGGAAAAAAGGTAATTTATGTTGTAGAAGGTCATTTTATAGCCAGTTTCCTAGAAAAACATATTCCTTTGAGTGGGGTATACTTATAGGCTTTAACCAGTTAAATTCTTGATTATATGGATGCTTTCATTTCACATTTATTGCCTTGCCCAATCAATTTCCATTTATTGTTTACCTAAAAACAAACCTTAGAGGGCTCCTGAGAGATGCTGATTAGAAGCCATATTACAGGTTGCAACCTCAGTTAGCTGCTGGTTTCAAATAACTCCATTAATTACCTTAGGTTTTGCTTGAATGCCCATTCTGAAAACCAGCTCTTTCAAATGGCTCTGTATATTTTTAAATCCTGGATAAAACTGCCTATATATATTTATTTTTAATTAGAATAGCACTTGCATTTAACTGACAATGTCAAACAGTGGAATATTTTGCCTAAAGTCACAAACAAGCACCCTCTGCCTCCAAATTGAGTATGAATTAGGGGAATGTGTAAATTGTTAATTAAGTCTAGAAAGATTACAGTATTTCAGTGTATAAGAAACTATACTTACTTACATCACAAATCATTCCATTGGAATAGTGGCATCTAGAACTTCTTGTTCTGATGAGAAAAGATATCTATTTGTACTAATTTTGTTACTATTTGCTGGGGTGCTTTGCTCTTGTCTGGAAATAATTCACAAAATTTGAGTATTTTCTTTGTTTAGTGCAGTGTCTCTCTCCATGGAAAGTCATCTCCCAAGGGTACTCTGTTTACTGCAGCCTTTATGATTTTATATTGCTTCATGCAACTCTAATTCACAGGGTGTTCAAGCGCAAGGTTTCCTCTGGCCTCATAGAAACTCACCCTTATTTAGAAATATGTTTGGCTTCTGGAAGACACAAAACTTAGGAGAGATAAAAACAAATTCTGTATACAGAATTTGATTGTCTCAATCTCAAAGCATAAATAACAATAAGAGTAGAAATAAAAGTAATAGAAATAGTTATCAAAATATCAAGAAAACTTAAGGAGATAACACCTGGACTCTTAGATCTAAATGACTAAATCTTTAAATGACAAGTACACCTTAAGAAAATTTCCAAGTTTATTTTCTAAAAGACTGCAAATGGGAGAGAATTCAAATAATGAATCCAAGGACCTTTTGTGTGTTGAATACTTAGAATTTAACCCTCCAATGATTAATGGCTAATTTTAATCTCTAGTATTTCTACTAGAATTTGAACCTTAATCTATGATAATAATTAAAATATTACTACATATCTGATAGGTCACATTAAATATATAAGACATATCTAGTTTGAGTTTTTCCTTAAGTTGTCAAAGTACATTTGTTTAATAGTACAAATAATGATTGCAGCCTGAAATGTTCTACCTTTCCTTTTTATATTTCAGAATTTCTTAAATTTGAAACATCAAAACATCTGTGTAATGTCTTATTGCTGAAAACTCCAAATCATTCTGCAAATAAAAAGGACTTGATATTGTGAGTGAAGCAATATGTCCGTTTTTAAATGCAATTAGAGGAACTTCAAACAAACCCTTTAAAGTTAAATTTATTCACTTGGAAATTTCAATCACAGTAAGTTATCAGAGGTAAGTTACTTCAACACACAACTTAATAGCTATTTCTGTCAAAACGCCTGTTGAATACGAATTGGGATTTATCTTAAAAAAAAAAAACTAGTAAATACAAACATTTCTGTCAGTGTTTTTGTATTCTTTCTTCAAAACCTCCACTTTTTGTTGAAGCTTTTTATGCCTCTGCTATTTCTTCTCAATTGTCCTTTTTTGCTCCTTACTTTCTTCTCACAACAGTAGCAAACAAGCAAAAAATATTTAATGCCTTCTAAAAGTGTTTTGTGGCTGGCTGCATGCATTGCAATCTATTATGTTAGGGTCGCTTACTATTGTATTTCAAAAGCAACTATCATTACAACTTCTTAGCATTTTGACTCCACGCAATAAAAATTGAAACAGTATGAAGTGACTCAAAAGGTAGTTCTTACTACTTGGTTGATATAATGACAAAAAGAAAAAAAATATGTTGAAGAGAGAGGCAGAAAAATCCAATTTAGAACATTTATGTCTTATTAAGGGAAGAAAAAAGCCCAGCCACTCTTCCTTTGATACTGCTAGGAAGGGCTGAATAAAATTCACTAACTTTTAAAAAATATTTATATTCTGGAAGTGTACTGGAGAAGTTCCTTTAGTTATATTATTGGTAATTAATGTTTTATAAGGAAACAAAGTATGAATTTCACTTTCTGAATAACAACCTCTAGAAGAGAGAAGTTCAGGAAAGGAAATACCTTGATTTCAGAGAATCAAAAGTTCGACAAAGTGTCTTAAAACTTTGCTACAGGGATCTAATCACCATATACTATGTGGAAAAGACCATGCCTTTCTCTGGAACGTACCTTGCCTAGATATTTCGCTTATTATGAGCTCTTGCAGTTGCGTTTAGGCACTTGACAAGTGGGGGAAGAGGAATCTTGAGCTACATACAATTCAGGACACGGAGCTCTAATCACTGGTCCATCAAAGCCCATAGATGAGGGAAGAAAATGCAATATTAAAGAGCACAAATCTTCGCTCTTCTCTCATATTCTGTGTGTGGTGACTGTCTTGCATCATAAAGGAACTTTTTCTGTCAAGTTTAGCCGGGACAGGGCAATCCTGAAATTAAGGGATGGTGACACAGAAAGCGAAGACTGTTCCAGGACAGTGACAGAAGTACTGTGAAATGAGGCGTCCATCTACCACCCAGACATCAAGTGTCTGCCTGCTTTCCAAAGTCCACAGGCTCCTGTGGACTTTAACTCTCCAATGATCAATGGCTAATTTTAATCTCTAGTATTTCTACTAGAATTTGAACGCCTCCTGAATATCAGGAGTAGATTAGCACCCTGCAACACTGTTTTGAGTGCGATCTTGGACGCTGGTTCCTCTGTGCTCTGGGTAAGGGAGAACTTAACACCAAGCGCGCAAGATGAGCTGAAGAAGGGCTGACCTGGTTACTTCTGATCTCGCTGGAGTCTTTCTCCAGGAAGGTGGGCGAAGCCATCTCTTAAGTTCCCGCAGTTTGGGAGTAATGCGAAAATGGAATTGGAGCTGCTACCTCCCTTTTCTCGATTGAACCCAGGTGCACGGTGTCACGGGGTTGGGGTAGAAGCACGTTCTAGAGTGTGGCTTTGTGTTCCCACGTCAAGACACTCGTACGGCGCTGAGGGTAGGGGTCCGTAGCTTAGGCCACTTTGAGAGCTCTGCGTGATAACTGCAATTCTTTTGTCAGACTGCTAGGAAGCAGCCAAGGAACCACACCGCCCCTTTCTCGGGCTCCATCCAGAGTCACCCGCAAACCCTGAACTGCCTCAGGTAGCCAGGAGGCGGGCCAGGGAGTCTCCACCTCCTTGCGGGAGGAAGCCATTCAGCGCGCTTGGAAGCCGAGGACTTGAAGCCCATTGGCTAGCGGGGGCTGCCAGTCTCGGGAGGGGGAGTAATGGGGTGGGGTCTCAGGCCGCTGAGGATAGGGGCTGCTCACAGTTTGCTGGGTGGTGGGTGAGCTTTAGCGTGAGCCGTGCTACTGTAGACTGGAGAACAGTTCTGAGCGAGCGATAGCACGCCAGAGAGGGCACGAGAGTGAGCGAGCGAGTGTGAAGAGACACAGAGGAGACAGGGCGAGAGAGCGAGGGCCCGAGGACCTACGATTTGAGACTGAATGACCATGGCTGTCTCTGCACCTCCAGTGATCTCTGCAACTTCTAGTGGCGCCCGCGTCCCGGGGGGCTTATTTCGGGCCGAACCCCTGTATTCGACTCCTGGAGAGCCGCCTCGTCTCACCCCCAATAGGATCAACAGTTTCATGGCCAGCAGCGCCGGGGGTGGTGGGGTTGGTAGTGGCAGCGGAAGCAGCGGCAACACCAACACCGAGTGCAGGATGGTCGACATGCATGGGGTGAAGGTGGCTTCGTTCCTGATGGACGGCCAGGAACTAATCTGCCTACCGCAAGTCTTTGATCTCTTTCTCAAGCATCTGGTAGGAGGGTTGCACACAGTGTACACCAAGCTGAAGAGACTGGACATATCCCCCGTGGTGTGTACTGTCGAGCAGGTCCGGATCCTCCGTGGGCTGGGAGCCATTCAGCCCGGGGTGAACCGCTGCAAACTCATTACCAGGAAAGACTTTGAAACTTTGTTCACCGATTGCACCAACGCCAGGTGAGATACTCGATTCTTGGCTCGCACTTCCCCTTTTACCCTCTTCTGCATGTCTCATCACCCTCATCCAACTTTGTCCGTAGAGAGTGAGTCTTAACTATCTTGCCTCTACTCTTCACGCTGAAAGTAGGTGGGGAAAGAGGACTAGAAGGATTCATTAATTAATTGCCCGTCCCTTCTAGTCTGCGCGCAGCGGCAGGGCTTGGGTCTAAGAAAGTGCCGCACAAACTGTAGTTTACAGTCCTCTACTGAAACTTTCCAGCCTTTCGCCCATATCTCGCACGGCTTTTCGGTTGCTTGTGGTTATTTGTTAATTTCTCCATTCGGTTCTCTTTCCTGCTCTTTTGTGGCTGTACGGGTCGGATAGATTTTCTCCTGAACATGAACACCAAGGGCTTTCTGGGGTAGAGTGCTGGCTGAGGTGTACATTGGGCTCCTAAGCTGGCAAATCCAGAACACAGCGTTTGGGGGATGCAGAGGGTCAGAAGTTTAGAATCCATCCCAAAGGGTGATTCGTTCCCCATCCTGTTCGTTTGTTGTGTGAGTACCTGGGGAGTGTGGTGGTAGTGGTGGTGGTGGTCGTCGTCGTGGTGATGTGGTGCTGGTGGTGGTAGTGGTGGTGGTGGTGGTGATGGTGGTGGTGGTGGTGGTGGTGGTGTGTGTGTATGTGTGATGAGAGAGAGAGAGAGAGAGAGAGAGAGAGAGAGAGAGAGAGAGAACGAGAACGTGTGCTCATGCCTGCTATGCAAAGTTCCCCGTACATGATACAGGAAAGTCGATGGATCCTATTTTTAAAAAGAAAGAAAAAGAGAACGACACAGATGTCACTTTCCTGGGATCGTTCCTTTTATGTCATCTGCAGAGGGCAATGTGGGGCATGAAACGCTGGGGCTGGGACCGGGTTGGGGGTTGGAGTAGAAGTTGGCAGGTTTTCTAGAGAGGATGCTTTCAGCTCTTCCCCCCCAGGCAAACAGTTGGAGGGATCCCATTCCCCCAAAGAGAGGATTCCTTAAATGATGATGGCCAGCTTCTCTGGTTGTAAGTGTACCACCTTCATATCGCAGTTTAGAAGTACATTATAGAACAATGTCTATTTGCATATGTGCATAAGAAAACTATATTCAATGTTTCTGAGTTAAAAAAGAAAGAAATGTAAACCATATTCAAGATTATGTGACTTTTTAAAGACCTGTGAATTGTTTCAGTGTTTATTCTGTCTCCAGTCTGGTATTATCTGTTAGGAAAGTACACATTTGTCAGATGTAATTAGCATACAAACCAAGAAATCATCACCAGGTTAAAGAAAGCAAAGGGTTTTGTGTTAAAACAGCATTACTGTTGATCATTTTGCAGAAAACTTCTGCAGAGGCAGACTTTCTCACAACACAACTTTAAATCATAAGATCTCCAGGTTTATGAGCAAAAACTAAGTCAGTTTTTACATCTGTTGTGAAATCCAAATTACTATGTATAGTTGAAGTACACTGACAACTTGCAGACAAACTGTTGCTGATTGCTGTAATAAGATGATGCTATAGAACTTACAAGGAGCCTTTTGTTTTTCTTTTTCTTTCCCTCTCCCCACCCCCCCTTTAAGCAGTGTTCTCCTGTGTCCTAGCTAGCGATTGAACAGAAATCTGTTCATATGAGAACTATTTGTTTCATATCTGGGGCTTCTCAACCTGGTTTATTTAGATTCGGATTGTTCTTAAGGAATGATAGAGGGCCTTAAAACACAAAGAATAACTGCTTTCTCAATAAAATAAGTAATTATATATTGCAAGAGTAGAAAGGACATTTTATTTTGATCACAAAGCACTTTACTAATACACAAACTTAGAGGGTTACCAGGGACTTTAGATGAGGGCTGTCTAATTCATTTGCTGCCATTCCTAAAGACTCACATTTAAATGATTGCAAACAGGAAAACCTATCTTCTTTCTTCCTTTCTCTCTCCCTGTCTCCTTTTACCCTTCCCCCCTCTCTCTTCCTCTTTCCTTTCCATCTTGTCTCTTACAAATACCCATATTTAAAGTAGAACAATTATTACACATAGGACATTCTCTGTTCCTTAATAATTAATTTATACATCATTGAGCAAATCTATGATTTTCATTTAAAAATTAAATAGATTAGTATTTTGATATGATTTCGATGCTTTCCTCTGTAAGTAGAAACTTTTCTTTAATTAATTTTTATTAGAGCTACTTACTGAAGAGAAAAATGATGAATTACTCTGTATCCAGAGGCAGGTGTTACACTATTTTTGGGTCTTGTAATAAAATGTGTTCTTAGGTTATTATTTTAATTCAGATAAGTTTTACTTCCTCCTTATCACAGCATTTACAATGCTAGCTTTTTGGCTTAAATTGCTTTTGTGTATGTGCATAAAGATGATAGAGAAATATTAAAGATGTAAGAAGAAATGTACCTGAGGTATGATGCATATGCCTTTTTACATTTTTCTTTATTGGTATTTTATTTGTTATATGAATTTTCCATAATTGTGTTATAAGTGTTTCAGTATGAAATTGTAAAAATTTGTGAAGTACATTCTATGAATGCAATCCATGCATGAATATAAGTAAAACTAAAAACAAACCTATATTGCAAATTTTAGATAGTAAAAAAAAAAAAACCCTGCAGTTTTATGAGAGAAATATAATGAATGGTAAAGTAATATTACCAAATTTTTATGGATGCAAAATGTTCTCATAATTATGTTGTTAAAAACTACGAAATATGATAATGCTTATAATGGATGACTTATGACTTTAGGTAACATTATTTATAGAAATGTGTACCTTAAATCATTCCCAACATTTGAGTGATTTAATAAAATTGTGAAATTAGTATTTAGATGAATATTATTTCTATGACTTCTCTTTTCAGCAAAAAAAAAAAAAAAGGAAAAGAAAGAAAAAAGAAAAAAAAAGAAAAAAAAAAGAAAAAAAAAGAAAAGAAGGGTGAGGGATGTAAGCAGGAATGAAGCCCAAGAGAGACAAAATACAGATAGATGAGAAATGAAGCCAGTAAGAGAAAAGAGATGTAGGATATGAGCAAAATTATGCCATAAGACTGAGTGAAAGATGGATCAGAAGATGAGTGATGTACTCATGGAAACTTGGCTAAAGAGGATTGTCACTTAGGACTCATGACTTCTCAGCACTGCTAGCTAAAAGCAGGGGAAAGTGCAAGAAAAAAGTGTATTCAGTGATTGAAAACTCTTAAATACTATTCTTATTCAGAAAAAAAAAAGGTTCATCTTCATCTCCTGATAGATTTCCATAACGTATTGTTGAATAAAAGGCCTATTTGTAATGGTGTCATTGGTAATTTCATTTTCTTATATAAACATTTCTTCCCCTCTGTCAGATAACTGGGGAAGAGCACAAGTCCTGACGTTCAGGGTATTTTAATTTGAAATGCTTCCTACACTATTCCAAAACACACAAGATGGACTGTTTTCAATTTGATCATTTTCAAAGACCTTAGTGTATTGGCATTAAGCAGCACTTTGATTTGGCTCGGGGAACATTTTTATTAATGTCCACTGAAGAAAAATGAATGAGCAAAACAGATAACATGATTGTTTTTAGCAGTACTGGAAGTCACAAGAACTGTCAGTGCCTTGTATTAACCATTTTGTTATTAACTAATTATCAAAATATTCAAAGTTGTCTTTCAAGAAAAGAAGTTGGAAAATAATACCTGCCTCAGGTACTAGAGAATAGTAAGACTAAAACTCTTGACTACTCATTGTTCTATTAAATAAGTCAAGCTTTATATCACTGCAATTCCAAAGGGCTATACAATATTTTTCTTTGATGCCCTTTAACTTTAGAAATTAATTACAGAGAGATTATTTTAAGGATTATTTAGAAAAATGGTAATTGAAAGATCTAAAACAAATGGAAAAAGTTATCTTGTTTTAAATATTTGCTTTTTTTTCAGATAAAGTGCTGTAATTATTTTTTCATTTCTTGTATAAAATAACTTGGAATTTTTAATATCAGAGAGCAGGTTGATTTAGAAAGCAAATGTCTAAAAATCTCACTCTTATGCATGGATTTTCCTTACTAAATTCTTCAAAGTGTAATGTAGCAGTAAAATATTAAATTAAAAATTGGTATTCAGTGAAAAATCAGACAACACATTTTAGTGTTATCCCTTTTTATCTACCTACCTCTGTAAAAGTACTATTGTGAGATTTCATGATTGGCATTTAATTTCATTTGAGGACCAACTAATTAAATGTCATTTGTTCATTTAAATATTGTCAAATGGATGCTTGAAGAAACAAGAATACATGATTAAGAAAACATTTTAATGCATTTGAATACATGATCCAACATGTATTCAAATGAATAAAATTGAGTTTTTTCAATTATAATTTTAAATGGCCTAATTGTGGTTTATTGTTATTTTCACTGTGTGAACATAAGTGGGCTTCTATGTTAGAATAACTTTATGTGAATTATAAGGACTTTTACAACAATTTGAAACTACTTTCAAATACCAGGAATATGATTATCGATTATCATAAGCACCTGATGAGTTTGGCTTTGCATTCATACTTGATGAATATAGTTAATAATTCACACAGGATAACAAAATTTACTTTGAAATTGATGTTTTCATTAGAGTAAAATCTAAGCAAAATCAAATTTTTGAAGAACTCACATCACTTTCCTGGGCTAATATTTTGTATGCTGTATATTTTCAAAATGATAAAAAGGTTTTAGAAATTAATCTGGGTAGTAAATACAGACATTTTATTTCATAAGATGAGAGGATAGTCATATTGTCTACTAAAAACAGTCACATAGTCAACAATGCTCTGTCTTTTATTAGAAGAATGATGTCAAGATTATTATTAAAGCAATCTAATCATGTGCCAGTGATCAAAACTTCTAGGTGTACATCCATTTCCAGTGTATACTTCTGCATAACCAACATTTTTTATTTATCTAAATACTTTAGCTGGATTTCATATTTGCCCCAAATACTCATTTATTAGGTGATGGATAGTACATTAAAGAAATGATGCATGATATGATGGAGAATATCTTTGGATATTTATGTATGATATTACCCTCAATGCATAGTACATGAATGACAATAAATAATTAGGAAGTGCTAGTCTTCAGACATTAATGTTTTATGTGGTTTCACAAGGAACTCCCTAATACCTGTAGAAAATATTAAGTCTGAATTATTTGATGCTTTCTTATGTAATCTTTTTTGTCTTAATGAAATCTTTAGATGTTTTTAAAGTGCTTCTAGCAAGCAGATACAATTGTGGGAAACCCTAGTCATAATATATTACATTTCAGTTAGCAATCTAGACATCCAGTGGCACCTTATTTGGTGCATTTAAAGGTACAAATGATTTAGGTTTATCCATTCTATACATTTCAAATATGTATTAAAACTGCCCTAATTAACCAAAACTGAAAATACTATATTTTCGGAGAAAGGACATCAAACCTTTCCCCCAAAGCAAAACATTTAGGAATTAATGATATTCTTGTTGTATATTCAAAAGATCTTCGGTAGCATTTTTTTTCTCTTCTCCCCTTTCACCATCTCAATCTGCAAAACTCTTCACTGTCACTTCAGATCACACAATTCTAAAAAGATAAAACAACATTTAAACACATTTGCTTTGGAAAGGAAATTGAGCATTTGCACCCAATAAGCCTGATTGTGGAACTGCATGCAAATTGTGTTTTGATTTATCTCTTTTACACTTTTTTCCATTTGAATTGATCTTGCATTAATTTCACCAAGCGGCTCTGTGAGGCTGCAGATGTTGCCCTGTGTTTAATAAATCAATGAGACAGATCTGAATGAATCACTTCAGACGGATTCTCTGCTCAGTTTGATGTCTAGATGTTATTCTTAGCTTGTTATCATGACAGATGCATTAATGTTCACACTGCCAGCAATGTCAAAGAGATTGAAGCTTGTAAAGTGGCGGCATTCCTTTTTCCATTTTCTCCTAGAACAACTAAATTTATTTTTTTATTTAAAAATCAGAGAAAAATATCAAATCCATCATAAGTTTCTTCATGAGAAAGACTCCTAATTTTCATGCTATATTAACTATTTCAAAATGGTGGAAATCATCAGAGTAAAACCTAAATATAGTGTAGATGCTTTATAGTGCCTCCACATTAATATTTAATCATAGTAGGAAAAATGAGAATAAGTAATATATGATTGGGACACATTGAAAGTGTCACTATAGATAGAATAATGCTTTATCTAAATTGATTAGAGAAGGGTGTTAGTTTTTAAATCCTTGCTAATAAGCTTCTTGTTGGCTTAGTGTAGCTGCAATATATTCTTACCAAGGGATTTAGAACTCCTTCAGGATTTAATATTTCTTTTTAGTAGGAAGGGACAGCCTGTCCATTGTGTATTCATCACTTCCTCACTTTGTAATGCTGAATATCTTAGAAAAGTTTGTTTTATTTTGGTATATTTGAGTTATTTATATTCCTGGTAATTATTTGTGAATCATAAATAATTCAGTAGCAATGAATTCTACTTTTATAATTTAATTTCTTATACCATAGAAAAACATATACACACCAAAAGGAATTTTGTGATAAATCTAGCTAAATTATTACCTACTTGCACTAAATATTATTAGTACCATGCTTTATTTCATTTAACCCATGGCTTTATTACCTTGATTATAGGAGCAAAACAGTTTTGCCAGTTGTAAAATATTTTGAATTTAATGCTGTGGGTTTTATAACTTCTTAGTTACTCTCTGATATTTAGAAATACAAATTTTAAAAAGGAGATTCAGTTTTTCTCTTGTTTAACTTTCTGAAGAATATATATTTTAAAAAATCAGCTGTCAGAGGTAGTTCTTCTTTGCAGGCCTTTACAGTATTCTTTCATGACAATTTTATTTTTACCTTTATTAGAATAGGAAAACAGGAAACACTGTTAATGGATACTGTTGAGGTCTCAAGTTCTTCAGGAAAATTTTTATCTCCAGTATTAGGCTAATATTGGAAGCCTAGGATACATGCTATGATCTCCAATATAGTTTAAAGAGAAATATAATGAAGTTCAATAAAGTTATAGAGGAGTTAATTTTCTCAAATTTTAAAGCATGGGAATGTATTCATGGTGAGATCTTGCCACATCCTTCTTTACATCTAAATGTATATATTAGAATTGATTAAATTTATATATAATATATTATAACATCATATATAATTATATCATATAATATTATATGTATTATATATAATATATTATATATATTCAATATATATCATATATTGAACAAATTTATATATTAGAATTGATATTGAGAATGTGAATATAAGATATAATATACATTATTTTATACAAAATTGAATTTGATATAGCTAAAGAGAAAATTGATATGTTTGTTACTACCTATAATGATATCCTTAAAAGAGAACTGAATTTGTTGCATAAGACAAAATCTTGATTTTGTAATAATAATTTCTGAGGAGTAATTTTTAACTGATAATATTCGTAGTAACAATTCATTAAGCCTAATGTTGTATATGTATTAGGCACCTAATTCTCATTTGTTAAGTAATAAACACAATCATAAACACACATGCACCCACACACACTTATTCCTCATCAGAACTCTTTTCACAAATTACTGTTCCTTAAAAAAGCTAAGAAATAGTTGAAATAGTTATATGAAGTATACAGTTATTAAAAAGATAATAATCCAGAAATTTAATTCCATTATAAAACCATTTGTAATCATGCCATAAGCTTTTCATAAATAAATATATAAAGCTATCAAAATCTAATATATGAAATTGGAATGTTTGAATGAAACTAATCTTTAAAGAAAGTATGACTTCTTGACATTCCCTTTTAATGAAAACCCACAGAAGGTGTTTTAATATAAGTAGGTAAGGAATTACAAATAAAAGAAGACTACTACCATAAAATTATTCTCAGATATTTAAATTTATACTACTAGGTAGCAGCACAAACTCTGGTAACAGTTGACTTTTAACCTTCTTTCAAACAATAAATGCATGTTTACCCAAAATGAGTGGGTAAAAATAGGATTTTCTTCCTTTTTATCTATAATCCCAGAATACAAACACAAATACTTAAGTGTAATGATTTACTTGTTTCCTGGATATTACCAAGACCTACCCAACTGCAGCATGAATTTGAATGAATATCCTCCCTACCCATTTAAAGAAATAACTTAGTTCTTTCAGGAGTAATTTTGAAAAGTAAAGTTAACTTTTCTCTAGGACCTCTGAGGTTGAAACTACTCATATGTATGTATTATTTTGACCTAATAGAATTATTTAGTTTATTAGAGCAAATTGTGGTGAAAACTTTGTAATTATACTACTAGAAAAATATATAGTACAGGAAAGTTTAAAAAAATAATGAACCACAGCATTTTTATTGCTATATATATATATATATATATATATATATATATATATATTTAATTTTTAAACAAGTTGACTCCTTAATAGTGTATAATGTACTGTGTATGTTAAGGTATAAAATACTCAGTTGCGATTGTGTCCAGTATGTTTTCAGGTTGCTGGCAACTGCTAGCTGGTAACAACATTTAGGCTACAGTTAGTCTATCTGCTATTTATGTGATGAGTTAAAATGAAAAAAAAGAGCAATATTGATCTGTCTCTGGATTAAAGTTTGAAATGGGCAACAACCTGAACACAAAGGCTTTTTTTTTTTTATTTCTTAGCTTGCCATTGATCTCCTAGTTTTATTGCATTCATTATTTATTAAAAGAATTTGCAAGCTAAACATAACGTTAAGCTAGTTTGCACACAGGGACCGCACTTAGGAAATTGAATGGAAATTGCATTAGAGATGAACATCTGTGCTATTTTTCCACTCATGTGTTTATGGGTTTGTCTAAAAGGTGTATTGGATTAACAGTTATAACCATTATAGCTTACAGCAATATGTTAGATTCTGAGCTTTTAGTTATTTGGAAGAAGTCTGTCTCTCACTTGTTTGTCTAAAAAGTATGTGACAGCACAAACAATATTTAGATAAATTTAATTTTATTATATTTGTTAACACAATATCTATATTATGTATGAATTGTGAGATATCCTGCAGTATTCAAGTAAAACCTTTAAGAAATAATTATCATGTAAGACTATGTTATCTTTTAATAGCTTTGGTAGTAGGATACATAGGTGCAATATATACAGTTACCTAGTTTAAGAATGTTAAGTTTAATGTCATATTAAAGCATGCCAAATCCACAGAAGTGATATAAAAAACTTTAATGTGACTGCCTATAAAATGTTATTATATATGTATGTTAGGCCTTGAGCCTTCTGAAAGGAAAATAAGCATACAGACACTGAAGACTTGCTCTATATAACAATACAGACAGTAGGATGAGATGCTTTATGATATGGTTCCTCTCTTGAATTCAATCCAAGGAAGTTTAATTACAAAAACTCAAGAGGACCTCACCTGAAACATTTCTCCAAAGTACATAAATTAGACCCTAGTGTCGTTTTCGCTTTACTGTTTTTAATCTCTAGACCTTTGGAAAACTCATTCTATCCACTTAATTTTTGAAATTTAAATAAAAACCTCTTCATTTTGATCTCTCATGATTAGATTAGTCATGAGTGAGTCAGTGTGTGTGTGTGTGTGCGTGTGTGTGTGTGTGTGTGTGTGTGTTTAGTATACTATGTGATGCCAGGCAATGTACTAGGTACTGTGAACAGAGCGAACAAAACAATCTCTTTCTTGTGGAGCTTACATTCTAGAACCATGCTTTCTTTATTTCATTGTATATAAACCATATAGCTCTCCTATTATATTTGCTAAATTGTGAAATCTTTGAGATTACAAATTTTTGTCATATCTATTGTTGAATAATTCTTACATTTTCTTTCACATATATGCCTCATGTGTTATGTTAGTAAACACTGATTTGTTTTCTGTCTTTCGAATTATATCAGAAAGGTCCAACTAAAAATAGAATTATTGAGAGATAAAAGAAAATGATAGGACTTCATCATTCATAAACTTAGTCATTCTATGAGACATGATTTTATAGTAAAATATGCAACTGTGGATTTAAAAAATATGTTTTTTTTCATGTAAAAAAGCTTGTTTTTATTTGAGTTAGAATTTTAAATAGATCCTCAAGCTTAGAGTTTGATTTGCTTTACAAGTAGTCCTATATATTGTCATATGCCAAAACTTAAAACAGAGATGACAAAGAGTCATTTGTTTTTATTTGTTCAGAATACATTGGCCCTTATATGTATTATATATAAACACAAATAACTTTGGAAAACAAGATTATTTGCAGATATGTATAATTAAATGTTTAATGTTTGTGTTAAGCTTGTGCTTTGAAAATAGTCTGTGATCTGCTAAACTTCTAAATTTATTTTGTGAAAAGATTTATGAGTACCCTCTAGATTTTTATTTGAGGAAGAGAAAAGGGGAGTTCATTCATAGAAAAAAAATACTGCATAGTACACAAGTTTCAGGTCTCATTTTACAAGCCAATTAGAATATTTGGTTTGAACACACATACATATATATTTGTCACTTCATTTCAACAAATATTTAATGTGTACCTACTATTAGCCTATATAAGGTTACTTATCAAGGGGGAAAATAGTGATCTAATAACTATCCAAATTCTTATTTGTCTCATTTCCAGATTACCTAGGTAGAATTTTGTTGTTACATGGTTAACTCTCAGCTAACCTATATTAATGCAAGGAACAGTAAATGATGTATACAATTCAAAATTGTGGAAAATTCAATAACATTAATTAGGCTTTGAAGTGCATTACAAAATGTTTATGGCATATTTACCTGTCTAAATATATTTTGCTTATTCTACTATTAAATTGCATTTATGTTTTATGAGTATTCACTGGTGAGAAGGAGAGATAGCCCAGAAACATGCTAAGGTTGAATTAAATCTGAAATTAAATGCTTCACATAGCAATTATTTGAAGTGAACAAAGAATAAGCAGGCATAGAATTTTTATGTCATAGCTAATGCAGTGTACTGATTCATGTTAGTTACTAATTAACTAAATTAGTATTTTGCTCGAATTTATTCTTATGCTGTCTATGGAAAGATTTATGTACTTAATGGATACAGTACTTATTCCAGCTGTTAGTAAATCAAAACCTGGCTAATTGTATGAGGCCAGTTGTTGACTTTATCACACTTTCCTGTGCTTAAGACCCCTAAATAACCATCTTCCATAAGTTAAATCAACATTTGTTGACACCAGAGGAATAGTGACTTTCGAGTTAAAGCACATTGATGAGTATAGTACTAAATCTGATTTTTGTGAAGTGTTTCTACTCTATAATGGTAATTAGTTGATTTTCAACTTGAAATTAAAAAAAATGGAACATTATATTCTTGATGCTGATCAGGTCCTGCAAGAGTGGTCATTTTGATGATGGGCACATGTTGAACATTATGACCTCTGAAAGGGGTAGTAACTGCTCCAGAGCTTAATTGATACAAGTTCATTCGGTATAGCCATGTTCTTACATTTGCAGTTATTTTGGATTAAACCTTGTCTTACAAGAAGACTGACAGGTTTTTATTATTTTAGGGGCATGTTCTTTTCCATGAGGTTGTATGTTTACATAATTCTCATTCTGCCAGTCTAAAGCTTTTCTTATTCTTTGCAGTGCTGTTTAATTGAATGACTGGTCTTATGTGTATTTTTTTTCAAGAGGGTTCTCAATTTTTAAATGTGACTACAACTTAAGAAATGCCTCTTTTTAGATCTTTTTCTGTATTAGTGGGAAAAATGTAAAAATATTTGTCCCAAACAGATTCATGTTCCATCAAAGAAGGTGCAGTGGCTCAATAATTCAAAGTTTTCTGTCTAGTTAGAAGGCTCTTGATTTTAAAGACAAGATGACTATAATTTGGCTCATGTTAGCCAAATTTCATAGTTTGTTTCATTTAGGCATGGACAAAGAAATGAAACTAAAGGTGAAGACAACACAATGAGAAAGTATTTCTCATAGAAATATTGAATGGACCAGAAACTAGCTGATAGATGAGAGGTAGGCAGTATACTATGGGCTGGTGAAGGCCTTTCCATAAAGCTTTTGAATGAATTTTTTCTTTTAGTTGCATTCATTTTATTTTAGTGATTAATTTAAGCAGATTCATGAACAGAAACAGAAAACATAAAAAATATTAGCCATAAATAAAAATAAAAACACTAAAGGCAAAATGTGGAGATATTATTCCATTTGAAGTGAGCTGGTGGCATTCAAAACCGTAGTAGCACATTTGAAAAAATGTTGTCAGTAAAATAATATTTTTTATTACACTAATAAATGTTAACTTTAATTTCTAAAATATTTCTTACAGTGTCCATTTACATTGCTTCTGTAAGTTTCCCCACTATTGCTGGTCTTTTAGCCTGATTCTAGCTTGCCATAGCATATTTTGAAACACACGTTGAGTATGAAATTTTTAAAAAGGGTTACATTTTGCTGTTGGGTATGTCTATGAAGTTTTTATTGCATCCAATAGTAACTAAGCTTGTATTTTAGGGAGTGATTTGAACCACTGCCTTCAAGATTATTTAGTGAACATTAAAATTTGAAATAAAGAACATCAAAGTGGCATTTTTGTCATTTTTGTATTTAATAAGTATATTTAAAGTTTAAATGTTTCCTTTATGCCTCCTGCCTGAAAATATATCTAGGAGTTTAAAATTACTAGCTAGATGTACTAATAAAAACTTTATATGTATATACTGGTTTAGAGTTTATATAGTGCTTTCACATACATTAGCTCATTTACTTTGATCCTTAGAATAGATGTTTTTATAATTTTGTTGTGAAATTTCTAAATTTCTATAAACAAATAGAGATCACTTTACAGCATGGTGTTTTGGGGGATCGCTTAATCTCATTTAGACATTTTCACTCAATGCTAAATCAGCATCGGGGAACAATTAGTACATTCTAGGCAATAATAGTACTTTATGATCGTGCAGAAGTTCACAGGCTGCAAAACTTGTTCATACACTGTCTGCTTTTATCCTCACAGCAATTCTAGGAAGAAGGTCATCTGATCCAGAATTTAGGTGAAAGAATTGATATTGAATTTAGGTGAGTGAATTACTTCAGGCCATACAATCTAGTACTGGCAGAATCAGTTCTTGAGTCTAAGCATTCTGTTGTACCTTTTCAGGTACACTGTGCTTTCTATGCTGTCTGACGTAGTAAGTCTCGATAGCTGGACTTGGGCAAACGATTTTAATTAGTAGGTTGTTCTAGATATTCAGGGAATTATGGAGAATCTAGTGGTGGGAAAGAGAGATAAACAATCTGGTAGGAGAGAGAAGCACTATACAGCAACTTCCCTAGAATGTCTTCAGGGTACATACCCTGATAGGAAATACTGCTTTTGAATGATGATATTTTCAGAAATATAGTAATGAAACTCTCTTAGTGTAGTGGAGACTCAATTCCACATGCATGTATAGAAAGGTTTGGGGAGCCAAGAAAAACAAGATTTTGAGTGGAAAAATGAAAGGAATAATACATCAAGAAAGTGCATGGAGATGGCAGTAGTTATTTAAAACAGGGTCCTCAACCCCTGTGTCATGGATCAATACCAGTCCATGGCCTGTTAGGAACCAGGCCACATAGCAGGTGAGCAGCAGGCGAGGGAGTGAAGCTTCATCTGTATTTGCAGCCACTCCCCAGTGCTAACATCACCACCTCAGTTCTACTTCAGATTATCAGGCATTAGATTCTCATAGGAACACCGGTCTCTGGTGCCAAAAAAGTTGGGGACCGCTGCATTAAAGCATAATATTGAAAGAATTTATGAAACTTGGACATAGTTACTAAAATATATAAATGTCCCTTGTGTCCAAAATACTATGCTAGGATATGTGGGTACCTTTAGAGAGCTTTAAATCTTCTTGTAGAGATAAGACATGAATACATAAAAATATTACCATTCATTCATTCATTCATTCATCAAATAGCTATTGCTTGTCTAATCTGTGTTGGGCACTCTTAAGTGCTTGAGCTACATCAGTTAAAAATAAACAAAGATCCCTGCTTTAGAAAAAGGGTTATAGTCTCGAGTATGGTAGTGTGGATGGAGGAAGACAATAAACAATGTATATAATAAAAAAAGTAAATTATATTGTAGTTATAAGATGGTAAATGCGATGGAAAAATAGAACAAGTAGAGCAAGGTAAGGATATAGGAGAATTGGAGTTGGTTGCTGTTTTAAATAGCATAGATATCATAGGCTTTGTTGACAATATAAGCTTTGTTCACACACTTGAAAAAGAAGAGAGTTAGCCAAGCCAAATCTGGGGAAAGAGTGTCTTCAAGTAGAGAAAATAGTTTGACCAAAAGTCCTAAAGCAGGAGCATGCCTAGCAGGTTTGTGCAACAGTGTGGCTGGAGTGGAGTAAGTATGGGAAAGAGTAGTAGGAACGAGATCAAAACGGTTATATAGGGCCTTTTAGGTCATTTTGAGGGCTTTGACTTTTACTCTGAGTGAAATTGGAGTCACTGTAGAGTTTTAAACAAAACTATAAAAGGATTTGACTTAGATTTTTAAAGGATTACTTTGGCTACTAAGTTTAGAATAGGCTTCAGGTGGGTCAAAGGTAGAAGCAATTAGGATGTTAATGCAGTGAACTGGGAGACAGATGGTGGTGGCTTAGAACATAGTGGTAGAGTAGAGGTGTTAATAATTAGTCAGCTTCTGGATCGATTTTGAGGATAAAACCAATAGGACTTCCTGATGGAGTAGACATTGAGTGTGAGAGAAAGAAAAAGAAACAGACAACTGCAAGATTTTGGTATGAGCAACTGGGAGGATGGAGTTTCCATCATTTGAGAAGGGGAAGGATGCAGGTTGAACAGGTTTGGAGAGAAAGTTCAGGAATTAAATATATATATATATATTTTACTTTTTAGGTATCTTTTAGCCTTTTCAGCAGATATGTAGTCATTGGATATACAAGTGGGTGCTGGGAAAGACATTTGGACAGGAGATATGAATTTAGGACAGGAGTGACTATAAATAGGAGAAAGGAGAGTTTTGAGGACTGAGTCCTGGGTCATACCAACATAAAGAGATTAGCGAGAAGAGAAGGAATCAATCAGTAAAGAACTGAGAAGGAACATCCAATGAGGTAGGAGGAAAACCAAGAAAAAATGGTGTCCTGAAAACTAAGCAAAGAAAATGTATCAAAAAGGAAGGAGTGATCAATCATATTGAATGATGTTAATAAGCCAAAAAACATGAAGACTGAGGAGTAGCCATTGGATGTGACAATGAAAGTCATTGATGATCTCAACTAGAGAAGTTTTGGTGGAAGAACAGGAATGAAAAGTTTGAGTGGCATGTGTTTAAGAAAGAATAGGAGAGGAATTGTAGGCAGACTATAAACAACTTTTTCCAGGGACTTGATGTGAAAATAGCAAACAACTTTAGGTGAGAGGGAGTAGCTTGAGAGTAGGGGAGTTGGATAAGAGGTTATATGTTTTTAAGATGGAAGAAATAACAGCATATGCTGTTAGAAATAATCCATTAGAAATTTTAAAAAAATAGATGTTGTAGGAAAGAGAGAGAAGTATTGCTGAAATGATATTCTTCAATAGGAGAGAGTGAATAAGATCCACTTGGGAGGAGCACAAGTAGAGCTATCATCTTTAGGTAGGTGCAAGATTAGTGCATCTCTGTTAACAGATGGGAAGTCTGAGTATATAGGTAAAGATTCTGGTTGATTTGATGGGACTTAACAGATGTCCTCTTATGATTGTTTCAATTGTCTATTTTTTCCCTTTTTTTAAAAATTTTCAGTTTTCAGTTATAATTGACATTCAATATTATGTTAGTTTCATGTATATAGCATTAATGGTTAGACATTTATACAGCTTGCAAAATGATCTCCTTAATAAGTCTAGTACCCACCTGACCATACATGGTTATTACTGTATTATTGACTATATTCCTTATTTTGTATTTTACATCCAGGTGACTACTTTGTAACTATCAATTTATATTTCTTAATCCCTTCACTTTTTTCACCCAACCCCCAACCTCCCTCCCATCTGGAAACTATCAGTTTTGTTCTCTGTATCTATGAGTCTGATTCTATTTTGTTTATTTTGTTTTTTAGATTCCACATATAAGTGAAATCATATGATACTTGTCTTTATCTATCTGACTTATTTTACTTAGCATAATACCCTCTAGGTCCATCCATATTTTTGCAAATGGTAAAATTTCATTATATTTTATGGCTGAGTAATATTTCCTTGTATATATGTACCACTTCTTTATTCGATTGTATATCGATGGACACTTGAGTGTTGTTTTCTTAACCATTCAACCTCCCTGTGTATGTTGACTGGAGCATTTAACTCATTTACATTTAAAGTAATTATTGTTAGGTTTTTAGGAATTGCCATTTTATTAGTCATATTTTTTATTTTTTTCTTCTTATTCTCCTTCTCCTTCAAGCCCCTTTAACATTGCTTGTACTACTGGTTTGGTGGTGATGAACTCCTTTAGCTTTTTCTTGTTTGGGAAGCTCTTTATCTTTTCTCGATTCTAAATGATAGCCTTGCTGGGTAGGATAATGTTAATTGTAGGCCCTTGCTTTTCATCACTTTGAATATTTCCTGCCAATCCCTTCTGGGCCTGTAAAGTATCTTTTGAGAAATCAGCTGACAGCCTTATGGGAGTTCCTTTGCAGGTAAGTAACTGCTTTTCCCTTGCTACTTTAAGATTCTCTCTTTGGCTTTAAACTTTGACATTTTAATTATGATGTGTTTTGCTGTGGGTCACTTTGAGTTTATCTTGTTTGGAACTCCCTGAAATTCATGGACTTGTAAATCAACTTCCTTTGCCAAGTTAGGAAAGTTTTCTATCATTATTTCTTCAAACAGGTTTTCAATGTCTTTCTCTCTTCTTCTGATACCACTATGACGTGAATGTTGTTATGCTTGATGTTGTTCTAGAGGCCCCTTCAACTATCCTAAATATTTTTTATTATTTTTTTATGGTGATATTGGTTAATGAAGTACAGTAAGGTTTAGGTGTACAATTTAACAGCAAGGCATATATATTACATTGTGTGTTCAACTCTCATAGTCAGATTTCTTTTTGTCTCCACATATTTGATTCCTTTTACCCCATCCTACTCCCTCCCTCTTATACTCTGGTAACGACTAGTCTACTGTCCATGTCTATGAGTCGCTGTTTGTTTGTCCTGTTTGTTGCTTTTAGGTTCCGATCCCACATATAAGTGATATCATGTGGTTTTCAACTTTTCTCTCTGGCTTATTTCACTTAGCATGATTATCTCGAAGTCCATCTACGTTGTTGCAAATGACAGTATTTCATCTTCTCTTATGGCTGGGTGACATTCCATTGTATATATGCACCACAGCTTCTTTATCCAGTCACCTATTGAAGGGCATTTCGGATGCATCCATATCCTGTCCACCGTGAATAATGCTGCTATGAACATCAGTATGCAAATATCTTTTTGGATATGGATTTTCAAATCTTTGCGGTAAATATCCAGTAGAGGAATTGCTGGATCATATGGTAGATCAATTCTTAATTTTTTGAGGCCCTCCATACCATTTTCCATAGTGGCTGCACCAATTTGCAGTCCCACTAGCAGTGTATGAGGGTTCCTTTCTCTCTCCATCCTCTCCAACATTTGTTAATACTTGTCCTGTTGATTATAGCTATTCTAATAGGTGAGAGATGGTATCTCATTGTGGTTCTGATTTACATTTCTATAATAGCTAGCGATGTTGAGCATCTTTTCCTATAGTTGTCGGCCATTTGTATGTCCTCTAGGGAGATGTGTCTGTTCAGGTCCTCTGCCCATTTTTTGATTGGATTGTTTGCTTTTTTTTTGTTATTGAGTTGTATGAGTTCTTGGTATATTTTGGATGTTAGGGTCTTATCAGAGGCATTGTTGAGAGTTTCTTTTGCTGTGTGGAAGCTTGTTAGTTTGATGTAGTCACATTAATTTATTTTAGCTTTTACTTCTCTTGCCTTTGAGGTCAAATTCATAAAATCCTCTTTAAGTCCAAGGTCCTTGAGTTTAATTCTTATGTTTTCTTCTATGCAACTTATTGTTTCAGGACTTATATTCAGGTCCTTAATCCATTTCGAATTCATTTTGGTGTGCGGTGATAGACAACAGTCTAGTTTCATTCTCTTGCCAGTGGTTTTCCAGTTTTCCCAGCACCATTTATTGAAGAGGCTTCCTTTTCTTCACTGTATGTTTTTGGCACTTTTGTCAAAAATTATTTGCCCATATAAACATGGATTTACTTCTGGACTCTCTATTCTGTTCCCCTGTCTGTGTGTCTTTGTTTTGCTGCCAATATCATGCCATTTTGATTACTATCGCTTTGTAGTATGATTTGAAGTTGGGCAGAATGATGCCCCCAGCCTCGTTCTTTTTTCTCAGAATGGCTTTGGCAATTTGAGGTCTTTTGTGCTTTCACACAAAATTGGGATTTTTTTGGTTCTATTTCTTTAAAAAATGCCAATGGGATTTTGATGGGGATTGCATTAAATCTGTATAATGCTTTAGGTAATATGGTTATTTTAACTATGTTGATCCTTCTAATCCAAGAACATGGAATATATTTCCATTTCTATGTATCTTCTTTGATTTCTTTTAACAGGGTCTTGTAGTTTCCATTATATAGGTTCTTCACATGTACCATTAGATTTATTATTAGGTGTTTTATTCTTTTTGTTACAATTGAAAAATAAATTGTTTCTTTTTTTCTACTTCTTTATCTGGCACTACATTATTATAGTATAGGAACGCTATGGATTTTTGAACATTGATTTTGTATCCAGAAAATTTACTGTATTTGCTTATTGTTTCTATTAGTGGTATTATGGAGTCTTTAGGGTTTGTATATAATCATGTCATCCACAAATAGTGAAAGTTTGACTTCTTTGTTTCCTATTTGGATGCCTCATATCTTTTTATTGCCTGATTGCACCCGCTAGGACCTCCAATATTATATTGCATAACAGTGGTGATATTGGACAACCTTACCTTGTTCCTGATCTTAGAGGGAAGGTTTTTAGTTTTTTATCATTCAGTATTAATGTTGGCTGAAGATTTGTTGTATATTTTTAAATTTGTTTATGTGTGTATCACAGTAATTGTTTCATGTATGTTGAACCATCCCTAGGATGAAGCCCACCTTAACATGGTGTATAATCTTTTTAATATGTTGCGGTGTTTGGTTTGCTAGTATCTTATTTAGGATTTTTGCCTCTGTGTTCATGAGAGATATTGGTCTATAGATTTCTTTTTCTGTGTTACCTTTATGAGGTTTTGGTATCAGATTAATATTCTCCTCATAAAATGAGTTGGGAGGCATTGCCTCCTTTATGATTTTTTGGAAAGTTGGAGGAGAATAGGTATTAAATCTTCTTTGAATGTTTGTTAGAATTCACCGTTGAAGCCATCTGGTCCTGGACTTTTACTTTTTGCAGTTTGTAATGATTGTTTCAATTCCATACTGCTGATCGGTCTATTTAGATTTTCCACTTCTTGATTCAATCTAGGAAGGTTTTATTTTTCTAAGTACTGGCCCATTTCTTCAAGGTAATTAAATTTGGTGTTATATAGTTTTTCATAGTATTTTTGTATGATCCTTTGTACTTCTGTGGTGTCTGTTGTAATTTCTCCTCTTTCATCCCTGATTTTGTTTATTCGTGTCCTTTCTCTTTTTTCTTTAGTGAGTCTAGCCAGGGGTTTGTCAATTTTATTAACCTTCTCGAACAACCATCTCTGTTGCTTTTATTTAAAAAAATTTTGTTCTTAATTTCATTTAATTTTGCTCAAATTTTTATTATTTCTTTCCATTTGTTGATTTTAGGCTTCATTTGTTCTTCCTTTTCTAGTTTTTCAATATGAAGCTTTTGGCTATTTATTTGGGCTTGTTCATGTTTTCTGAGATAGACCTGTAATGATATGAACTTTCCTCTTATTACTGCTTTAGCTCTGTGTCCTAGAAGTTTTGACATGTTGTACTATCATTGTCATTTGTTTCTATGTATCTCTTGATTTCCCTTTTATTTCTTCTCTGACCTCATTATTGTTCACTGTTTAATATGCTGTTTAATTTTCACATATTTGTCATTCCTCCTACTCTCATTTTACAGTTGATCTTCAGCTTCAAAGCATTATGATCAGAGAATATGTTTGGTATGATTTCAATCTTCTATTTGTTGAGACTATCTCTGTGTCCCAGTATGTGGTCAATTCCTGAGAATGTTCCAAGTGTACCTGAGAAGAATGTATAAGCAGCTGTTTTGGGATGAAAGGCTCTGTAAATGTCAATTATGTAATTGCTCTAATGTGTCATCTAAGGATATTATTTCCCTATTGATTTTTCTGTTTGGATGATCTGTCCATATCCGACAGTGGGGTATTTAGGTCTCCTACTATGATAACGTTTTGGTCTATTTCTCCCTTTAGCTCTGTTAGTAATTGCTCTATGTATTTTGAGGCTCCCTGATTGGGAGCATAGATATTAATAAGTGTCATGTCTTCTTGGTGCATGATTTCCTTTATCATTATGAAGTGTCACTCTTTATCTTTCTTTACCTTTTTTATTTTGAAGTTTATTCCATCTAATATTAGTACTGTTACTCCCACTTTTCTCTGAATGCCATTTGCTTGAAGTATCATTTTCCACCCTTTCACTTTGAGTCTATATTTGTCTTTGGAAACGAGATGTGTCTCCCAGAGGCAGCATATGGTTGGGCTATGTTTTTTGATCCAATCTGCAACTCTGTGCCTTTTTATTGGTAGTTCAGTACATTTACATTTAGGGTGGTTATTGAAATATGAAGTTTTCCTGTAGCCATTTTTTCTTTTGCTTTTTGGTAGCTCAGCGTTTCCATTGCTTCCTTGTCCTTGTGTGTCTGTATTTCTTTCTTATTTTGCTTGGATTTTATGGATTTTCCTTCTTGTTTTATGTTATATTTCAGTTCTGGATCTTTGACATGTGATTACCATTATGAATATGTATAGGATAGTTCTATATATGTATGTACACATATATAGATATAGATATAGATATAGATATGTTATATACAGTTCTGAGTCTTCTGTGTGTGGTTACAATTACGGATATAAAAAGGATAGTTATATATATATATATACACACACACACACACACACACACACACACACACACACACACACATACATACATACACAGTTGTCCATTTTCTTCTGTGCTGCCTTATCTCCATTCCCCTTTGCTAATTTGGATCTTTGAATCCTCCCTTTTCAGTCATTGTTGTCTCAGTTTGTCTCTATATATGCTGAACTTTCATTACTATCTTGCTATAGCAAATCTCTTATTGTTTAAGCTTATAATGCCCTGTTCTTAGTAAGGGTTGTGCTCCTGAGCGTCTTTCTGCCTGCTAGTCATCTCACTCCTAATTATGTATTTTTTTTGCCATTTTATTTTAGGTGAGCTGACCCCTTTCGGTATTTCCTATAGTGTAGGGCTCATAGTGGAGAATTCTTTCAAGTTTTGTATGTCTGAAATGGTCTTTATTTCTCCTTTGTATCTAAAGGAGAGCTTTTCTGGATACATTATTCTTGGCTGGTGGTTCTTTTCATTTAATAGTTTGAATATTTGATTCTATCCCTTTCTGGCTTGTAAGGTTTGTGCTGAGAAGTCTGGCGATAATCTAATAAATTTTCCTTTATTGGTTACCATCTTTTCCCTGGCTGCCCTGATAATTCTTTCTTTCTCATTGATTTTTGATAAATTTAATATAATGTGTATCGGAGAAGGCCTTTTTGGGATGAGATAAAATTAGGTGTTCTGTTGACTTCTTGAATTCCAAGCTCCAGCTTATTCTTTAGATTTGGGAAATTCTCTTTAACTATTTGTCTGAGAATGCTTTCTATTCCCTGCTCCTTTTCCTCTCCTTTGAGAATGCCCTTCATTCTTATGTTTCCTGATGGCATCAGCTAGTTCTTGTATTTCTTTTTCATTATTTTTCATTCTTCAGTTTCTCTCCTCTTCTGATTTATTTCTAGATTTCTGTCTTCAATATCACTTATCCTTTCTTCCATTTGTCCGACTCTATTTTCCAATCTTGCTATTTTGTTTTTCATCTCTTTCTGTGTGTTCTTCATCTCCAGAAATTCTATTTTTTTTGAGGGTTTCAATCTCCTTGCTAAAAAACTCATTCTGCTGATCTATTTGTTCTTGCAAATCCTGAGATTGTTGATATGAATTGTTTTGAATCTCATTGAATTTTTTCAGAAGTACCATCCTAAATTCTGTCATTTAAGTCACATATTTCTATGTCTTTAATCTTATTTTCTGGAGATTTTTTCCTTTCTTTTTGAGCTGCCTTGCCACCTTGGTCATTCATGGTGTTTAATGGACTATTTTTCCACCTGGGCATTAATGGAAGTGTATTCTGCCTTTTTTTTTTTTCCAGAAAGAAGATTTATTATATAAAGGTCTGTCTTTAGCCTGTTGCAAGGAAGGCATTTTTCTTTTGGTCTCCAGTAGGTGGTGTCTAAGCCCTTGAATCCTTGCTTTCTGTAAAGCCTTAATATTGCCTTTTTTTCTTGTAGATGTTTAATCATGCTCGCTACCCTCAGTCTCAGTCCCTGTCAGTGTTAGTGACAGTTTTGGCAGCCTTTGCTCAGATACCCCTGGAGCTCTGTGGTGTTCAGTCTTGGAAGATATGGGTGGCAGGGCCCTGTGGGTTAGGGGATGGGAGCTGTGGCTCAGCCTCGCATTTTGCAACCACGGCTGGTAATAATCAACTATTGCTTCTCTGCTGTCCCCACTTCTCTGCCATCCCCACTTCTCTACTTTCTACCCTCTTCTCTGGGCATTGCCACTTCATGGAGCTCATTCCTCTCTCAGGCAGGGTTGTTCAGGGAACTCAGTGCACCTTCTCCCCTCCCCCTCCTCTTGAAGAGAGCTCCGGCTGTGAGAGGCAGCTTCTTAATTACTCCCAGTCTACCACCCAACTCCCGTGGTTCTGACCTGTGGTAGCTCTTATATGCAGATACCATGCTCAGACATGCTGGTAAGCAGGTTGTATGTTTTTGTTGATTTTTAGATGTCCAGTGTATTGTTGTTTCAAGGGAAGAGATCTGGAAACATCTCTCACTCTGCTATGTTTCTGATGTCACTCTCCTAATTTTTAAAATTCTTTTCTCTTTTTGCTGTTTAGCCTGGGTGTTTCTGCTACCTTATCTTCCAAACCAATGATTGAATCCTCTGCTTCATCTAATCTGCAGTGTTCTCTATCTAATCTATTCTTCATTTCAGTAATTGTAGTCTTCATTTCTGACTGATCCTTTTTATGGTTTCTGTGTCCTTTTTCTATGTTTACTATCTCTTTGTTTAGGTTCTCATTGAGTTCATCTGTTCTTCCCATAAGTTCCTTGAGTATCTTGATAACCAGTGTTTTGAACTCTGCATTTAGTAGATTGCTTGCTTCAATTTTATTTAGTTTTTTTTTTTTTCTGCAGTTTTGTCCTGTTCTTCCATTTGGGACATGCTTCTTTGTCTCTACATTTTTACTGCCTCTCTGTGTTTGTTTTTATATAATAGGTAGATCTGTTGTGTCTCTTGTTCTTGGTGTTGTGGTCTTATGTATCCAGTGTCTTATGGAGCTCGGAAGAACAATCTCCTAGGTCACCTGATCTAGATGTGTCAGGGATGTCCCTTGTATGGGTTGTGCATGTCCTCCTGTTATAGTTGAGCCTTAATTGCTCTTTGCATGTCAGTGGGTGGAATTGATCCTCAGGCTGGCTGGCTGTGAGGACCATCCATGAGTACAGTGGAGAAGCTCTTATGTGTGGGCTGACTCCACAGAGTGAGATTCACTGTAGGGGGTCTCTGTTTTCTGCTGTGTTCCCCTTTGGGTGTGTTATTTGTGGAGATAATTGGGTGGTGGTCTGTTGTTGTTGAAGCTAGTCACCGGATTCTGGAACCTCTTGGGAGGGGCTATAGTGCATGCCAGGTCCAGTGCTGCCTGTGCACATTTTGGGGTCACCTGGTATGAAGTATGGTATCTGCAGTTTGTATCTGCCTGTGCTGAGCTTGTAGGCACCTAAGAGTGCCTATGCTGTGAACTGAAGCAGGTTGCTATTGGTGCCCAGCGGGAGGCCACTTAACAACAGATACAGAGCACACCAAGGACAACTGATGCTTGTTTGGAGTGTGTAGACCTTTCTGAAATTTTAGGGAAGTCTGCAGTATAGGCTGAGGCCAGCTGCTTATGAGCATCAGCCACTGATAGAGCTTTGGGTCTTTTCATGAGTTTTTTGGGGGTCAGGTTGTCAGAGAATCAGCAGGGTGGGTTGAGTTTGATGGAGAGTCAGATTTGGTGCTTACCTATGCCTGAAGGCTAGGTTGGGGGAGGGCTCAGAAAAGGAACAATAGTGCCTACCTCATGGCACTGTGGGGGGGGGGAGGACTCAACAAGAAACATAATGGTTGAAAGAGATGCCCATCCAGCTTCCATCCTGAAACCTGACAGTTCAATTCCTTCCCGTAAGTACCTGGCACTTTTTGAGCTGCTGCCCCAGTGGTGGAGCTCAGAGTGAATGCATCCATCAGTGACTAGATCTGTGTGCAAACTCTTTAAGAAGATGCCTGGGTTTCTGGCAGCTCTCTATCTCACCCAGATGTTTTGGGGACTTCTCTATCCCGTCACTGGTGCTCTGGCCTGGGAAGCCTCATATTGGGGGTGTGGCCCCTGTCTCCTCAGGGGGGACCTGCACAGCCAAAAATTTCCTCCTGATGTTTAACTAGCACACGTGAGTGTGGGACCAGTCCATTTTGCATCTCCACCCCTCCTACTAGTCTCGGTGTGGCTTCTTCTTTATATCTTTAGTTATAAGAGTTCTGTCAGCTAGTCTTCAGGTGGTTCTTAAGGGTTGTTGTTATGTAATTTAGTTGTAATTTTGATGAGGCTGTGGGAGGACATCAGCACAGCATTTATCTATGCCTCCATCATGGCTGGAAGTCTGATTGTTTCAGTTTTCCCAGTGAAGTGGGAAACAAGTTATTAGTTTGGAATGAGGATTGGAAAAAAGGTATTGTAGGTTTAAGGAGGAAGAGAAAGTATAAAATAGCCATCTAGATGAGTAGAAGAGTAAACTATTTAAAGAAGTTTAATATGATTGCCAGGTAATATTAAATGCCTGTTGAGATTTATGATCATAAATTTAAAATGATCAATGTGGTTATGTGCTTAAATTCCACCATGTAGAGCTGCACTGGTATTGGCACAAAGTAGCCAAATAATTGGATTTAATGAATATTGTCCTTTTGCTAAGTGATATGAGTATAACAAAGACAAGGGGGGCAAGAGGATTGAGGGTTTATGTAAAAGGTCATTATAATGAATGACAATGTATTTTAAACTGGTAAGGAAAGAAAGAGGATATCAAGGAGGCAAGAGACGGTGAAAAGTGGTAGTATCAACGAATTGGAGGTTCCAAGAAGAGGTCAAAGGATTGTTGAAGTTGAAGTACTAGAAGGAGTGAACAAGAGGTAGTGGTGATGCACAAATTTAAGAATATGGAAGAGTTGCAGATGTTGGCAACTACAAGGTTTAGGGTATGACCATGTACATAAGTGGCTGAAATCAAGAGAACAAAATCTTTGGAGGAAGTCAAGAAACTGAAAGACCAGAGTGTTTGTTGTATCATATATGCGTACATTGTTCATTGAAATTGCTAAGGATTATGAGAGGAGTCTTAATGCATCACATTGCAAAGTTTGTAGTACATATAGTAATGCTATTGGTTTGCTTTGTTAAAAAATATTTTTAGCTTGATTTCTAAAATTTTAAAATTATAATTATTGGAATTTAAAACTCAGGGAACTCAATTTGACCAAAGGTATTGTTTAAAAAGTAATCCAGGGAGTTTTTCTTTATATAACAATGCAAAGAGACATGTGCACCCATCAGATACTGGGTTATCTCAATCAGGATAGGCTGTTCAAAAAGTGTCATAGAAAGACTATTTTAGTCACTATGACTCTAGTATCTATTACACAGAAGCAAAGTAAAGGAACAAATGATTACTTGTCTTGCCTGATATTTCAAATTAGATGAGATTAGAACTTCAAATGAATTTTTTATTTAAGCATGAATCTTTGTCAGGTTTGTTAAAACTGAATGGAACTACATTGATGCAATGTTAACCACTAAGGAAACTGATATCAGAAAATATTAAGGTCAAGATTCCTTCCCAGGAAGAATTTCCTCTACTCAAGATCTTGTTGAAACACCTGTCTTTAAAGATCTAGCTGAAGTCTTACCTCCTGTATGAGAACTTCCTCATCATCTGTAGTGAGTTATCTGTTGCTTCTTTGAACTTTTATCTACAAATAACTTTTCTTCTTCTTCTTCTTCTTCTTCTTCTTCTTCTTCTTCTTCTTCTTCTTCTTCTTCTTCTTCTTCTTCCTCCTCCTCCTCCTCCTCTTCCTCCCCCTCCTCCTCTTTCCCCCCTCCTCCTCTTCCCCCCTCCTCCTCTTCCTCCCCCTCCTCCTCTTCCTCCCCCTCCTCCTCTTCCTCCCCCTCCTTCTCCTTCCTCTTCCCCTCCTCCTCCTCCCCTTTTTCCCCTTCCCCTTTCCCTCCTCCCTCTCCTTCTCCTCCCCCTCCTCCTCCCCTTCCCTCTCCTTTTATTTCTTCTTTTCCTCTTTCTTCCTCTTCCATCCTCTTCCTCTCCCCATTTTCCTCCTCAATCCTGTATTCTCCCCTTATTCCCCTTCTCCCTCCTCTCTTACCCTTCTCTTCTCTCATTTCCCTCCTCTTCCCCTCCTCCTCATCTTCCTCTATCTACTTTTTAATAAATTTTTAAGTTTTAAGCTGTATGTTTTCCCTAACCCCAAACTAGCTTCTGAATTCATCGACTTTAGGAAAAGAATAATGTGTTGTTTTATCACTCATAGTACCTAATATAGTACATGGATACAGGTAATCAAAATGTTTTCAGTCTGTTGATTTCACAGTATAACTATGATTTATTATAATTAAATATATTTACTTTGAGAAATGTTCATATTTTAAGGAAATTTATTGCTATACATAAGGGATATATTATTTTGATTCTGATTGACAGCTCCTCTTGCACAATAGAAGCCTAGGAAATTACTACTCTGTCTTAGATAGCCACATTTGATCTAATTCCAAAACTTTCTAGATATATGATCATCCAAACCTCAGTTTTTTCAACTAAAATTTAGGATAATATTATTTATATAACTCATGAGGTTATTAAAGAAGATTGAGATCATGTACATGACATACTTAGCACATAATAAGAGCACAGTAAATGTTACATCTTATCATTACTGAAAGTGGTGTCATACAAATATGTGTGAATATACATGTATACATACATTCAGAACACAAGAAATATAGCAAATATCAGAATAAACTGAATCAGTTTTCAAAATTTTTTGCAACTAGTGCTAAATTAACTGGGTGAGTGTGAATGACACTATATGCACTTCATTTCTAGGAAATTCTTGTATGTTGACTTTCTAGGCTGATATGGAAGCTGGTAGGCCATTTATTACTAGTTCTATTTTGGTGGAAAATTCAGCCTTGTGTGTCATTTAACGTTTGTGACACATGTACCCTCCCAAGGCTTAATGAGTTGTCTGCAGATGGGCTGTTATTTATTATAGTCATGTAGAATAAAATTGATTGTCTTCTAAAATTAATCTTTCATTTGCTTCCAGCTTTACTTTAATAGAGGACATACAGTTGCTTGTTTGCCGAAATACTGTTTAATCACATTAATATCTCAGCCCCCCAGGCTGAAGAAGATAATTGTACAAACGAACAGCAAAATCTGTATCTTTAACTTCTTTTTATGATTAAATTATGCAAATGACTTATCTCCTGCCCTTCCAAGCACTAATCATCTAATTAGGAATGATGTGTTAAAGGGATGATTTTGAATTAGGAGAGGGACGAATACAGAAAGCAGAAAATGGGAGCTAACAATGAAATCACTGAGGTTACAGTAATGTGTACTAGATGAATCTATGTATTTGATACACAAAGAGATATGAAGGCTAATATATACTATCTGTAAACCTGGCATATTTTGGCAGGAAATATAACTCCTTATCTCCAATGACATAGTTTTTGAGATTAACTTTAAATTCTTAGTAAAGCCAGTGTTAAGATTCTTGAACACTCAAGGGATCTAAGGTTGTTATTATCTCACATAATGAAGGTATTGGCTTATTCTTTTTATCCATGGAGGGTAATCTGCAGCAAAGGAGTGGGACTATACTTTGATCATGAACATACACTAGGTTTCTCAGACTACTCCTTTAACTAAAGCAGCACCTTTTCCATGAAAAATTAAACAAAGTTAGGACATGCAAATACTAAGAACAAATAAGGTCCTCCTATTGGAGAATTTAGGTTTGAATTCTAAGCAACATTTCAGATATGTATTTGCAAGATCTGACCTCAGTTTTGTGCTTCTACTTCCAGACATTGATTGTGAAATGTTTTTAGCATAATAGTCCTATTTTGTTGTGACCATGATTATTCTATGCAATATAGGTATCATCTTTTTATCAATAATAAATACATTATGTTAACAATAACTATAATAATAATAAATATTAATATTCCTTAGCAATCATGTCAAACTTTATACATTGATGTTGTACTTATAATAATGTAAAATAAAACATGTAATAAATCAGGCCATAGAAATAAAATAAAACCATCTTACTGTGGATGTTTTAAAGTGTCCTAAAATTCTTTCTTATGGATACATTTGTAGGAGTCAGAAATCATAACATTTATGTCCTTTTAATGTAGTCTTATTGATTTGAATTCTGTGCTTTAACTGATTTTTATGGTGAACTCCTGGATGTTTTCTTTATATAGTATAAACCATTTCCCAATGAATCTGAGAACAATATCTCAACAAATGTATCCTAAATAGAACATAAAAAATTTTGGAACGTGCCAGGTAAATTTTCTCAAGTTCTTGAGACAATCGTCATTCTGTTACTAATTTTCATTGACGTTATTCTGCATGTGCTGGTTAGGTTTACTGAGAAGATCCACTGATCACTAGCAGCTGCTGTTGTCTACTTCAGTGTGACAAGTCCTTACTATATTGATCCCGACTGGATATAGAAATTTATTTAACATTTTAGCTTATTAAGAGTAAACATCACACTACAGTTTATTTGCTTTTATTGGAAAAAAATGTAAGCTATTTATTTGGACAATTGAAGCCAATGAGTCTAACTTATCAGGCTTTCCAAAGTTGACTTTTTTGAACTTTGTCCTGTATAGGACAGCCACTTATAAATTTCTATAGTAAAGATACCACTGTTTCCAGAATTGTGCCAAACTCAGAAGGGCCAAGTTAGCCTGTGGAAGTGAAGGGTGAATCCTTTAGAACTCACTCCATTGCATTTCATGAAGCTCTAGCTCACTTTTTCTTTTAGAAACTAACAAGATTATTGCATTACCTTCCCACCCCAGTAGTTCATTACCATATTATATGAGAAAAACAATGAACTGAATATATCCTTGTTAATACATTCTTGAGGTTGGGTTAATACACAAAAGTCATTACTGTGTTTTTCCAATAAGTCAAATTAAGTTGAACAGATATTCCTTTGGTTTTCAAAAAAATATTTTATTAATTTCAAATTACAGTTGACATATATTATATCAAGTCTACAACATAGTGATTAGACATTTATATAATTTACAAAGTGATTACTCCAATAAATCCAGTATTCATCTGACACCATATATACTTATCACAATATTATTGACTATATTCCCCATGCTGTACTTTATATCCCCAAGACTATTTGTTACTACCAATTTGTACCTCTTAATCCCTTCCCTCCTTCATCTATCTCCCCAATCCTCCTCCCTCCTGGCAAACATCAAAATTTTCTCTATGACTAGGAGTTTGTTTCTGTTTTGTTTGTTCATTTATTTTGTTAGATTCCACATATAAGGTAAGTCATAAAGGTATTTGTCTTTCTCTAACTTATTTCACTTAGCATAATACTCTCTAGGTCCATTCATATTGTTGCAGATGGTAAGATTTCATTTTTTTAAATAGTTGGGTAATATTCCATTTTATATATGTACCACATCTTTATCCATTCATCTATTGATAGACACTTAGGTTGCTTTCATATCTTGGTTATTGTCAATAATGCTCCAATGAATGTATGGATATACATGTTCTTTCAGAGTAGTGTTTTGGGTTTCTTCAGATAAATACCCAGAAGTGAGATTACTGGATCTTTCTTTGCCTTTGTTTTAAAGTCTACTTTGTGTAGTTTAAGTATTGCTAACCCAGTTTTTTGTTGTTGTTTCTTTCTTTCCATTTTCATGAAATATCTTTTTCCATCCATTTACTTTCAGTCTGTGTGTGTCTTTTGATCTGAAGTAAGACTCTTATAGGCAGCATATGTAAGTTTCTTGTTTTCTTATCCATTCAGCCACCCTATTTTTTTACTGTAGCACTTAATCCATTAACATTTAAATTGTTGATAAATATGTAGTTATTGCCATTTTATTATTCATATTTTTGATCATTGCTTCTTCACCTCCTCTTCCTCCCTTCCTCCCAACTTCTTCTTTTTTGTCTTTAAGAAGTCCTTTTAGCACTTCTTGTAATATCAGCTTGGTGGTGATGAACTCCTTTACCTTTTTCTTGTCTGGGAAGCTCTTTATCTGTCCTTCGATTCTAAATAATAGCTCTTTTGGGTAGAGTAATCTTGGTTGTAGATACTTGCTTTATTTCACTTTGAATAATCCCTGCCAATCCCTTCTGGCTTGCAAAGTTTCTTTTGAGAAATCAGCTGACAGTCTTATATGAGCACCTTTGTAGGTAACTAATTGCTTTTCTCTTGGTGCTTTTAAGATTCTCTTTTTGTCTTTAACCTTCGATATTTTAATTATGATGTGTCTTGGTGTGGGCCTTGTTGGATTTATCCAACAAGGAGTCTATGCACTTCCTGGGCTTGTATATCTATTTCTTTCAGCAGGATAGGGAAAATTTCTGTCATTACTTCTTCACATAGGTTTTCAATTCCTTGCTCCCTTCTCCTTCTGGTATCCTTATGATGCATATGTTGTTATGCTTGATGTTGTCCCCGAAGCCCCTAAACTATTCTTGTTTATTTTTATTTTTTCTGTTTAGACCAGGTGTTTTCGGCAACCTTGTCTTCCAAATCGTTGATTTGATCTTCTGCTTCATCTAATCTACTGCTGATTCTCCTAATATGTTCTTCATTTCAGTTATTGTGTTCTTTATTTCTTTTTTTTTTCTATCACCATTTTTATGTTTCCTACCTCTTTACTGAAGAAAGATCATTGGACATCTTTATAACCAATGTTTCAAACTCTGTATCTAGTAGATTGCTTGTCTCCACTTTTTTTAGTTCTTTTTCTGGAGCTCTGTTTTGTTCTTTTATTTGGGACATTTTTTGTATCCTCATTTTGGCTGCCTCCTTGTGTCTGTTTCCATGTATTAGGTAGAGCTGCTATGTCTACTGGTCTTGGTTGAGTGGCCTTATGTAGTACGTGTCCTGTGGGGTCCAATGGCACAGTCTCCCTGGTTACTTGAGCGAGATGCTTCAGGTGTGTCCCTTGTGTGAATTGTGTGTTTCCTACTATTGTAGTTGACCTTTGATTACTGTCAACATATCAATGACAATGATTGACCCTTAGGATGATTATTTGTGATGACTGGCTGAGACTACAGTGGAGGAGTTGTTATTCAGGGGCTGACCCTGTAGATCAGGATTTATGTTAGTGGGGCTCTGGTGAGTGTCAATTCTGACTTTTGGGTTTGTTGTTTGTGGAGGTGGTTGGGTGGTGCTCTGTTGTGATCTGAAGCTGGCTGCTGGGTGTGTTGGCTCTGGGGCTTAGGGTCAGCCGCTGCCTGTCCCCTGTCCAGGGTCACTTGGTGTGAGCTCCAAAGTGCTCTGCAGATGATTGCCACTTGTGCTGGACTTGGAAGTGCCCGGGAAAGGCTAAGCCGTGAACTGAGGTTCGCTGCCACTGGTACTCATCTGGTGTTGCTTAGCAAGACATTCAGAGCTTTCAGAGGCCAGATGCTGCTTTTGTGGAGTTTGTGAACCTTTGAGAGATTTTAGGAAAGTCCATGGCATGAGCCAAGATATGCCATTTGTAAGGAAAAGCCACTAGAAGTAGCTTGGGTGGGCGTGAATGTTGGGTCTGTTAGAGTCTCAGGGAATCACCTAGACAGGGAAAATTGTGTTAGCTAGGTTGATGAAGACTTATATATATTTTGCCCACCTGTGTGTGCAGGCTGCATGGTGGAAGGGTTCAAGAAAGGAACAGTGGCTTCTATCAGCACTTCTCTCTGGGAGAAGGCTGCCTCTCTAGCCCACACCCTGATGACAGACAATTCAGTTCCTCCTCGTACATCCCTCGCACCTTTCAAGCTGTTGTCACAATGCTGGATCTCAGAGTAAGTGAGTCTGTCAGTGAGTAAATTCATGCACGAGCCCTTTTAGAGGAATGCCTGGCACTCTAGCAGCCCTTCATCTCACTCAGCCACAATTTTCAATGATTTTCAGTCAGAGGTGTGGGAACTTCTATGGCCTGCACTGGAACCCTGGCTGGAGAGTGTGGTGTGGGCCTGGGAACCCTCACTCCTCAGCGGGGACCTCCTCAACTGAGATATCCTTCCCAATTTTAAACACCACACATGAGTGTAGGACCAACCAGTTCCACATCTCTACCCCTCCTACCAGTCTTGAGGTGGCTTTTCCTGTGTATCCTTCATTATAGGACTTTTGTTCAACTAGACTCGAGGTGATTCTCACTGATGGTTGTTCTGTAGTTTAGTTGTAATTTTGAAGTGGTTGTGGGAGGAGGAGAGCACCATCTTGAGTGGTAGCCAACATTGCTCTGGTTTTAAAGGAACCTAAGAAAAATGGTTTGATTATTTTGGAATAATAGTAATTGATTTTATAACCCTGGCTTCTAGTAAGTTTTCCACAACATGTCATTTGTATATGACAATAGAACAGTAATTTTGAAACTAATGTTTATTATTTTGTTTTAATAAAATAAATATTTTTGATTTATTATTTTATTATTTACATAAATTAACAAGAGATCTGCTTTAGTTGATTGAGAGAGTTCCCACATCTCTACTGACTCAGTCACAACATTATGTGCTACCCACACCTTCTGGGCTTTTAAAACACTTCTACAGAAATTTGGGCTTATTAAAAACAGATTTTAAAACATACTGTGGAGCAATTAAGTGCTTTTTAAGTACTATCAAGAAAGTTAGAAAATAATTTGAATCTATTACTCCACTATTTTTCTTCATTCATGACCTAGAATAAGAGATAAATAAAATGATATGATAATCCACCAAATTTGAGGTTAGGTAACCTCTACACAGGAGCCTTATCTTCTCCAAGGATTGAAAAGAAAGACTCAAAAGAGTTTATAATCTACTGTTGCATTATAGCCAGAATTATGGTGTCATTTTCTTAAAAAAATAAAATACCAAAGTAGGCTTGTAATATACCTCAGGAAAACTGTGAAGCATAGGAGTATGGAATATTAAGCTGCTACTGTTTTATTTCTCCTCCTATTAAGCAATTGGGAATAATATATGATCTTTTGAAAAACCTGATTGCCATACATATATAGCAATTTGTATATATCAGATCTTAGTAAATGATCTGGTGGCAAAGAATATATGCCTCTGTTGAATCCTATCTATAACAAGCAACATTCTCAGCTTCCTAAGAATATAGGAAAGCACAGCCAATAGTTTTTCTCAGAGCTCTTCTCATTAATGTGACTTTTTCTTTTCTCCAATCCTTTATTCTGTGTAGTAGTAGGGAATCTTAATGAGATGAGACAGGGCTAACCTCAGGCTGTAGTTTAAGAGCCCGAGGCAGGGGAAGAATATGACTTTTAGTTTGCTAAAGAGCCTGATTCCTTACCTAATGCATGCTTAAACTTCTGACATGCTTAGCTCTCTAGAATTCTGCCCTTAGTTGTTATTAGTTTGATGACAATGATTACTTTTTTCTTTTTTTGTAGGGTTTTTAAAATTTCACTCATTTTCACAGTTACAATAACCTATCTAGAGTGATGTTTATTAAACATATAGCATTATATAGCCTTCTTTCATACAAATTCTACATATAGTAGTTACTAAATATATTTTGAACAACTTTCCACCTCCTCATAATACTACTTAGTGTGAAAACCTGATTTATCAAATAGCATCCAGTATCATGTATCTATACCAAAACATAGATATGGCTGCTACCCTATAATTAAATTAAAATTCATAGATTAAAATTTTGAGGAAGAGTGATGTTGGAAACATGGTGGAGTGAGAGATATCCTCAGATCTCTCCCTTTGAAACAACAATAGGCAGAACATCTAAAAATCAACAAAAAAACACACAACCTGCGTACCAGCACATCTGAATGTGGGATCTGTGCATAAGAGCTACCACAGATGAGAACCCTGGGAGTCAGGCAGTAGAGTAGGAGAAACAAAGAAGCTACCTCTCACAGCAGGAGCTCCCTACAAGAGGAGGGGGAGGGGAGAAAGAATGGGAGGTTCCCTGAACAATCCTGCCTAAGAGAGCAGTGAGCTCACACAATGGCAGTGACCAGAGAACAAAGCATAAAGTATAGAAGTGGGGATGGCATAGAAGTGGGGACAGCAGAGAAACAATAGTTGATCATTACCAGCCACAGTTGCAAAACACAAGGCTGAGCCGCAGCTCCCATAACCCAACCCAGAGAACCCCACACCCCATATCCCCCAAGACTGAACACCACAGAACTCCAGGGGTATCTGAGCAAAGGCTACCCAAACTGTCACTAACATTGAAAGGGATTGAGACTGAGGGTAGCGAGCATGATTAAACATCTGCAAGAAAAAAAAGGCAGTATTAAGGCTGTGTATAAAGCAAGGAATGAAGAGGCTTAGATGCTACCTACTAGACCCCCAAAAAAAGTGCCTTTTTTGCAGCAGGCTAAAGAGAGACCTTTAAATAATTAATTTTTTTCTGGAAAAAATGCAGAATGCACTTCTGTTAATGCCAAGGTGGAGAAATAGTCCATTAAACACCAAGGTAACAAGGCAACTCAGAAAGAGAAAAATATCCAGAAAATAAGATTAAAGACATAGAAATATGTGACTTAAATGACAGAGAATTCAGGATGGTACTTCTAAAAAAACTCAATGAGATCCAAAATAATTCATATCAACATTCTCAGGAATTGCAAAAACAAATGGATCAGCAGGATGAATTTTTTAGCAAGGAGATTAAAACCCTCAAAAGAACCAAATAGAACTTCTGGAAATGAAGAATACAATAAAAGAGACGAAAAATGAAATAGCAAGCTTGGAAAATAGAGTTGATCAAATGGGGGAAAAGATCAGTGATATCAAAGACAGAAATCTAGAAATAAATCAGAAGGAAGAGGAGAGAAACAGAAGAATGAAAAATAATGAAAAAGAAATGCAAGAACTAGCTGATGCCATAAGGAGAGGAAATATAAGAATAAAGGGTATTCTCGAAGGAGAGGAAAAGGAGCAGGGAATATAAAACATTCTCAGACAAATAGTTCAAGAGAATTTCCCAAATCTAAAGAATAAGCTGGAGCTTGGAACTCAAGAATTCAACAGAACACCTAATTATCTCATCCCAAAAAAGCCTTCTCCAATACACATTGTATTAAAATTATCAAAAATCAATGAGAAAGAAAGAATTCTCAGGGCAACCAGGGAAAAGAAGATGGTAACCTATAAAGGAAAATTTATTAGATTATCATTGGATTTCTCAGCACAAACCTTACGAGCCAGAAAAGAATAGAATCAAATATTCAAACTATTAAATGAAAGGAACTACTAGCCAAGAATAATGTACAAAAATCGAAAGAATTCTCCACTACAAGTCCTGTACTACAGGACAAAAAACAAAAACAAAAACAAAAACACATAATTATGTGTGAAGTGACTAGCAAGCAGATAGAAGCACAGGAGTGCAACCCTTACTAAGAACAGGTCATTATAAGCTTAAACAATAAGAAGAGATTTGGTATAGCAAGATAGTAATGAATGTTCAGCATACATACATTGAAACAACAATGAAAATAAAGGGAAAGATTCAAAGATCCAATTCGTAAAGAGGAATAGAGATGAGGCACATACAGAAGAAAATAGACTAATATATATAGATAACTATCCTGTACATATTTGTAATGGTATCCACATACCAATGAGTCAGAACTGAAGTATATAACATAAAATAAGAAGGACCAGAGGGGAAATCAACAGAACCCAACCAAAAAAAACAGACACACAAGGACAAGGAGGCAATGGAAACACGGAGCTACCAGAAAACAAAAGAATAAATGGCTATAGGAAAACCTCATATTTCAATAATCACCCTAAATGTAAATGTACTGAACTCACCAATAAAAAGGCACAGAGTTGCAGATTGGATCAAAAAACAAAGCCCAACTATATGCTGCCTCTGGGAGACACATCTCGTTTCCAAAGACAAATATAGACTCAAAGTGAAAGGGTGGAAAATGATACTTCAAGCAAATGGCATTCAGAGAAAAGTGGGAGTAACAGTACTAATATCAGATGAAATAGACTTCAAAATAAAAAAGGTAAAGAAAGATAATGAGTGACACTTCATAATGATAAAGGAAATCATGCACCAAGAAGACATGACACTTATTAATATCTATGCTCCCAATCAGGGAGCCTCAAAATACATAGAGCAATTACTAACAGAACTAAAGGGAGAAACAGACGAAAATGCTATCATGGTAGGGGACCTAAATACCTCAGTGTTGGATATGGACAGATCATCCAAACAGAAAATCAATAGCAAAATAACATCCTTAGAGGACACATTAGAGTGACTACATAATTGATATTTACAGAACCTTTCATTCCAAAACAGTTGCTTATACATTCTTCTTTGGTACACATAGAACGTTCTCAAGGAATGACTACATACTGAGACACAGAGATAGGCTCAGCAAATATAAGAAGATTGAAATCATACCAAACATATTCTTTGATCATAACGCTTTGAAGCTGAAGATCAACTGTAAAAAGAAAGTGGGAAGAACCACAAATACGTGAAGATTAAACAACATACTAGTGAACAATGATGGAGTCAGAGAAAAAATAAAAAGAGAAATCAAGAGGTATGTAGAAGCAAATGACAATGATAGTACAACATGTCAAAACTTCTGGGACAAGGCAAAAGCAGCAATAAGAGGAAAATTCATATCATTACAGATTTATCTCAAAAACAAGAATGAGCCCAAATAAACAACCTAATGCTTCATCTTAAAATACTAGAAAAGGAAGAACAAATGAAGCCTAAATTCAACAGAAGGAAAAAAATAATCAAAATTACAGGAAAATTAAATGAAATTGAAAACAAACAAACAAAAAAAACAATAGAAAAAAATAAATGTAACAAAGAGACTGTTGTTTGAGAAGGTTAATAAAATTGACAAACCCCTAGCTAGACTCACTAAAGAAAAAAAAGAAAGGGCACAAATAAACAAAATCAGGCATGAAAGAGGAGAAATTATGACAGACACTGCAGAATACAAAGGATCATACAAAAATACTATAAAAAATTATATAACATCAAATATAATAACCTTAAAGAAACAGGCCAGTACTTAGAAAAAGAAAACTTTCCTAGATTGAATCAAGAAGTGGGGAATCTAAATAGACCAATCAGCAGTATGGAAATTAAAACAATCATTATAAACCTCCCAAATAGTAAAAGTCTAAGACCAGATGGCTTCACCAGTGAATTCTACCAAACATTCAAAGAAGATTTAATACCTATTCTCCTCCAACTCTTCCAAAAAATCAAAGAGGAGGCAATACTTTCTAATTCCTTTTATGAGGCCTATATTACCCTGATACCAAAACCTGGTAAAGATAACACACAAAAAAAGAAGACTACAGACCAATATCTCTCATGAACACATGCAAAAATCCTAAATAAGATACTAGCAAACCAAATACAGCAGCATATTAAAAAGATTATACACCATAATCAGGTGGGCTTCATCCCATGGGCACAGAGATGTTTCAACATACGTGAATCAATTAATGTGATACACACATAAATTAAAAATTAAGAATCATACAATCATATCAATAGATGCAGAAAAAAGCCTTTGACAAAATACAGCATCCATTTATGATCAAAACACTTAATAAAATTAGTATAGAAGAAAAGTACCTTAACCTAATAAAGGCCATATTCAGCAAATCCTCAGCCAATATGATACTGAATGATGAAAAACTAAAAACCTTCCCTCTAAGATCAGGAACAAGGCAAGGCTGTCCAATATCACAACTGTTATGCAATATAACATTGAGGGTCCTTGAGAGTGCAATGAGGGAAGAGAAAAATATAAAAGGCATCCCAATAGGAAGTTAAGACATCAAATTCTCACTATTTGTGGATGATATGATTCTCTATATAGAAAATTCTAAAGACTTTACAAGAACACTACTAGAAACAATAAGCAAATACAGTAAAGTTTCTGGATACAAAATTAATGTTCAAAAATTTTTAGTGTTCTTATACTCTAATGATTAAGTGTCAGAAAAATAAATGTAAAAAAAAGTAAAATAAATTTTTTTAGGAAAAATGTCCATCATATTTTTTATAGGGTTTGAAGTTATAATAATAAGATCTGAACCTAAAACTGAACCTTACGGAAATTAGATAAAAGATTTAGTCAGTGCAGAGTTAGCAATTCTCTGACATTAAACCCATTCTCTTTTGATTATATAATAATATACTAAAAGAACATGTTAATTAAAGATTTGTAAATTTAGGCATCAAGTGGATCAAACTTCAGGAATAGATATTTGAGATAAGGACACAAAATTGAAATTATCTTTTTTTGGTTGCTTAGAATATAGAAACATATCTTTATCATTGGTATACACTTGTGCATTTTAGAGGGCTGATAGTATTGGAAATGCTAGTTTTCTTCAGATATAATTCCATCAAACTCTTATTATAAAAGGGATAGATTGCCGTCTGTGTAATGAATAGCTATTTATTTTGACAATTCACTTATTCATTGATCTTAGTAAACATTCCAAATAATGAAGAATGTATTTCAGGGGAAAATAGAGTCATTGAACCTACCATTGTTCTGTTTCTCTTGTATACTGCCTTTAAATGATAAAATAGTGTTTTGAAGACAGGTAGTAACAACCTTCTAAAAATAATTCAGGCTGTTGAATATTAAGTAGGATGTTTTAAAGGAGCTATAAACTGGAAAAAAGTATTTTACCTCTACTGAATAATATTTACTTATGCTGTTTGCTGTGACTTCAAGGAGAATGAGAGACCACATTTTATACCATATTGCAAAGGAAGCATATTGAGGAAAAGAGTAATGAGAATCCATACCAATGGGGGTCCAGACACCAGGCAGGAGTATAGAATATAGAAGTTATTTAACATTTTATTAGTAATAGTGGTGTTCTGAATTGTGGGGCATACATGGACTTTCTTTTTCATACATATATTTTCATGATAACTTTTCCAAGTTAGTACTATCTCATTTTATGAATGGAAGAACCACGTCTCAGAAGGATTAAGTGTCTTATCAAAGCCAAACTGGCAGTGATGGAAAAGAAATGGCAGTGTATTTACTCTGAATCACCTGGTCACTGAACAATGTCTCCTATAGTATCATTTTCATTGCCATATAATTCAATTTGCTTAGGGATCTTGGAACAGTTTATTAATAGTAGTTAATAAAGTACTGTGGTTACAGAGGATGACAGTAAAATTTAATGAGAGGCATTCAAGAAAGCAAGAGAAGGATGAGACTCAGAAAGGCAGCAATAGAATAATTAGGAAAGATAACCCAGAGCAAAGACGTACCATTAGAGACCAAAGCTAAAATCAACCACAACCTTGTATCCCCAATTACCATGTACAGATGTGAAAGTGAAACAATGAATAAGGCTGATAGGAAAAAAAAATGATTCATTTGAAATATGGTGTTGGAAGAGAGTTCTATGGATACCTTGGATAGCCAGAAAAATGGGTAAGTAGGTCCTAGAGTAAATTAAGCCCAAACCATCGCTGAAGGCAAAAATGACAAAACTACTATGCTACTTTTGGCATATCATGAGAAGATAGGACTGTTTCAAAAGACCATAATACTGGGAAAAGTAAATTGCAGCAGGAAAATAGAAAGACCAAATATGAGATGAATTGACTTCATAAAGGATGCCATAGGCATAAGTCTACAGGAGCTGAGCAGGGCTTTTCAGTACCGAACATTGTAGACATTCTTCATTCATAGGGTCACTAAGAGTTGGAGTCTACTCAGCAGCACATAACACACACATTTCATGAGCAGAGTGAGATGTTTGACTGGATATCATGAAAACATGGTCAGAGGTGTCAACTACCTGGAGATTATAACTGATACCTTCAGAGGAAATTTTCTCCTGAATGTTTGTCATGGCATAAATGACTATGAGAGTGTTTCAAAAAGATTTATATATGGTCCCACATGTCACATATTGCCATATAAAGGAGAAACTGCAAGATACTCTAGTTGATATATAATTCTTATTCAATAGTAATTAATAAGGCAGCTTGCTGTCTTAGATGGTTTTTCTGGAAAACATTTCAACAAAACTTTTATATTGTGAGACTAGGAGGGTACCAGAATGTATCTAAATCTAAGATTCGACTATGAGAAAGAAAGAAACTAGAACATAGAATGTCAAAAGGGTGGTAATAGGGTTAGAGGAAAGATATACCAAGGAGATGGGACAAAATAAATAATAATGGGCTCTTAGGTTTGATTTATTGTCATATACTTCTATGATATTCAGATAACTACTGACCTATCTTCCAGTGACTATTAATAAGGAAATCCTGTGCCAGTAGTGAAAGGGGTTATTTTATTGGTTAGATAACTCATTTAGACCCAAAGAAAGGGAGCTGATAAAATTTTATGTGGCCTGGCACATTTTAGGTATATTCATCTGTACAATTGATAAAATGAAAAGGACCCTCAGCAGTAATTCCAGACCAGCCAATTTCTGCTGAGAATACAACTGACATAAATTGTTAAGTCCATTCTCTTGTCTCTGGTCCATAGTATAATAGCTATAAATGAAGAACTAAAAGATAGAGAAGATAGTGATCGAAATTCAGGGCAAGTCAGTAGTAGGGAAGAGTTGTGTTGCTCTCTTTGCTCAACCTTTGGTCTAGTTACAGGTAAGGAACTGTTTTTTGATGGTGTCTATGATAGAGTATTTATGTGTGGCTACACTACTGATCTTACCAGATAAGGTATTTGACATAAGTTTCTATCTTGTTAATATGATGTGCCCTGTGGTAGATTGAATAATGGCTCCCAAAGATGTTTACATCCTAATCTCTGGAACCTGTGAATGCTACCTTAGATGGCAAAATGGATTTTGCTAATGTGATTCAGGTTAAGGATCTTAAAATGAGATTATCCTGTATTATCTGAGTGGACTTGATACAATCACAAGGGGCCTTATAAAACCAAAGTAGGAAGGGCAGAACCAGTAGTAGGAGCAAGAGGCTGGAGACATGTGAAGATGGAGCCATGAATCAAGGAATGCAGGTAGCCATTAGAAACTGAAAAAAGGCAAGGAAATAGATTCTCCCCTAAGGAACTAGGCCTGCTGATACCTTGAGTTTGGACTTCTGCCCTCCAGAACTTAAGAAAATACATTTGTACTGTTTTAAACCACTAAGTTTGTGGTAATTTGTTTTAGCAGCAATAGAAAACTAATACATGCCTTAAGCTCTGTTGTCTCTCCCACAAGATCTATCACATGAATGAATGCATGAGATACAGTAAACATTTTATTTTGCTTGGCTATCCTACCAGAAAAACTAGGAAAAGATTAACTATAAGTGGCTCTGAGAATCTTTATATAACTAGTGGACAGTTGTTGAAAAGGATTTGGAAAATTCAACATTTTTGTAAAATGCTAGAATTTGTCCTGAACAGATTAAAGATTAATGTTCTATGCAAAAATACTACAAGTCTCCATATTTATTCACAAATATTAGAAGGTATATGAAGTTAGTAGTTATTAGAAATTTTGACTTTGTTATCATTTACTTTTAGCAGAAATGTCTGAGTTCAATAGACCATTCAAAATGCTGTTTTTATCATTGGAATTAAAATCTAATTACAAAGAAAGATAATTTGGGTGTTTGGAGGGCTTTGGTTGCATTCACCTTTATAAACATGACAATGACTAAATGCGATTTATTTAATTGCTTATTAAGATTCCATTGTATTGATAGTTTCAAACAATGAGTAAGAGCACCTCACAGATAGTCATGTTTAAAATAACAGCAGCCTGTATGGCTCTATAACAGACTCAGAATGAGTTATATAAAGTAATGTGTTTGTTAGTTCAGTCTGAAGGCCCTCAAGTAGGGTCATTAAGCAATTAAACAAAAAAATATATAGAGAAGACTTAGGTTGTGGTACCAAAATTCTCAGTAAAAATGTTATCTTAGTTATAGCTAGATTAAGAATACACAGATATTAAAATAAAATTATTCACTTTAATATTCCTATTTTAATGTCCTTCTCACATTGAAACATCATAAAATAAAATTTATCATTTTCCTGTTACCAGAGAGTCACTCCTTCTACTTTTTCCATCTCATTAGTAGTGTCACCTAATCCCCTATACTGTCAATTTTATAATAATTTTTTTAAAGACTCACTTCCTTCGTCTTTTATATCCAAAACACCAAAACCTTCCTGATTCTTTCTTTTTAATATATCTGAGACCATCTCCTCTCTAGAATCTTATACAGATCTCTACATTTCATTTTTTTCATGAACATATAAACCCCTATATTAACTCCTCATTTTTTCAATACTCTGCATATTTGACTAATTTCATTACTCATTACTCTTCATTAGGAGGCTTTTCTGCAGACACTTTAATCTGCTTCGATTTTTTCTGACTCAAGACACATTAATTTCTGGAAAACCCTCCCCTCTCCTTTCAACTAATACCTATCTCTTACCCTTTCAAAATTCCTTAAAAACTTAAGTTTTAAAGCAATCTTTCTTAATTAGTCTTACTCAATTTTGATTCCTCTTTATTGTTACTGTGGTTTCCAGCACTTACTGACTCCCTCATCTATGCTTTGTTGGTGAGGCAATGCTGGATCATACTCACTGTGACACTTTTATTGCTAGGTGCTTGCCTTGACTTTGCCTCTATCAGTGTCCCAGATGCATGTAGTATCTGTTCAGTGTACAGTATAGTTTCAGATTTATACATGGACAAGCTTTCGTAGAACAATGGTCAAAAAGATCATTTTATATTCCCAATGTTATGAATAATGTTGAAATGAACAATTGTGATTGGAAAAAAATCTTAAAAATCCCAACTGTAGCTAAAGAAAAGATATGCTTTGTGTATTTGATTGCTGCTTTCTAGGTAGTATCATCTTGAAATAAGTAACAAGCCTTATGTGTTTTGATTTTTCCACAAAAATAGCACCTTACAAATAGGTGCTCAATAAGTATAGAGTTTAATTGAAATATTATAATAAATATTTTATTAAAGTTTAAATGATGCAAATAGCTGCCTCTGGTTTTTACTATTCAATCTGTTTGCAACCAGTTTGATTTTAAATGTGAGAAATATTACCTAAATCATGTGTATAGTGAAAAATTCAGTGTTTTGTTTAAAGTGTGTGTTTGTGTGTGTGTGTGTGTTGCGCAGCTTAACACAGGGCCTATCACATCGTGAATGCTCAGTTAATGGTAATTAACAAGAGTAATATTTGAAAAAGATCCAGTGTTCCTTTATGGGATATAAAATAGAAATTTGATGGATTGTTGCTCTAAGTTGTCTTGGTTAACTCCACATAACATTCTAAAACAAATTTAAGTAGTGTTAACTAATATTTTCAGTACTAGGACAGAGGTGGTGAATTCCAAGAAGCAAATAATCTGGTCCTGTTTCCTACCTTTAAGGTATCCTATTGGGTAAACGATATGCACACACATGAAACAATAAAATAGTGTAATTACCAAAACATGTAATATAAACTCTAGTTTCTGTAGAAGTTTAGAAAAGGAAGGGATTTGGATGTTTTCACTTATTTTAAAAAAGTAAGTTTGCTTTTAATTTATTTTGGGGTGGTATAGAGAATTATAGCCTTGTTACCCTTATACATTTAAACTATACACTATCTGCAAAAATTTGGCTTATATATTTTTTTTTAATGCAGTATAGTGCCCTCTGGTGAATGTTCACTCTAGCATAAGCGTTCTATTTCATCATTTATTCTGTAAAATGTTCCTGGAAAATTAATTCTATTTGCTCATTACTTTCCAGAAAATAATGACATGTTGAATAAGAGAAAGACAATATTCTGATTTATAATTAAAACTTTAAAATGATTGTAACCTAAGCCCTTGTAGATTTCTTTTGCTCAGTATAACAAACATTTGCCTGCCTTTTCTCCATCACTCTCTTATGTGATAACTAAATTAAACTTCTTGCATTTATTCATAGTGTTGACAATTGCTGTGTTTGCAATTTTTAAATATATAGAGGTAGTACTGATGCTAATACTTTAATAAAATACAACAAAGTCAGGGAAAAGTATTTAATCCAGAAGCTCAAATATCATAGGCCATAACTGCTTTACATTATTTTTTACCCTTTTTGAAGCCAGGAATTTTCTTAACCCTCCTTTACTTTTTTATAATGTTTGCTTAGGGAGGTAGAATCAACTTTTTTCTCTGGACATAACTGGAAGATCTCTTATGTTTAAAGTATTTTGTAACAATATAGCAAGTCAGGGTAAATAGCTGCTTTAGACAGATGTATTTTAAGAATAATGACAGATGTACTGTCATTAACAGTCAGTATAGACTGTTAATGACAGCCTAATTCTTGACTTTCCTCAAGGAGTAGATTAAACTTCACCAAAAAAGCAAAAAGCAAAAATAAAAAAAAAGCATATCTTAAAAGAACAGTAATTGTCTTTACCAATTCTTTTTTTCTGGGTACTATGAACTCCCTTTGACAGTTTATATACTAAAAGGTATATGCTGTTAGTCACAAGAAAGCTAACTGCAAGTTCCATCCACTGTTTGTGAATGACTTTATTGTTTTCTTAAGAGACCTCTATATGGCATTTTTATCATATAGATGTTCATATATTTTTTGTATTTTAAGTGGACACAAATCAAAGGAAATATACTGTGAATTCTGTTCATTATTCATAAGTCAACTTTGCTGTTCACATCATTGTGATGTGATCTTCTTGCCCCTCTAGTAAAATCATTTGAAACTGACAGATTTATGGAATTGTTTAGAATTCTGTGTGACATAGAAAGAAACCTGACCACCCCAATTCAGCTAATTTAACTGAGGGAGACTAATTACCATTGAGTTGTTTTTTGTAAAAATATCAAAGCCATGGAGGAATTGGTTAAAGTGAATACCCATCTTATGTTGGAGAATGTAGTGCATCTTGGGAGAAATCCTACATATTCTTCATGAAGAAACTTAAAAACTCACTAAAATATAGCCTCCCTTCAAGACATAACAAAGTAGAAAAAATTGACAATTAATTATTTTATGCAGTTATTTATTTCAGTAGGTTGTTCAACCTAAAATATTCTATTATTGTGGTTTCTTAAACTGTTCTTCAAAGGAGCAGCTATTAAATATATAACAAAATTTTTATAAAATTAAAATGAAAAATTACTGACAAGTAAGATATATAACTTATTCAGTAATATTTATTTTTACCAGATTAAAGTATATTTTATTTGGGTAAGCTGAGAGAATAATTCTAACATGATTCCTATTACATTCAGTCTAAATTCATACAATTTGGGCAAATGATGTTTCGGGCTATGATTTTTACTTTCTTCAGACTAGAAGTGTTTTTACTCGAAGAGTCAAGTGACTGAGGGTTTAGTTTGTCTCTCTGCCATTTTAAAATCATTTTTCATTTTTATTAAGGAATAATTGACAAATACGATTATATACATTTAAAGTATATAGTTTTAAAGTATATAAAGTATATAATTGTGATAATTTGATGAATGTGTACATTGTGAAATGATTCCCACAATTAAGTTAATTACCATCCATCACCTCACATACTTAACTTTTTTATTTATTCTACATGTAAATGATACCAGACTGTTTTCCTTAGTGGCTGTACCATTTTGCAATCCCACCAACAGTGTACAAGGGTTCCCTTTTCTGTACATCCTTGCCAACACTTATTTATTGATTTATTGATGATAGCCATTCTGATGGGTGTGAAGTGACATCTCATTGTGTTTTTTAAATTAATTAATTTTTTATGGTGACATTGGTTAATGAAATCCAATAAGTTTCAGCTGTCCATTTTAACAGTAAGGTGTGTATGTATGTATATATATATATATATATATATATATATATATATATATATATATATATATTTACACTGTGTGTTCACTACCCATAGTTAGATTTCTTTCTGTCACCACATATTTGACCCTCTTTACCATGTTTACCTCCCCCTGCCCCTTTACCCTCTGGTAATCACTACTCTATTGTCCATGTCTATGAGTCTCTGCTTGTTTGTCCTATTCCTTTGTTGCTTTTAGGTTTATATCCCACATATAAGTAATATCATGTGATTTTCAACCTTTTCTGTCTGACTTATTTTGCTTAGCTTGATTACTTGTGGTCCATCTATGTCATTGCAAATGGCAGTATTTCATCTCCTCTTATGGCTGAGTAATATTCCATTGTATATATGTACCACAGCTTCTTTATCCAATCATCTATTGTAGGACACTTTGGTTGCTTTAGTGTCCTGGCCACTGTGAATAATGCTTCTATGAACATTGGTGTGTAACTATCTTTTTGAAAATGAGTTTTCAAGTCTTCAGGGTAAATACCCAGTAGAGAGATTGCTGGATCATATGATAGATCAATTCTTACTTTTTTGAGGCATCTTCATACTGTTTTCCATAGTGGCTGTATCAATTTGCAGTCCCACCAGCAGTGTATGAGGGTTCCTTTATCTCCGCATCTTCTCCAACATTTGTTATTACCTGTCCTGTTAATTATAGTTATTCTAAGAGGTGTGATATGGTATCGCACTGTGGTTTTGACTTGCATTTCCTTAATAGCGATGTTGAGCATCTTTTCATATATTTGTTGGCCATTTGTATGTCCTGTAGGGAAAGTGTCTGTTCAGGTACTCATCTCATTTTTTTTTTTTGATTGGATTGTTTATTTTTTTCTGTTGTTATTGAGTTGTATGAGTTTTTTGTATACTTTGGATATTAGGCCCTTGTGGGAGGCATCGCTTGAAAATATATTTTCCCATTCAGATGGTTGTCTCTGTACATTGTTGATGGTTTCTTTTGCTGTGCAGAAGCTTTTTAATTTGATGTAGTCCCATTCATTTATTTTTGCTTTTATTTCCCTTGCTCATTGTGGTTTTAATTTGCATTTCTCTGATGATTCGTGATGTTGAGAATCTTTTCATATGTCTATTGACCATCTGAATTTCCTCTTTGGAGAAATACCTATTCAGGTCTTTTGCCCATTTTTAATTGGATTGTTTGTTTTATTGTTGTTGAGTTGTATGAGTTCTGTATAAATTTTGGGTATTAACCCCTTATCTGATGTAGCACAAGTGAATATCTTCTCCCATTCAGTAGGTTTTCTTTTAATTTTGTTGATGGTTTCCTTTGCTGTACAAAACCTTTATAGTTTGATGTAGTTCCATTTGTTTATTTTTTCTTTTGTTTGTCTTGCCTGAGAAGATATATCAAAAAACAATTGCTAATAGCAATATCAGAGAGTTTACTGCCTATGTTTTTTTCTAGATGTTTTATGGTTTTGTGTCTTACATTTAAGTCTAATCCATTTTGAGTTTATTATTATATATGGTGAAAGAAGGTGGTCCAGTTTCATTTTTTTGCATGTGTCTATCCAGTTTTCCCAGCATCATTTGTTGAAAAGATTGTATATTCTTGCTTCCTATGTAATAGATTTAGTGACCATATAGGCATGGATTTATTTCTGGGATGTCTATTCTGTTCCGTCGATCTATGCATCTGTTTTTATGCCAGTACCATGCTGTTTTGATTGCTATCACCTTGTGATATAGTTTGATATACGATTGTGTGATACCTCCTACTTTGTGCTTCTTTCTCAAGATTTCCATGGCTATTCAGGATATTTTATGGTTCTATATAAATTTTTGGATTATCTGTTCTAGTTTTCTGAAAAATGCCATTGGTATTTTGATAGAGATTGCATTGAATCTATAGATTGCTTTGGATAGTATGGCCTTTTAACTATGTTAATTCTTCTTACCCATGAGCATGCTATATGCTTCCTTTTATTTGTATCTTCTTCAGTTTTTTTTAATGATTTATAATTTTACAAAAGCAAGTCTTTTACTTCCTTGCTTAATTTGATTTCTAGGTATTTCATTGTTTCTGATGCAATTGTAAATGGAATTGTTTTCTTAATTTCTCTTTCTGTAGATCATCATTGGTGTATAAAAATGCAACTGACTTCTGAATATTAATTTTGTATCGTGCCACTTTACAGAATTCATTTATCAGATCTAATAGTTTTTTGGTGGAATCTTTAGGTTTCTGAATAAAAAAAGATCAGGACATTTTTGCAAGTAATGACAATTTTACTCCTTCCTTCTCAATTTGGATGCTTTTTATTTCTCTTTATTGTGTGATTGCTGTGTCTAGGACTTCCAATATAATGTTGAATAGAAGTGATGAAAGTGAGCATCCTTGTCTTGTTTCTAATCTTAAGGAAAATGTTTTTAGCCTTTCCCCATGGAGTATGATGTTAATTTTAGGTTTGTCTTATATGGCCTTTGTTATGTTGCTGTATGTTCCCTCTATTCCCACTTTGATCATAATTTTAACCATAAATGGATACCGGATTTTGTCGAATGCTTTTTCAGCATCTATTGTTATGATCATATGATTTTCATCTTTCAGTTTGTTAATGGGGTATATCGCATTGATTTGCAAATATCGAACCAACCTTGTATCCCAAGAATAAGTCCAACTTGATCATGTATTGCTGAATTTGGTTTGCTAATATTTTGTTGAGGATTTTTACATTAATGTTCATCAGGGATGTCAGCCTATAGTTTTCTTTTGTGTGTGTGTGTGTGTGTGTGTGTGTGTGTGTGTGTGTGTGTGTGTGATGTTTTTGTCTGGTTTTGGAATCAGGGTAATGGTGGCCTTGTAAAAGGAATTAGGGAGCCTTCCCTCCTGTTGAATTTTTTGGAATAGTTTGAGAATAAGTGTTAAGTCTTCTTTTGATGTTTTATAAAATTCACATATGAAGTCATCTCATCCAGGGCTTTTGATTTTTGGGAGTTTTTTTTTTATTTATTTATTGCTGATTTGATTTTGTTGGTGGTAATTGGTCAGTTCAGATATTCTGTTTCTTCTTGACTCAATCTTGGGAGATTGTATGTTTCTAGGAATGTATCTGTTTCTTCCAGATTGTCCAATTTGTTGACATATAATTGCTTGTAGTATTTTCTTATAATCTTTTATGTTTATGTGGAGTCCATAGTTATTTCTCCTCTTTCATTTCTGATTTTATTTATTTGGGTCCTCTCTCTTTTTTTCTTGATGAGTTTGGTTAAAGGTTTATCAGTTTTATTTATATTTTCAAAGAACAAGCTCTTGGTTTTATTGATCTTTTGTAGTGCTTTTCTAGACTGTATTTCATTTATTTCCACTCTGATTTTTATTATTTCCTTCCTTTTATTCACTTTGGGTTTCATTTGCTGTTCTTTTCCTAATTCTTTTAAGTGTAAGATTAGATTGTTAATTTGAGATTTTTCTTGTTGCTTGAGGTAAGCCTGTATTGCTATGAATTTCCCTCTTAGGACTTCTTTCTTCTGTGTCCCATAGATTTTGAGTCGATGTGTTTTCACTTTTCTCTAGCTATCTTCTGATTTCTTCCTTGACCTCATTGTTAACCCATTCATTGTTTAGTAGCATGTTATTTAGCCTCCATGTGTTTGTATGATTTTTAGTTTCATACCATCGTGGCCAGAGAAGATGCTTGAAATGATTTCAATCTTCTTAAATTTATTGATATTTGTTTGTGGCCTATCATGTGGCCTATCCCAGAAAATATTTCATGTGCACTGGAGAAGAATATATGTTCTGCTGCTTTGGGGTGAAACGCTCTGAAAATATCAATTAAATCCATCTGGTCTAGTGTGTCATTTAAGGCTGCTATTTCCTTGTTGATTTTCTGTCTGGAAGATCTGCCCATTGGTGTCAATGTGGTGTTAAAGTTTCCTTTTATGAGCGTATCACTGTCAATCTCTCCCTTTACGTTGGTCAATAATTGCTTTATATAAGTAGGTGCTCTTGTGTTGGGTGCATGTGTGTTTACCAGGGTTACGTTTTCTTGTTGTATTGATTAGGGACATTATATATAGAATGATTTTTTTCAATTGACTTACAATTTAGGGGAATGGTAAATTGAAGGCCAGGGTATCATTGTGATATTATATGAAAAAAAAAAAAAAAAACGTTTGCACCTTGGGAATGTTTAATTTATACTAAAGTGTAAAAGCAACTAAATATATTCAGAAATACTTTTCAGATTGGAGTTAAAGCAATGCATGGTAGAGTACAGTAGGAGGGAATAATTTACTACTTAGCACAAGTCCAACAATATAATAAAAAGTAAGAAGAATTAAAAATAACTAGAAATGAAGAATAATTTATAATTTCCAAAACACTTTTACATGCTTTATTTCACTGGATTCTTGAAATAATACCTATTTTATAGGTAAGGAAACTGAGACAGAACATAAGTGACTTATTTAGGTATGCCTAGCTGATAAGAGTTGTATTTCATTTCTATAAGGATTATTACTCCACGTATGTCCCACAGGAAATGAAGTTTTGAGAATTTTAGAGAGCTCTGACATCCCCCCCAAAAGAAGATGTTCTGTTTTCAAATGTCTATGAAACACTGAGTTAAATAGGTTTTTTAATGGTAGCACGTATAGCCTTTAGTCTGTAAAATGCATCGTTCCCACATTTCTAAGTGGAAAATACAATAGTCAGGGTTTTATAAATTTTTTGTGAATATGGAACATTTGTTTTTTCACAGAGCCTTTCCTGAGATTAGTTTTTCTGGAAACTTCCTTTGGGGAATGCTATTTCAGGGCCTTGCTCTCAGAGAGCTGTCAAAGTCAAAAAGCATTGTCATAGTAGTTCAAGGTATAACTTCTCCTAGAGTTATTTGCCTTATATTACAGGAATCTTGAAGATTGAAATCTTCAAGGTCCAAAAGAAAAAAAAAAAGCATCCTTAATGCAAGAGTTGTTTTTAATAAAACCAGGAAGCTAGGGGAAGCATCTGGGGGTACAGGAGGTACATCCTAAGTGTCCCTCAAATTGTATTGCATAAACTACTGCCTATTCCATATGCTTGAAAGGAAGCCCTATGTAGCTGACCTTCTTAAAAAAACAAGCCATTTGCATAAGGATATGACACACGTTAGCATAATTTTCTTTTTCTCCTTATTAATAAGGAAGGCAATCCATAAATGATTTGTGTTTTTACTTATAAAAGCAGAGCTATATATTTTAGCCCTTGGATACTTTAATAACCCATTTGAAAATGATTTGAAAATACTAGAATGATAAACCCAGGGAATAGAGAATAAGTTTTATTTTTATATTTTATTTCATTCAATTTAAAAACTCGATTTAATAAATAGGTTTTCTGAATGAATGAATAAAATGCACGAATGAATAAATACCAGCTGTGTATAACATTCCACCTAAATAAGACATTGTGGAAATTAGAAAGATAACCAAGATGTGGTTCTTTATCTTCAAAAGTTTGTAATGGAATTACAAGCTCTAGCCTTCTGCCTACTCCAAATCAATAGTTTTTATGCTTTACAAAGTGCTTTTGCATTTGTTTTCTCAATGAATCTTCACAAAACTTTGTGGATTAGGTACAATGGACTTTCTTTTCATTTTATAGGGAGGGAAAATGACTTGCATGAGGTTCTACTACTAATAAATGATGGAAATACTAGTGAAATCTGTCTTGTATGTGTAGAAAGCCAAACCTGATCAGTCCCTTGCTAGGAAGCTGTCTCTGATGAACCACACCCATTTTATCATTCTGTTTGGGAAGCATTACATATGAATTCACACTCCTTGGTTTCTACATTCAATTCATTCTTATGTTATTTTCACTGGGGTATATCTCAAAAGGAAGAAATTAGGCTTACTTGTTTTTCAAGTTCTCTCCTATTTAATGTTCTGTTGGTGCATGTTGAATAATGCACTTCGCTGAGAATCTTTGGCACCAGATGATGGTTGTATTCGAGTCTATTGAGTACTTTCCCTCCTTGCACTGCCTGTCTAAATGAACATTGTTGGTAAAGTACATACTGCATTTGTAAAATTTAAAGTAATTTGCTCATTCGTCCTTTAAAAGATTAAAGTACAAATGTGTGCATTCTGCTTACCAGAAGTGTGTCATGATACAATAGAAAGACACCAGAAACTAGACAAGAGTCAGAAGACCCAAGTTAAAGTCATGAATTTAGAATTTATAAATGTGTAGCCATGAAAAAGTCATTTAGCCTTGCTGAATATATTTCCTCATTTGTAACATGGGGGCAATAATGACCATCCTGTTTGTCTAATTTGATACAAACTGTCTTGTTTTCCTCAGTTTACTATCAGAGAATTCATCCTTGGACCTACCTCCACTATAGTTTTCTAACCTAGAGCACTGCCCCCACACTAAACAGACTTCAGTGGCCTGAAAGGTTAATGCTCTTTCATAACATGAGATGCTTATTCCCATATTTTTGGAAAGAGGATAGGTGCAATATTAGGTAAAACCCTTATAATCTATTGTAATTAATTTTTAAACTGATATTGTCACTTGATAACATAAACCAGAGATTCTCCAACTTTGGAAAAGATTATAGGTTGCTGGGGAGCGTGTTAAACATTTTGAGTTCTCACCCAAAGATTCAGTGGTTTAGGGTGGGAGAATCACTGTGACAAACCCTGTTTTAATCACTAAGAAATTAAGGAACAAGGATGTAACGTAAAATGATTTAGCCAAATGTGACAATTAGTCACAGATACATGATCCAAGTTATGGGTCTATTATTTTATGTTTGAAGCTATACTTCTGTCTTTATTGCCAGGAAGGGGAAAAGTACATTGGGTGGCATTCTCATATGTCTAGAACACAGATCCGTTGTATTCTAGTTCCATAGACTCTACCATCCAATCAGTCTTTGTGTAATTCTGCGCATCATATTACTTTGTAATTAGTGCTAGGACTTTTTTAGTGGGTATATTCCATGCACAAGCTGTCAATGTTTTTATTAATAAATCTGGTATAGCTGCAGATTTGACAAGGTATAAGCTAAAATGTTACCACCAAAAATAATTTTTAAAGTTTTGTTACCCATTATGATTCTGATAGAAGACCTAAAGAATCTGGGAACCTTGAGCCAAAAACAAACTTTTGTATTTTAAAAGAAAACTATATTTTATGATCTGTAAAAAGATTGAGAAATAATATGACTTGGTTTTGTTCATGTGAAGAGACAGGTAATGGGTAGTGGGGCTGAAGATTTGACAAAACATTTGTAATGAATTGTACCCATATGATATGCTTACTCACCCTAAAAGAAAGAAAAATATCTATTTATGTTATAAATAACATTGAGGTAACTATTTGGACCTAACCATTTCCTATACTACAATACTTATTTGTAAGTTTTATTTTATTCTATTCTATTTTAATTTTTAAATTTTTCATTTTAATTACATGATAGAAGCCCTTTAACATGATATATATTTGATTTGGGTTAATGAAAAAAACACAAACATAAAAACAAAAACTTATTCTAGCAGGTCTTAGCATTTCAGCCTGCCCTCCATAGTACTTTTCAAGTGTGGTAATGATATTTTGTTATTCAAAATTAATACAATTTATAATAGAAAAGATTCCATTTTCTAAAACAAGTTCTGAATATATCACCAAAGTTTTCTGATCACAAATAATAACTTTTTGAAAGTTAGAACATTGGAGTGGGGTTTGGGGACTAGGGTTAATTTTCTTTGTTCATCTATAGTTTGGTATTTACAAAACTACTAGGCAGACAGTGTATTTGTAGAGGATTTTGAACTCTTACCAGGAAAAGTATTATAAAATGTAGTTTTTATTATCATTGCACAGACGTTATAACTGGTTTAATTTGTTGTGTTAAGCACTGAAGATAAGGGTTCACAGATTACATTGTTAATTTTGTCATAAACTTCTTATTTGACTGTGAACATCCAACTTCACACCTTTTGTTCCTGAGTTTACCTTCTGTAGAATATGAATAATAATATTTAACTACATCATACAGGATGTTATGAAGCTTAACTTTCCTTTTTCAAGATTGTCAAATATAAAGGACCATAACAATTATTAGCATTACTTTGGTCTAACTGACAACTTTGTAGACAGTCTTAGCATAGCACGTATAAATAAATTAGGTCAAATTTTTTCCTTCTCACTAGTACATAGTTAAAGAATTTTGCATGTATTTTTCTCCTATATTTCTTTTCCCTATTCACGAACCTGAAGGAGGAATCTTGAATTCTCTTACTTCACTCGTTAAACAGGTATCTATTAACCACCTACTATGTGTCAGGAATTGATCTTCATGCTGGGAGTTCAAAAATGGTACTTCTTTGTCTAAGCTTTTGGAAAGCTTAAAAGTATAGATCACAGGTTTTTTCAGCTGAGTCCTGCTGTTACTTCAAGTAAAGTGCAAGAAAGCAGGATGATGAGAGGGCTCAACAAAATATGCTAGTTGAAGCTACTATTGCACAGGAGTGAAACTCAGGTGCTGGCTCTTAGTTTTCATCATTCACCCATTTTCTAGCTGTGTGACCTTGGCCACTTCAGCTCAGCTAGCTGCTTTGCATCTCAGTTTTCTCACCTGTAATCTCTAAGAACTCACTTAGTTACCAGTTTCTATGGCTTCTGTCTTCCAGCTACCGGTAAGATGGAAGCTTATAAAGTTAAGGGAGTTTGTTTATTTTAATTAGCCTCAGCCAATCAAGAGTGGAAAGCAATGCCTAGGATGAAAGGTCCCCTATCAACCTTAGAATAAATAATACTTTTCATACTATATTTAAAGGGAAATGATGAGCTTGGGGATCCTATCTAGCCCATCATAAACACAAACTCTCAAGCCACATTTGTTGTCTTGTTGGGTTACATTTCTTCATCTTAGAGGATCAACCAACATTAGACATTATTAATGCAGTGTGCAGTGTTAGGTGAAGGGATAAATGAAATATTTTATTTTTCAGAGGGCTTTATGTGATTTACTCTATCTTTGTAGTGGGCAGATTTATCTTCCTTGGAATATCTTATTGTTTGTACTCCTTAGAGTCCTAGGAAAACATATGCATAATTTCCATTTCAGTGCTGATTACACAGGTTTGCTAAAAGCCTCAATTTAGAATCTGTGTTTTTCTTTCCCTGCTACACCTGAATGGCAGTAGGGTTAGTGGGGAGGGTTGGGTCTCCTACCACTTGTGTATCACAGCCCAGCAACTTGATGCTTTAGGTAATTATTTCAAAATTCAATGTATTCAAACTTTGGCCTCTGAGAACAATAGAATCAGTACACAAGAACAATAGAGTGATAAATATAGAATTTTCGTAAAGGAACAGACTATACTGTGCCATTTTAAATCAATGTTATAAAAGTGATCTCAGCATTCACAACCTACTATGTGCTTTAGATTGTGCATGTCAAGAAAAGAAAGGGAACAGACAAGAAGTTGACAGTGCTTCTTTCAAATATTATTATGGCATAAAGAAATAAGTTTAGTATATGCCAAGAATGAGCTCCACTAACATTACATTAATTTAATGTGAGTCTCTTTGAGCCCTGCATAATTACTGCTACAAAAGGTAGTGTAGCTCAGTGAAAAATGCTTTGTGTAGAGCCACCCAAAATTTGTCTGGCTGACTAGGGTAACACAACTGTTACAATTTCTAGTTTTATTTTTCTTCACAGTATTGGTTCATTTGTGAAGATAAAAAAGGGGCTCTTTAAAAATGCCTATTTTATTCAAAAGCATGATTACTATCTATATTTTCCTTGGATTGCTTATTGTATCAGGTTCTCAAAAGCTTTTTTGTATTAAAGTGCATGAACTTTTGCATTTAGGATGTGTATAATTTTTCTTAGTGTGATTATATTCTTTTAAGAATAATAATTTAAAAACCTCCTTCTTTTAACCTTGTGATGTTTCACTTTTTGCAAAATTTAAAAAAGTGAAGGAATGGATTTTTAGTAGCTTTATTGTTGATATTCTATGGACTTTGGCTCTGCAAACTTCTATTCAAGATTACTTTGATAGAGAATTAAATTAAAAAAAATAAAAGAAAGATGAGGAACACTGACATCAGTTCAAAACTTTTTTTGCTGACTTTCAGTTAACAAAGCTCTAAATGGCTACGACTCTTCTACCTGCAATCAAGTGTAATAAACCTTCACAACAGAAGTCAAATTCTAGGAGAAAAAAAAGTTGGAAGCTCATACTCACACCATAAAACCTTGTTTATTGCAACCATCAGTCTTCTAAGATATGTCCCACAATGGGATTTGGTAAAGCCATTACAAGGTGCCGTATGCGTTCCATTTGCCTACAGTAAATAGAATGTCAGAAGTGTCAGGGGGAAATAAATATTGGGCTGGTTAAAAGGGAGCAGAGATGGCTCAAAGCATCATTGAGAGGATTGATTTATCTGGCATGCTGTAATGACTGCAGATGTGGATCTGTTATTCTAGATGAGCAATGAATTTGATGAGCCGATAACACAGGGCCAGAGAGGCCTGGTTTTAATTACTGATGAGAAATTTATTTGTGAAGCACTGTGATTTACTGAGGGTTTGTTCTGTTATTGACAGGTGACCTTGGGGCTTTTCTCTTCTGATGAATCTAAAAAAAAGGAGCTTTTAAAAGAAATAAACAAAAAAATATTTTATCTGTACTTAGAACACAATGAAATGATTGGAGATATGTTGTTGAGGTGGAAGCTACATTCTTGCTACATAAAAAAAAATTTTCTTTTTCTATTATTCGCTGCTTATAAATTACTGTTGATTTCTACTCAAGTATATTTTTATATTTTTTCTTTTAAGTAAGCCTTAATTCTGTAACTAGATGTGGGCATTTATTAGTGTGCTTCTGTCATTAATATAAACTATTGAGGCAGATTTGTATGGAATCCTGAGATGCCTAGTATAGCTGCTTCATTAAATGATAGCTAGTTTGTGTAATATGAATTGAAAGTTAGAGGGGAATTTATGGCTCTGACATAGTGCTGATGGTGACCTGCATTTTCTTGCTTTTATGAATGATCCAGAATATACTAAAATTTAAGAAAGGAAGGTCAAAAGAACAGTGATCATTTGTATTCATTGTATTAACTCCCCTCCTTAAAGTTAGAGAATTTTTCTCAAGTTAACTAAATGAAGAGTTTTGAATATTTGTAGTGAAATTTGTATGCCTTTTATCTTAACAAAGTGGGGTCAAGTGTGGGACTTCTATGCATTTTTTAAAAAATAAAGCATAGAATTTTTAGGTTTTCATCTAAATTATATAATCAAAACTATGAGCTACAAAACATCACTTACCAATTTTATTTTATTTCAAGCAGCAGTTTATAAAAGTTATGCTGTAGTGATTGGCAGATAATTTCTGTTTAGAGTTGTTTGCAAAAAACATTGACCCTGTCTAGTTTATGGATATAGTTAATTGTTTACAGGCTATTTAAAAAGTCACTAAAGCAGAAAGATAGCTGGACCTCAAAAGTTCCTAGAAAAGACCTGACTTGCATTTATTGATATTTATGTGTATGAGCCTGTTCCTAGTTCGTTTGGGAGAAAGTCAAAGATCAAGTCAGTTAACAGATGGTCAACTAATTTTCTTTAGCAAACTTTATATCTTATTTTATTTCTTTCTTATTTTGCTTTTATTTTTGAAGAGTTAACAGGCACAGCAATTTCTTTGTTAGGATTGTAATATTTTCTGCAAAAAATATACAATCCAGAATGTTGAAAATCTTTTCACATATAAATAGGCTGAGGTCTATATGTCTGAATTTGTATGCATGTATAGATCAACAACTAATTAAACTATTTTATTTATAGTGGATTTTATTGACTTACATCCTGGATATTTTGGATGGGGGAATTTTATGGTTAAAGAAAAATGTGACTACTTTAGAATGAATTTATGATTTAAACAGCACCCCAAATTGTGTTCTTATAATGTATACCTAATGTATGTATTCTTAAAAGTGATATTTTTTATTCATCAAACCAGATTGACATGATTTTTTTTTAAACTGGAGGTTAGAAGAGATCATATAATAATTAAGGCAGAATTTATCTGTCTTTTGCCTGTTTTGTGCTTTTTTATTTTTAAAGGAGAAATATTGTTTTTCTTTCTTATGTTTTTCTACTGTAGATTTACCATTATAAACTATACATTGATTTCTATATCGTCCCATTTACTAGAATATTCACTTCCCATCTTATTAATTTTAGATAGCTTAAGTTCCATTAAACAAATGTCAAGTGTGTGTTTTCAGACAATGGGTAAATGCTCTCATGGTAATAAGATCTGTATTTGGGGAAGCTCAGGCACATTTAAGAGTCAAATGGTTAAAATTTCAATTTTCTTAACATAAAATTTTACCCAGGAGACATAAAAGTCAGTACCTACTTCAAAGTTTGTGACTTACTTCCGTAGAACATTTACATATATACCTTTACACGTGCTTTTTAAACTCATCAGTGCAATCTCTTGACAGCATTCTATTAGTCTCCATGGCTGATCACCAAAGGACATAGAAGTAGCTGGCATAAATTCCATTCACTGTGTTGAGACTAAGGAATCAAAATCAAACACTTAAAAAAATGATCCAGTTAAAGAATGAACATAATTAAGAGGCTACTGCTAGCAAAGGAATGAAAGTGAGGTAGGTACTTGCCTATGAATTGTGTCCACAATATGATATTTAATAATCATATTAAATTATAAATAACTAGGTCAGAATTTATGTTTCTGACCTAGTTATTTAGATATAAATGGTTTACAATAATCTGCTTCTGCTCATGACATTATTAAATCACCCTTTTTGGAATTATATTCTAATCATATATTTTGTTTTTTAAATATAGTCAGTGATGGCCATCCTTATCCTTATTATTTTTCATTATAACATCATAAAATTTAGATATTAGTGAAAAGCTGAAAAACTCAAGTGATCTTTTTCTAAGTCATTTTCCTTGATGCTTGGAAATATTGAAATTCTTCCTTGCCTTCCGTGACAATGTTTTTATTTTCCTCTTTGATCACTCTTTATCATTTGATGGTCCCATACCTAATAGGATATACAGATGTACCCCCATAACTAATGAATAACAAAATTCTGAACTTGGCTCTCTGTTCTACTTTATACTCACTTCCTTCAAGAGTTCATGACTTAAATTATCAACTCTTCAAAAATGATCCCCAAATTCCAGAAACAATAGCTTCTCTTCTTTCCTGTCTTAAAAGTCTAGCTGCCTTCAGTCATGTTCTATTTTATGTATCTCAAACTGAACTTAGAATTTTTATCTCTAAATCAGCTTTCATAATCATTTATATTAATATTAATTGTATGTATAACAACCATATATATTCTTCATAATTGTGTATAGCATCTTTATGATTCCATTTAATAAGCTAATGATTCTCATTCACACTTTCCTTACTTTTGACCACCTTTCCCCACCTTTTTCTTCCCCTTCCTTAATTTCCATTTCTAGCCAACCCTAACACACAATAACTACAATGTTGAAATAGCTTCCTGGCTTTTTCAGTCCCCTCTTCTTCTGGTTTATTCTTCATATTGCTCATTTTAAAAATTGTACATCATTCTGTTATTTTCTTAAGAATCTAGTGAATCTTTTAGTGGCTTTTTAATTGCCTTTAGCATTAAATTTGAACTCCTGAGCTAAGCATTCAGCCTTTTACATTAATCGATTACCTCCTATCTATAAAACCTTATCTAGCTATCAGAGTTTTTATTCTGACAGCTTCAGTAATCACTGCTGGTCATGTAATTTACAAATTAATATCTTTAATTTGATGTTGTAGAAGAAGGATGAAACTGGTGAATCATGGCATTGGCTTTGGCCCTCACCCAGTAAATATGAGTAAGTCAGATATCTCTACAGTGCACGCAGGAGGCACTTAATAAATGTCAATAGATTTAAAATGATTTATTTATTTTCCTGCCTTTATTGAAATGTGATACACAATTAGTCACTCTTATTTACATTGTACAATTCAATGAGTTTTTTTTCAATTATACTTGGCATGCAATAACATATTCATTTCAATTGTACAGCATAGTGATTAGTGATCTATATAACTCACAAAGTGATCACCACACGAAATCTACTAGCCCTCTTCTCCCTTACATATTTATTACAACATTATTAACTATTTTCCCTAGGCTATACTTTATATCTCCATGTCTATTTTGTAACTATCCATTTGCCCTTTTTCACCATTCCCCCAACCCCCCTCCCATTTAGTAGCCCTCCAAATATTCTCTGTATTTATGAGTTTGTTTCCATTTTTGATGTTGTTGTTTATTTTGTTCTTTAGGTTCCACATGGACATGAAATAATGCAATATTTCTTTCTCTGACTTATTTTATTTAGTGCAATACCTACCATCTTGGTCTATCAAGGCAATATCTTTTTCATCCCCTTCCTTTCAGTCTGTCCTTTAATCTGAAGTGAGTCTCTTTAGGCAGTATATGAAGGGGGTCTTGTTTTCTTATCCATTCGGCCACTCTATCTTTTGGTTGGAACACTTAATTCTTTTCCATTTGAGATACTTGTTGATAGAGATGTAGTTATTACCATTCTTCATTGATGTTTTTGGTACATGTTTTTATTTTTCCTTTAAGAAGTCCCTCCAACATTTGTGTAATATTGACTTGGTGTTGATAAATTCCTTTAACTTATTTTTGTCTGGAAAGCTCTTTATCTCTCCCTCAATTCTAAATGATAGCTTTGCTGGATAAAGTATTCTTGGTTGTAGAGCCTGGGTTTTCATCATGTTGATTGTTTTGTGTCAAGCCCTTCTGTCCTGCATAGTTTCTTTTGAGATATCAGCTGTCAGTCTAATGGGTGCTCCCTTGTCGGTAAGTCACTGCTTTTCTCTTGCTGCTTTTAAGGTTCTCTCTTTGAATTTAAGCTTTGGCATTTTAATTATAATAAATTTTGATGTGGGCCTCTTTGAGTTCATCTTCTTTGGGACTCTCTAAGATTCCTTGGGTTCTATGTCTATTTCCTTCACCAGATTAGGAAAATTTTCCATCATTATTTCTTCAAATAGTTCTTCAACTTCTTGTTTTCATTCAGGTACCCCTATGGCATGGATATTTTTACATTGAATCATGTCCCATAGGCTCCTTAAGTTATTATTATAGTCTTGGCTTCTTTTTTTTTCCATTTGATTGAGTGTCCTTGGCATCCTCATTCTCTATATTGGTGTTTCAATCCTCTTCTTTGTCCACTCTGTTGATTTCCTCTAATACCTTCTTCATCTCAGATAACGTGTTCTTCATTTCTGACTGGTTCCCTTTTATAATTTCCATTTTCACTTTTTTTTATCTCTTTGTTTAAGTTCTCACTGAACTCATCTACACTTCCCCTAAGTTCATTGAGCATCTTTATAACCAGTGTTTTGAACTCTGCATCTGTTAAATTGCTTGACTCCATTATTCTTGGATCCCTGTTCTGTTCTCTCATACAGTTTCTGCTTCTTTGTCTTCCCATTTTGGCTGCCTTTCTGCGCCTGTTTCTATTTACTAAGCAAAGTTCCTATGTCTCCCAGTCTTATTAGCATGGCTTTGTGTAGTAGGTGTTCAGTGACACAGTCCTGAGAGAGATTCGGCTGCAGGCCAAGTTTAGTGCCAGCTTGTGTCACTCTGGGACCACCTGTTAAGATTCAGCAAGCAATCCATAGATCCTGTGCTTATAGTTGCCTCAAAAAACCATGTCAGAAAACAAGGCCAGCTGCCACCAGTGTGAGTCTTGGTGCTGCTCAGCAAGGAGCACCAAGACTCACTGAAGACACAGCTGCATGTGGCTTCGGTGGCACACAGGTTGGGAGAAGCAGAGTTTCAGGGCATCATCTGGGCTAAGTGACCTCTTATCCAGTTCGATGAAGTCTCAGCTGTGGTGGTGCTGAGTCTGCACACTGGTAGTGGGGAGGGCTCATGGAGGAACAATGGATACCACTGACACTTCTGCCCAGAAGAGATCCTTGCCTCTGGCCCTCACTATGACAACTGAGCATCCCCCTTAAGTCTCTAGTGACCCCATGTGGCTGACCCGGTGCTGGTGCTCAGAGGGAGCAAGTTCGTCACTGTGAAAGTCTGCTTGCAGACGTAGCCCTTTTAAAAGGAGTTTGCAGCTGCAGGCTACTGATGCTGTAGCTTCTTTTCCACTCAGCCACTTGGTACTGGGCAGCCTCACGTTTTCACCCCCTTCTACTTTCTACCGTTATAGGTTGATTAATTATTTCTCTCCCTAGTTGTAGGGCTTCTGTTCATCTAGATCCTAGGTGACTTTACTGGCTGTTTGCTCCATGTTTCCATCTCAACTTTGATGTGGTCGCAAGAAGGATGAACAAAGCTACTGTCATCTATGGCAATTTTTAGCCGACCAAATACTTTCTTAAAGTGTTTTCTCTACCTATGACCATTTAAGGGGAGTTATCATTATTACCATGGATGAACATCTATATCACAAATAGAAATCCAGAGAGTTTTCTATATTAGTGCTCAACCTCCCTTTGTTTTTATTCAGTTTATTTTAAAATTATCTTCTTTATGCAAGCTACACACACTATACATTTTCTCATTCTTATACACAAAAGTGGTTTTTAAAAAATTAATATAATACAGTTAACTCTCAAAATGTTCCTTATTTTCCTCTCAGCAGAATTGGGCATTTGATGACTTCTAGGCTTTCCTATATTTGCTTTTATGAAATAATATTCTTGATTCTCTCTCTGCCTGCTTGATCTCTTTTTGGAGATTTTGTTTTGTTTTGTTTTGTTTTTTAATTTCATGATATATGAAATATATTTGGAAGCAGATCTTTATTTATTCTGATTTTATTTTGTAGGTATCATTCCTCTTACAGTGTTATAGTAAGGTGTATTAAATCAGAAGTATATATGTGATTTTACATCTTGCCTGTGTAAGATTCAAAATAACAAGAAATAGTAGTTTTCATAGTTTCCATAGAATCATTTGGATTCCCAGTTAAGGACCCTGTGGTTGTACTGTATATTCTTGCATCTATTTAGCTGTTTAGAGGAGAGGGAAATACACTGTTATTTAGCACTTATCATGTAAAAATAAGGGAGAGAAACTCAAACCTGTTGTGTTGAACACAAAATTAATTTTATTTAAATCATTAACATTCTAAAAAATGAGGCTGACATTAAATTATTGGAAAAATAATTTGTGATGTCAGGATATGGTGCAAGGTGTAGAAGGTGAGCTAGTTTTCTTTCTCTTTCCTCTCTGTCTCATTCTTGGTTATAGCCCTTCCCAGTCTTCCCATGATTACATTAACTTTTTTTCTTCTTGGAGATATTTCTTTTTCTGCCTTTTTTATTTCTACATTTTTTTCAGAAATAAGTTACCTTTTAGAAGGACTTAAGTGACAATAAGAATGCACATTTCTAAAATAGTTAGATTTAAGGAAAAAGTAGCGTGAAATCTCAGGAATTCTACTATTTAAGAATTCTTATTAATGTATTACCCAGAATGGATGTAATATATAAAGTTTACTTGGTATCCTGTTTGGGAAGAGTTTGCAAAGCAAAACAAAAATGGTAAGATTGAATACATCTTATTTTTAAAACTATGCAAGACAGTTTCCAAGTGTTTTAGTCATATATAGTCATACACAAACAATGGATATACAAATAATATGTTGCAGAACATACATAGACTATAAAATTGAGGTTCTTTTTGAATAGGTAATGGATGTATGCCTTAAGAAAAATTACAAAAGGGTATAGCATAAAAAGAAAGTCTTCTTTCAATTGAACCCTGTCTGTCAGTCACTCAGTTAGTTCCCTTTGATTGAGTTTACATTTATTTGAGGTTGTGCCACCTCAGTTCTGAGCACCTACTCTTTGCTAATTAACTGCATAGCCTGAGAAGATCTAGGTTGAGGATCTAGGCACAAGTGCCAGGTTCTTGTGTCCTTGATAGTAGGTGAAGGATGTTCTGCTAGTTGCAGTAACTGGATAAGAGTTAAATTATATCACGACCCAAATTTGTACAAAAAAAAAAAAAAAAGTCGAGTTGATGAATGTTAGATAGACTCAAAAATTTTTATTATGAAAATTGTAAATGAGCCTAATCTGAGTATTAAAGCAGTACTTCTTGGCAACTTTATGAGCAGTTCTCAGTTATGACTATATGAATCTACATTCTATAAATTTTAAAAAATCACTATATCCAATGAGTATTTCCTCCATTCCTGAATGAGCAAATCTATATATGCTTACCAAACTCTAAATTAAAATATATTAATAAGTAGTCTAGTAATATGATGATTTTACGTGCATTATTACAATCACCTTTAAATATGTCACTGATCCGGAAACTGATGCAATATTTGATTGAGCATGTATGGACAGGTTGTGACCATCAATTAGCTATGGTATCATAGCTTTAAGAAATATAAATATAAACAAAAGATTTATACTTTTGGTTATAAATGTTTTTCTGGATACTTGTTTTGTAGTTTTTATTTGTGAGAAAGGAGAATGAACTGAATGCTGAATTCAACAAATACTGCTATAGGGACTTTCATAGAGGGATATGGAAAATTAATATAGTTGAAAAGAGAGGGAAATAGCACAAGTTAGTAGCAAAAGTTATAAATATTGAAAAGTAACAGGACTATAAAAACTATACGGGGACTTCTTTATTCACTATGGCATTGAAATACAGCATTTTACATTTGAGTAATACAATAAAAGAAACATAAAAAGGAATAGAAAGAATAAAAAAAGTAAAAATTAAATAAACACAGTAACTAAAATGCCATATTGTCTCTTATACATACTATATGAAAAAAAAAAGCGGGTTGATTTGCAGACAACTCTGTCCCATTCTATTCCCTTATGCTTAACCTAATAACCAAACAATCGTACATTAGAATGTCTATTCTTGAAATTTAAAAATGCCCTTTTAGAAAATTAATGCATAACCTATAAATTTCTTATTATTAATAAAACTACGGAAATGTCATTTATCACATCTAAATATATACAATGGTAATGAGGCAGTGATAAGTATTTAGAGAATGAAAGATCAATTTATTTGAATAGTATACTATTATTTCATATCAATACACATACAAAAATGCATAAAATTTTAGTTAAGTCAGTACTTGAATCTAGCAGTATAATATGGGACTGGATTTGAGAATGACAGATAATATCAAAACTGCAAAAGTAGAAATATTAAGATTGTTGTACATATAAAACTGATGAAAAAGAAATATTAGCATTTAGAAAAAGAAACAAAGAATTTAATATTAGTAACATAGAGGAAAGATCATATAGAAGCAAAAGCAACCCCCCAAATAATTAGAAATTATTAACTGAGTGAATATATTTAACAAATATAATGTCATAAAAAGTTTCAGGATATGTATCCATAGGTGGGGAAATTCAAAGTTTTTTTAACTTTGGTTTTTGGAATTCCATGATTGTGTAGCATTGCCTTAGGGCTATGAAGCAGGGTGAGGTCTGATGGTTATATTGTGGCATCTATTAGAGCAGTTCTGGTACATGTTGGGCTTCCAGGTAAGATTATTTAAAGGACACAGTGGTGTATCTCCTTAATCTCAATCTATCTCTCTGTCTTTGACTCTCACTCTTGCTCTGGGTGATTGCCCAGGTCTCATGGTTACTATGAGAAGAAGGCATGAACATCATACTGTGTATTATAGCTAGGATAGTGTGTAAATAAAAAAAAATCCAAGAAAATATATTATTTTATCATATCTCAGCAACATTTAAATCTTAAGTTATTTGATTTTAGTTGTTTGATAATTTTATAGAAAAAGACTTATAAATAAGTCTTGTTATATTGTTTTTTAATATCTTTAATGACTTTTATGTAAATTATTTCTTCAAAATAACTATTAATTTACATATTAATTTCCCTTCAATTGTTGAAAAATGTTTATCCATTTACTGATTTTCTAAAATCAGTCATCAGCAGCAAGTTTTCTTGTCATTTGTGAGAATTAGTGAAATTCTACTATATTGGCTACCTTTTAAGTAACAGTTATCAACACTATCACATTTATTACATGTTTAATGCTTTCTGATTATCCTTTGTATTAAAGTTTAATGGTTGATAGTAAAGAAGAATAAAACACAATTCTGTAGCTCAGAAGCTGCAGTTTACTTCTAAAACTTTAAAGTTCATAAGGGTCTCCAACATCTCTCTGCATTTATTCCTTTTGTGATTTCCACATTATATAAATTCTGAGATTTGACTAAGATCAATTATTTTTTATATTGTTTGTATTCTACATAATATAGCTTAAAATGCCACTTTGTATAAAAATGTGCTTAAAGGGAAACACTTCCCCAGTCCTGCAAAACTTGATTCCTTATCCCTGGGTTGTAATGACTAGAAATATGATAGAAGGATATTTAAAGAAATACATACATGCTTGACTGTTCTTATTTCTTTTTTGATATCATGATAGAACTTGAGAAAATAGTTTGAATGTCAAATACATTAATAGAAATAAAATAACTGATTTAATTTTATGCTTTTTTCCCTTTAATATGTGATTTTAGTAATAACTGGCACATGATGAACTACTAATGTCAGCTTTCTAAAGAAACATATGTACAAACTCAGAATGTGAGATAATGCATTTAGAATGTAAGCTCTGGGTTTATGCATTATTTTTGATTAGGGATACTTCATCTGAAATAGATCACCCTAGTAACAATTGTCAAGAAGAGAGTTTCTGATTCCTAGGGAACTTTATGAGAAATCACTTTTTACATTATGTGATTTAGTGAAAAAGGGCTTGTAACCAAACTACTTTTAAATAAAAAAAAATCCATTAAGTTGAAACATGAATAGTGGGAATTATCTATTTTGACACAACATTAAATCTTATAAAATGGAATTAGTGGACCAAGTTAAGTTATAGAATGTCACTGCATTAAAATAAAAAGTTCAATGGAATATAGCACTGTAGTGACTTCTATTTTTTATTTCATGAAGAAAACTGAATTTGTAATCCCTGCCATGTAATAAGTGGTGTATTTATATTCATATTTTAACATAAATATTTATTAATATAAATAACAAACTGGAGCAATACTTGGATGTATAAAGTCAGGCTGTCATAACAAAATGCCATAGACTGGGTAGCATAAACAACAAAAATTTTTTCACAATTCTGGAGGCTAGATGTTCAAGATCAAGGTGTTGGCAAGTTTTTTTTTTCTTTTTGTGGCCTCTCTCCTTGGCTTGAGGATGTCTAACGTCCCTGTCCTCTCATGGCTTTTCCTTTGCATATGTTTACTGCTAAAGAGAGAGACCTCTGGTGTCTCTCCTTCTTTTTATATTTACACTGGTCGAATTAGATTAGAATCCTTCATTTATGAACACACTTAACATTAATTACCTCTTTAAAGGCCATGTCCCCAAATACAGTCACATTGAGGATTAAGACTTCAATATATGAATTTTAGGAAGCAGAATTCAGTTCATAGCATCAGGTAAATTCTCCTATATAATAAGATATAATTCCCTGTACATGAAAATAATGTATTAAATTGATTAAAATATAAGAAGAATCTCTATACTCTCAAATATTAACAGGATAAGTTGGGTCTCTAGAAATTATTGCTTCAGATTGTAACAGACTAGAGTTCTAGATTTTAACAGGTCAGTTCTAGGGGATGAACTGTGGTGCATAAAAGTAAGGATCTGCACATATACTGAGAATATCATTATGCAAGTACAGGATGGGTGAGATCTAGCTTACCATCCCCAAGCAAACAAATGACCTAAAAGCCAATGGTACAAGAAGGGGATGAAGGTAGGTATTGGTTAGTAATGAGTAGATTCCTTTGAGAATTGGATATAAAACAACCATATTGGGACTAGACTTTGGAGAGTTTTGGGAAATGAAGCCAGTTATTGGGTGGAAGGGTTTAGGCAATCAGGAATAACAGAAAGATACTGGAACTGATACTGGGAGGAGGAAGCTGACAGTAAAAGGTAGTTGAACATTCTCAAAAGACTGACTTAATTTCATAATTTTACTCAAGCGTGTTTAAGAGGATGTCTAATGAAGAGAATGCAGCACTAGTGAATGGGACACACAAAGGAGACTATTTAACCAAGAGAGCTGGATCAAAGAAAATAGCTACCAATCACGAGGGCATTGGAAGGGAGAGAAAAGTCTGAAAACATAACACGAAAGAAAGAAGAGAAATTTCATGGGTTCTATATAGAAGGAATCCAATTTATAAGGGCTAAAGTTGTAAACGACAAACAGGAGAAGAAAATGTATCAAATGTACAATAAAAGTAATGAGTGGGAACAAGGAGAAAAGTTTAATGTTTAAGAAAGAGGATACAAACTTTGTGTTATGATGCAATGTGAACTTGCCTCAAAAACCACATCAATCAAATACCTACAGCTCCTGCTTACAAAGTGGGGGGTATTCCAAAAGAAAACGTGTCATTAAATTGTCACTATGGGAGTTTGGTAAAACATGGCAGAGTGAGAGACATCCCCAGGTCCCTTTGCTTGAAACAACAATAAGTTGAACATCTGAAACTCAACAAAAAAACATCCAAACAGCACATCAGCATGTCCGAGCATGGGATCTGTGAGTAAAGCTACCACAGGACAGAACCCCAATTGTTGGGCAGTGGCCTGGGAGAAATAAAGAAGCTGCCACTTGCAGCCACCAGAGCTACCTGTAGGAGATGGGGGAGGGGAGAAGGTGTGGCAAGATGCCTGAAAAACTCTGCCTGGGAGGCTGCGAGCTCTGCATATGGCATCGGCAGGGCCCAGTCATCAGGGCAGAAAGCAGAAAAGTAGGATGGCAAAGAAGCAACAGATGATTTTTACTGGACACAGTTGCAAAACTGAGGCTGAACCTCAGCTCCCAACCTCCAACCCAGAGGGCCCCTACCCCCAACCCTCCGAGACTGAACACCGTGGAGCCTGAGGGGAATCTGAGCAAATGCTGCCAAAACTGTCACTAACACTGACAGGGGATGAGACTAAGGGTAGTGAGCATAATTAAACATCGACACACAAAAAGGCATTATTGAGGTTTTATATAAAGCAGGAATCCAAGAGACTTAGACACCACCTACTGGAAACCAAAACAAAAGCACCTTCTTTACAACAGGCTAAAGAGAGATCTTTATATAATAAATCTTCTTTCAAGACAAAAAACAAAATACACTTCCATTAATGCCAAAGCAGAGAAATGGTCCATTAAACACCATGAACAACCAAGGCGACAAGCCATCTCAGAAAGAAAAAGAAAAATCTCCAGAAAATAAGCTTACAGACATAGAAATATGAAACTTAAATAACAGAGAATTCAGGAGGGTACTTCTAAAAAAACTCAGTGAGTTCTGAAACAAGTCATATCAACAATTTCAGGAATTGAAGAAACAACTAGATGAACAGAGCAAAAAGATTGAAACCCTCGAAAAGAAACAAATAGATCTTCTGGAGATAAAAAACACACTGCAAGAGTTGAAAAATGAAATAGCAAGCTTGGGAAATAGAGTCGACCAAATGGAGGAAAGGATCAGTGATATCAAAGACAGAGATTTAGAAATAAATCAGAAGGAAGAAGAGAGAAACAAAAGAATGAAAAATAATGAAAAAGAAATATAAGAACTAGCTGATACCATCAAGAGAGGAAACATAAGAATAATGGGTATACTCAAAGGGGAGGAAAAGAAGCAGGGGCTAGAAAGCATTTTCAGACAAGTAGTTGAGAATTTCCAAATTTCTAAGGAATGAACTGGAGCTCAGAATTCAAGAAGTTAACAGAATACCCAATTATCCCAACCCAAAAAGGCCTTCACCAAGACACATTGTATTAAAATTATAAAAAAAAAAAAAAACCCGACAAAGACAGAATTCTCAGGACAGTTAGAGAGAAGAAGATGGTAACATATACAGGAAAACATATTAGATAATCGTCGGACTTTACAACACAAATATTACAAGCCAGAAAGGAGTGGAATTGAATATTCAAACTATTAAGTGAAAGGAACTACCAGCCTAGAATAATGTATCCAGCTAAGGTCTCCTTTAGATATGAAGGAGAAATAAAGACCTTTTCAGACATTCAAAAATTGAGAGAATTCTGCACTACAAGGCCTATACTACTGAAAGGGGTCAGCTCCAAGATGACAAACAAAAACAAAAACAAAAACAAACAAACAAACAAAAAACATAATTAGGAGTAAGGTGACTATCAGGCAAATAGAAACAGAGGAATGCAACACTTGCTAAGAACAGGGCATTATAATCTTAAATAATAAGAAGAGAATTACTGTAGCAAGATACTAATGAATGTTCAGCATACATAGGGACAAATTGAGACAACAATGAATGGAAAGGGGAGGAGTTAAAGATCTAAATTCACGAAGGCACGTGCAGAAGAAAATGAATGACTGTGCATATATATAACTATCCTTTTCATATTTGTAATGGTAACCACACACAGAAGATTCAGAACTGAAGTATATAACATAAAACAAGAAGAACCAGAGGGAAAACCCACAATGGCCAACCAAAATAAAGAAAACATAAAAATAAGAACAAGAAAGCAATGGAAACACCAAGGTACCAGAAAGTAAAAGATAAAATAGCTAGAAGAAGACTTCATGTTTCAATAATCACCCTAAATATAAATGGACTGAACTCATCAATATACAAACACAGAGTTCCAGATTGGATCCATAAACAAAACCCAACCATATGCTGCCACCAGGACACATCTCAACTCCAAAGACAAATATAGACTCAATGTGAAAGGGTGGAAAATGGTATTTCAAGCAAATGGCATACGGAGAAAAGTGGGAGTAGCAATACTATCAGACAAAATAGACTTCAAAATAAAAATGGTAAAGAAAGATTCTGAAGGACACATCATAATGATAAAGGGAATCATGCACCAAGAAGACATAACGTTTATTAATATCTATGCTCCCAATCAGGGAGCCCCAAAATATGTAAAGCAATTACTAACAGAACTAAAGGGAGACACACACCAAAACACTATCATAGTAGGGAACCAAAATACCCCACTCTTGGATATGGACAGATCATCCAAACAGAAAATCAATGAGGAAATGACATCCTGAAATGACACATTAGACCAATTGAACATAATTGACATTTACAGAACCTTCCATCCCAAAACAGCTGCTTATACATTCTTCTCTAGTGCACATGGAACATTCTCAAGAATTGATCACATACTGGGACATGGAGATAGCCTCAAACAATATAAGAGAGTTGAAATCCTACAAACCATATTCTCTGATTATAATGCTTTGAAACTGGAGATCAACTGCCAAAAGAAATCAGGAAGAACCACAAATACATGGAGATTAATCAACATGCTACTGAATAATAACTGGGTCAGAAAAGAAATAAAAAGAGAGATCAAGAGATACATAGAAATGAATGATAATGATAGTACAGCATATCAAAAATTTTGGGACGCAGCAAAAGTGGTTATAAGAAGAAAGCTCATATCATTATAGGCCTATCTCCAAAAACAAAAACAAGCTTAAATAAACAACCTAATGCTTCATATTAAAAAACTAGAAAAAGAAGAACAAATGAAGCTTAAAGTCAGCATATGGAAAGAAATAATCAAAATTAGAGCAGAAATAATGAAATTGAAAACAACAACAACAACAACAACAACAAAAAATAAATGCAACGAAGAGCTGGTTCTTTGAGAAGGTTAATAAAATTGACCAATCACTGCCTAGACTCGCTAAAGAAAAAAGAGAAAGGACACAAACAAAATCAGGGATGAAAGAGGGTAAATTACCACTGACATTGCAGAAATACAAAAGATCATATAAGAATACTATGAAAAAGTATATAACATCAAATTTAATAACCTTGAACAAATGAGCCACTACTTAGAAAAATAAAACCTTCCTAGATTGAATCAAGAAGTGAAAAATCTAAATAGACCGATCAGCAGTATGAAATTGAAACAATCATCATAAACTTTGCAAAAAGTAAAAGTCCAGGACCAGATGGCTTCACTCGTGAATTCTACCAAACATTCAAAGAAGATTTAATACCTATTCTCCTCAAACTCTTCCAAAAAATCAAAGAAGAGGCAATATTTCCAACTCATTTTATGAGGCCAATATTACCCTGATACCAAAACCTGATAAGGATAACACAATAAAAGAAAACTACAGACCAATATTTCTCATGAACACACATGCAAAAATCCTAAATAAGATACTGGGGAATCGAATACAGCAACATATTAAAAAGATTATACACCACGACGAAGTGGGCTTTATCCCAGAGGCACAGGGATAGTTCAATATATGCAAATTGATTAATGTGATATACCACATAAACAAATTAAAAAATAAGAATCACATGATTATATTAATAGATACAGAAAAAGCCTTCGACAAGATACAGCATCCATTTGTGGTCAAAACATTTAACAAAATCGGTATAGAAGGAAAGTACCTTAACATAATAAAGGCCATATGTGACAAACCTTCAGCCAACATTATACTTAATAGTGAAAAATGAAAAACCTTCTCTCTAATATCATGAACAAGGCAAGGCTATCCACTATCGCAACTGTTATTTAATATAACATTAGAAGTCCTAGCGAGTGCAATCAGACAAGAGAAAGATATAAAAAGTATCCAAATAGGAAACAAAGAAGTCCAACTGTCACTATTTAAGGACAACATGATTCTCTATATAAAAAACCCTAAAGACTCTATATGAACACTACTAGAAACAATAAGCAAATACAGTAAAATTTCTGGATACAAAATCACCTTTCAAATACCCATAATGTGAAAAAATAATAATTCCTTTTGCAATTGAAAATAAAATAAAATAAAATAAAATAAAATAAAATAAAATAAAATACCTAGAAGTAAATCTAACGAAACATATGAAGAACCTATATAATGAAAACTATAAGACCCTATTAAAAGAACTTGAAAGAGATACAAAAAAATAGAAAGATATTCTGTGTTCTTAGGTTGGAAGAACCAACATAGTTAAAATGACCTTATTACTCAAGGCATTATACAGATTTAATGCTATTCCCATCAAAATTCCATCAGGATTTTTTAAAGAAAAAGTCATCAGATTTGTATGCAAGCACAAAATAATTGCCAAAGCCATCCGAGAAAAAAGAACAAGGCTAGAGGCATCTCTCTGCCCAACTTCAAATTTACTACAAAGTGACAGTAATCAAAATGGTATGGTATTGGCAGCAAGACAGACACATGGACCAGTGGAATGGAATCAAGAGTCCAGAAGTAAACCCATATTTATATGGGCAAATAATTTCCAACAAAAGCCAAAAACACACAGTGGAGAAAGAAAAGCCTCTTCAATAAATGGTGCTGGGAAACTGGAAGGCCACCTGCAAAAGAATGAAACTAGACTGTTGTCTATCACCACGTGCCAAAATTAACTCAGTGTGGATTAAGGACCTGAATATAAGACTTGAAACAATAAAATATGTAGAAGAAAACATAGGAACTAAACTCAAGGACCTTGGATTTAAGGAGGATTTTATGAATTTGACCTCAAAAGCAAGAGAAGTAAATGCCAAAATAAATGAATGGGACTATGTCAAACTAAAAGGGCTTCTGCTCAGCAAAAGAAATTGTCAACGAGGTCAAGAGATAACCATCTGAATGGGAAAATATATCTGCAAGCAACACCTCCGATAAGGGCCTAACATCCAAAATATACAAAGAACTCATACAACTCAATAACAACAGAAAAACAAATGATCTAATCAAAAAATGGGCAGAGAACCTGAACAAACACTTCTCCCTAGAGGACATAAAAATGCCAAACAAGTATATGAAAAGATGCTCAACTTCGCTAACTATAATCAACAGGATAGGTAATAACAAATGTTGGAGAGGGTGTGGAGAAAAAGGAACCCTTATACAGTGTTGGTGGGACTGCAAACCGGTACATCCACTATAGAAAAGGTATGGAGATTCCTCAAAAAATTAAGAATTGATCTACCATATGATCCAGCAATCCCTCTACTGGGTGTTTACCCCAAAGACTTGAAAACCCATATCCTAAAAGGTATTTGCACACTGATGTTCATTGCAGCATTATTCATAGTGTCCAGGACATGGAAGCAACTGAAGTGTCCTATGATAGATGATTAGATAAAGCAGTGGTGGCACATATATACGATGGAATATTACTCAGCCATAGAAGAGATGAAATATTTCCATTTGCAAAAACATGAGTGGTCCTTAAGATAATCATGATAAAAGATAAGTCAGACTGAAAAAGTTGAAAATCACATGATATCACTTATATGTGGTATATAAACCTTAAAGCAGCAAATGAACAGGACAAACAAACAGAGACTCATGAACATGGACTATAGACTAGTGGTTGCCAGAGGGTAGAGGATAGGGAAGTGGGGGAGATAGACAGGGTAAAGGGAGTCAAATATGTGGTGACAAAAAGAAATCTAACTGCGGGAGGTGACTACACCTGTGTAAATATATATATATGCCTTACTGTTAAAGTGTATAGATGAAACTTATTGGATTTCATTAACCAATATCACCACAAAAATAAATAAATAACTTTAAAAAGTAAAGTTTTTGTCATACAAAAATAATAACTCTTAGGTGAAATAGTAAACCATTGCTTTGTAAAAATAACTCAATAATACCGAAGTGATATTCAACCACAGGCCTTTGTAGTAAAGCCATTTATCCTGTCCATAATAAGAGGTTGTACTATAAACACACTGTTGAACTTCATATTTTTCATGTACAATGTAATGTTCTTATTAGAGAAACATCTTCCTTTTAAAACAAATCTCTGAGTTTTTTTTACCTCTAGATTTCAGTTTCTGTTGGTGACTTGTAATATTTTAACCCTATACACTTTTTGTTAAATCTCCTACATTAGCATGATGTTCTGGCAATGAAGAGTTGTCCCTTATGCTAGGTATAGTCTAAATTTTGATGCCTATAATTAAACTTATATAATTATGTATATTATGTAAGAAAATATATGTTATTTTTATATGTATGTATAGTAAGGACATCTTTTTTCCCTTTCTTTCCATCATTTATTTGGTATAAAACAAACAAACAAAAAAACCAGCTTTTTTTTTTTTTAATGCCAGAAAATAGAATTGTGAGATATCTTTATAACAATGAGATTACTCTCAAAAACAACTTCTATTTTTGAGGGAAGGTCCAAACAGAAAGGGACATCACAGTTTGTCTCCTTGCCAACAGGAAAGATAGACCTAAGCTTTAAGGAGAAATAGGCTTTTGCCATTCATTTGACTGTTAGGGCTGTAGTTATTTATCTTCCATTTTGCACATATTCTAAAGCATTGAATGCTGGACTGATATTCCCATTTCCAGATGCTGACCATCTCTTGGGAAGTAGGGCCTTGTTGTATCTCTGGGTAGCTTTTATGTCTTAATGACATGGAAGAGTGTTTCTTCATTTATCGAAGAGGGTTCTCTTTGAAATTCTAGTTTCATAGCTTTCTCCATCAGTCTCTTCATGTTTGGAATGCTGTTTCTGTGTTGTCTTGGGGATATTGATCTGGTCTTTGCCCTTTCTCAGAGGAAGGAAAGCTGTCGGTTAGAAATAATGTGAGTTTCTAAGTTTATTTTGGGTTTTTGTTTTCATTTAGGAACTGAAAACAGGCTTAGGTGTGCACATTTATTTCATAATGAGTGTAACTTATTTAAGAACATGTACATTTTTGTGAAATTTTGGTCATCTGTTAAAAAAATATTGAGAAGTTTCATGGGAATTTAATTCTTGTGCCTCTATATGCTAATGTGTTCACTATCTCTCACCTGAGAAATATACTCTACACATCTCTGGTTGTTAACGCTGATGCATGTGCATTCTGTATAAACCAGCACCTTCTACACTAAATTGTATAAATACCAGTAGAAAACCTAAATTACCCAGACATTTCAGAGTAAGGTTAATAACCATGTTTATATTTCTATTTTTAATGGTCTTTTAGTAACTTAAAAAGTGAGGTGGCTCATGAGAAGTACTTTTTTAATTAGGATTTTTTTCTTACATATTAATTAATTAATTAATTGATTAATACAATTGATAAAACACTTAGAAGAGGAAAAATATTTCTCAAATGCTTAGTACAACTGGATTTCAACTAGTTCAGCACTCTCTTAATCATGCCTCTGAAACGATGATTTAATATGCAATCATTTCCTGCAGTTTAAGAATAGGAAAATAAGTGATCTTCAAGAAAGCCTAAGAGTTCCCATGTTATTGGCATTTCAAATAATGCACTTAACTCAACAAAGCTACTTTGTTGTTTCTAATGCAACCCCAGGCTCAATTACCACCACCCACCCCCATACTTGGAAAGTCAGTTCCAAGTATGTGGTAGTAGCCTTCATGGAAGTTCTGAATGATGGGTTAGAGCTGACAGTACTGACAGGGAATGGAAATGTTCTTTGTTAACATAGTCAGAGATAACTTGCTCTTCACTTTCTAGTGAGCTATAGCTTTAATATTTTTCTGATAATATTATGAATTTTACATGCACTCTCTTAAAAAAAACCCATGGGCAGTCTAAAATGAGAGCTAATTTGTATTTCCAAATATTCTGATCACCTGCATCCAGAAGTGTAGTGAATTTAGGTTTATAATTTTGGATTTAAGTTCCAATAAGTAATTTTATTGCAATTTTGTTTCAGTTCAGTATTGCAAAATACTCACCCTCCCTATTGCTATATTAGGACACTCGTGTTGTTTAAATTTTTTTTTTTGAACTAGCTTATTTTCATGTCTCTAGCAATTGGATTTTTTTTTTTCAGATTCAGACTGGGAGTTACCTAGTTTTAGAATTTATCAAAGATATTTTCCCTTTGTTATTTCTTTTTTGCATAAAGAGAGTCTTAATTTACAAAATGTGACACAAAATACTAATTAGTGGATATTATTTTGAAGCTTTTGAATCTGGATCTTAAATTTTTCTATTTATTGCTTCATAAGTTTTGTCCATTGAAAAAATAAGTCTAAAGCTATAAAGTAGCCTATTCGTCCCAAAACGTATGAAAAGGAGGAGGAGGGAGTGAGTGTTCGGCTCATCTCGGTAACAACAATCAGCCTTTGTAAGGTTTCATTCCAGGCTAATGGTTGGTGAAATTGTTCTGGGTAGTTAAAATGAAATGAAATGAATTAAAGAACATGAAGGAGAGCAAGCAGAATGGTTTATTGCTTATCTTTGGAGGAACAATAGCTATACTCTGTCTCTTTTTGCTAACTTATATCTGTGTGGTGGATATTTAAAACTAGAGTTTTGAATACCATGATGATTAAATGAGAGCTATAAATCCAGAACTATGGCACAAAATTCTTTGACTAGCAGGTATTTAAACAGGATGCCAAAGACTCCAGTCTTGAAATTGTTTTAACTGATGAATATTCATATTTGAAGAAAAGAGAAAGCACATTTCTCCCCTCTCTGAGAAATATCATACTAGATGTCTGCCTAGTTTAAGAAATACACATATTGAATATGGACATAAGAAGGCAGAGCCCTGAGAAAGTCAGAATTTGTATTTCTTTTAGAACTCTTCAAAAGTTTTCCTGAGAACTCTATAAAGACGAAGACAGTTTTGAATATATGAAATAATCAAGTGATATGTCATTTATAATTCAATTAAAATTAATCAGTTAGGTGACTTACATCTAGCAGTGAACAAAAAATGGGCTTTTAAATGTCTGGAAGCTTGTAGCTATCAATGCAAACAGTTCATGAATTGGTATAATGCAGCTTAAAAAGCATTTGGTTTTATGGTGTCACACAGCTGAAAAAATAAATTGTCAAATCAGGCTGGGGTCACATTTGTCTGAGAAAAACTAACAGGAGGATTTCTTTTGTTAATACAGGAGATGAGCTGTATGATAAGAGAAAATTATTCTCTCTGATCTACCTTTTCCTTATGGAAATGACTAGAGATTAAAGTCTCAGTCTGGAGTGGCATAACTTTTATACATTTTTTCAGGTAAAGCAATTTTCACAAAAGAAAAATGCTGGTAAAATGAGGTCCAAATTTCTTTACAAAATCAAGTCCATTTGGGATTCTAATTTTTCTTTCTTTCTTTGGTGTTCTGACAAATGGACTTAGGAGAAAAGAAAATCCAAATATTCCAAGTCAAGAAGTTGTATGTATGCATACTCTGTGTTTCTAATGTGTCTGTATTCATCATAAGTTGTATGTGAAAAACAATTTACTTATTTTTTCTTCAAATAATGAGATACGTATTATAGTGCCAATATAATTTGTCATTGGCAAATTACATTAATTTCTCATTAAAATGTACTTTTAATGTTAACTAGATACAAATATTATCATAAAAATATAAAAAATCGTATTTTTTGAGTATTTTGGCCCTTGTCTTTTGGTTGTAGAGATAAATTTAGTTATTTAGTCTGAGGGAGAAACTATTCTACCCACTCTTTCAAATATGGAGATCAGTATTCTTTCAAATATATATCACTATTAAAATAATTTAACTGATGAAATTCTTTGACATTTAAAATAATAGTTTACATTTATTGAGCATGTATTATGTGCCCAACATCAGTATTATAAGTCCAAGCTCAATCATATGAAATGGATCTCATGATGAATTAAGTGGGACTATCTTTAATATGTTTTTGGAATTATGATATCTTTGTTTGCCTTTTTTTATACCACAGATGGGTTAGGAACAAAAAAGGTGCCATTTTGGTGTAGCTTCCTACTTTTATAAAGAGAGATTTTTTTTTCTATATTTCTTGGTGTATTTACTCAATTTCTTTGCCTGGTTTTCTTTATCTCACCAGTCATCACATACAATTCATTTTTTATCATCCCTGTTTAAATTAAGCATTCTTTCACCATACCCTTTGTGGTAGTCTTCAAAGAATACCAAAAGGTCCTCATTCAACCAAAAATATTTCCCCCCTGTGAACTAGCTTGGTCCCACAAATTCTCAATATTACTCCCTGCCCACAAGCCTGCCCCACTTCTCATCCCAAGATTGAGACATTAATGCCTCTGTTAAAATGCTGAGAGATTCTTCAGGATAGGCCTGGATGGGATATGCAACCCTGAGCATGTAGATCCTGGATGACCAGTACAGGGCCGACCATTTAGGAAAACAGTAAGTTGATGATCTTGAAAGATGCTAAAGACAAATTCGCCTTAATTCATTCGCTTACTCGTTATCACCAACTAGTTCATGTAATGAGTTAGAATTTTCAACTCTTTTCAGTTACCAAGAATGCAAATTCTTTGAGCCATCCAGTTAGACCAGTTTCCAGTTTGGGACTTGAAAGCTCAGGTTCTGACAAGAGTAAATTTCATATGTTCTAGGGTGGGAGATAGTAGTGAGGATGTATCTAGAAAAATAAAAGATGGAGTATTGTGTCTTTATGAGAATTTTTAAAATAAGCTGGAAAAGGATTTTGTAAAGGAAATGCTTTATAAAAAAATGATAGTGAGTTTTTCAGTGTAGATATTTGTGAGTCAGGATAGTAGATAAACATCTCTGTATTTGACTCACTTAGGCATGTATTTTTCAGGGAGATGAACTTAGGGGACATAAAATTTGAGGAAAATTTTAAACGATGGTACAAATCGTATAATTTGAAACCTGTGAACAGTGACATGTGCATATAAAATACGATGGTTTCCCAGACTTGCCTTGTTTTTGATTAATTTTAAGTTTAGAAACAAAAGCCATTTTTAGCTTAATCCTGAGACAATGAGATTTTCCTAGATTAGAGTAGTTCATTCTTTGATCATTCTGGTTAATTGAGGTTTTATTACATTTTCATTTGACAGATTTAGTAGGGTCATATTCACAATAATGAATATTTCTTAATTCCAGTGATTTGTCCTCTGAATCATTCTTTTTACCTCATTAGCCTCACTTCTGTGAGAGTATCTTTAGATAACACTTGGTAGGTTTTCCTTCCTGAATGTCATCAAGTTTCTCCTAAGGATATGGGAAGCATTTATAGTATGTTTCTGGCAATCCAGTTTGAGGTTAAAAAAAATAGGTTGAGGGACATTAGCTTTGATTTAATATTTTGCTGTGATGTCCAAATCTCAAATATAGCTTTATTTTCTCTTTTGAAAAACTTCAAATATTGTCATGGCTATCTGGCAGCACTGGACACATGTTGTAATATATTTTTGCAGGGGAGTAATCAAGTCCTTCATAGCAAATGTCAAACTGGCAGCTTTTTATAGTTATGAAACCTATTTTTAATCTTTAAAAATGATGTATATGTGGGTAAATATATAACGTTACAGTGAAAGTCATTGCCTGTTTATTAAACTACTACAATACTACTGTATTTATATAATGAAAACTTGGCATTTGGATAGTGTTTACTTTAATAAAATTGCTCACTGCTTCTCTCTGATTGTATCTATACTTGGATAAAAGAGCAATTCAGATATAATAATAGTTTGCATGGCATAATGAATATGTGTCCCTACCAGAACATAATACAAGAACATGAAATTAATCAAAATACAAGGATTTTTTTTTGTTTTAAATGTTGGTTGTTTGTTTTCATCTTGAGTTCAGTTGATTAGTGGGATAACTGAATTTTATATTAAAATGCAATAAAGAGGTTCTTCATTTAAAAATATTAATATTGTTCTTTAAACAAAATAAGCAAATGTAAATCATGATAATTCAGCTAGGATTGGATGGCTTTAGTATGTGTATATTTATGAGGATTAATGGGGTGACAACTAGAAAGTGAGAAGTACTAAAAATCAAAGGCAAAGAAAAAGAAATCTTTAGGATTTGCATTTTTGTTACCAGTGAGCCACTTCTCTGCTTACAGAGAAAACTGTAAGGTCACAATACTAAATCTTATACATCATATTTTATATCATATTTAATGCAGTATTATACATAAGAGTGGCAGGATGAAACAGTCGTGGTTACTGGTGTGAACTCTGATGTAACTAATTTAGGTTGTTACTTTTTTTTCTTTTAATGAAATATACATGCAGAGGAATGCACAAATATGCACTCCTAATTTATGGGCATATAGGAATGCCAACAAGGGAAGCACACCTTACTCATAATGCCAACACCAAGATCAAGAATTAAAGCATCATCAGCATCCCAGAAGTCCTTTTTTTTTGCCCAGTTTTAGATATTGCCACATTGCCAAGGGGTAAGCTGTATTTTGGTATTTATCATCATATATTCATTTGCTTATTATTGAGCCTCACAGTCTTTTTTTGTATGGCTTCTTTTATTCACTATTATGTCTGTGAGATTCAGTCATGCTTTTGTGTGTGGCAGTAGTTTGTTCTTTTTCATTGTTTTATAATAGTCTTGTACAAATATATCAAAAATATTTATTCATTCTACTGTTAATAAATTTCGGAGTTGTTTCCATTTGGGGGCTATTATGAATAGTGTTTCCATGAGAATTCATGTGTGTGTCTTTGTTTCTTTTGGTGAACATATACATTCATTCCTGATATCTATGTATCTATCTGTCTATCTATCTATCTATCTATCTATCTATCTACACACACACACATATTCCATATATATAGAATACACACACACACACACACACACACACACACATGTTCTATCATTTCTGTGTCATGGGGTACTCTTATTTTCAGCTTTATAGATGCTGCCAAATAGCTTTATACTTTCACCAATAAGCAGAATCTGAGAGTTCCAGTTTCTTCACTTTATTATTAACATTTGGTATCATCTAACTTTTTCATTTTAGACATTTTTGTGGGTGTGAAATGAAGTTTGTTAAAATTATTCAAAGGGAAAATACGTGTCTGCATAGAAGTTTTTAAACACAGAAAATTCTATTTAGTGAACATCTGTAAGTGATAGCCTGATATTGATTGTAGAGGCCCCTAGCTGAGAAGAACCAGTGACATCATTTTTCCTTGGAGCAGCTCAATGCCATTCACTTCATTTCAATCTTTTCATCTCACCCAATACGACCAAAGCATGCAACTTTTTTTTAAATTTTTTAAATTTTCAAATTTTTTATTTATTTATTTTTTAATAAATACAATCTGTAATTGTAACATAGAAAGAAGAGATGTTTAAAGATACCTGATTATTGTTTATGAAGGCTAATTTATAGTAGACTAGTCATTCAGGTCATAAATTAATACTGAGGTAGCATTATTTTCAGAGTCATGGAATCCAATTAGATTTTTCTGTCCAAAATCACCAGATTATTTACATTTCTACCTTATTATCTGGTTATTAAGCAATTGGCAGTATTTTTGTAGCATTATATTTAGTAATTTAATATTTATTAAAATGTTTAAATTGATAATTTAAAATAATTCATTTTTATTTTACCGTATTTCAATATCCTAATATCTGGGAAATTCAATAAGTGTTCTATATTCACAGAGCAATATTAGTACATCAGGCCTACACTGTAATACATTTGAAGAATCGATTATCTTGGTCTGTGGCCAGGGCGTCCCAAAAAGCTGAGAAGCCATGCCCTACCACAGCTTCCTGGTGGAGCACATCAACTGTCATGCCTGAAACAAGGACTGTGGTAGATTGCCATCTGCCTCAACAAGTGCATGTGCATCAAGGAGCACAATGGATAGGTGACAAGCATTGACTGAGCCTATGAAAGTAACTGTATCGTGACATGTGGCATAGACTGCAGTGCCTATATGTGGACACTGAAAGGCCACACACTTGTCATCCTGCAGATCAATAGGGCCGCTCACTGTGTGTGCTGGGGTCCCAGGGAGAACAAGTTTGCTGTAGGCAATGCTCCCATGTCATCTCCATCTGGTCCTTTGAACAGGAAAATGACTGGTGGGTGGGAAAGCACATCAATAAGTCCATTTGCTCCATTGTCCCCAGCTTGAACTGGCACCCCAACAATGTGCTCTGGCCACAGGCTTCTGCAACTTCAAATGCCAGATCTTCTCAGCCTATATCAAGGAGGTGGAAGATTGACTGGCACCCACACAATGGTGCTCAGAGATTCCCTTTGGGGAGCTGATATTCGTGTCTAGCAGTAGCTGTGTCTGGGTGCATGGTGTCTGCTTTTCAGCCAATGGTAGCCATGTGGCCTGGGTTGGCCACAGCAGTACTGTGTGCCTGGCCAAAGATGGCCGTTGAGACTCTGGCCTCTGAAATACTGCTGCTGCTGGCCCCGATCTTCATCACAGAAAGTCCAGTGGCTGTGGGCCACAGCTTCTTCCCAGTGCTATTTACCTAGGATGTGGCCGTGGGGACACTGAGTTTCAGTGGGCTGATGGATGTGCCCAAGCAAAGCTTGCAGCATGAATTAACCTCCCACAAGGGCTTCCAGAACCTCAGTAAGAAGGTGAGCTCAAAGGGTGGTGCGGCAGGTGGAGTAGGCCTAGATTCACTGCACAAGAACAACATCAGCTGGGACAGGGCCAACTGCTTGCAGTTCTGCACTACCCACATGGATGAGGGTATGAGCATTGGGGATATGAAGAGTTTGGAATTTGCCTTGAAGGACCGCAAGATCAAATGACCTGTGAGGAGAATGTTAGCCTCTTCCCAGCTGCTGGGGGGAAGGGTCAGGGAATCTAAGGCTTGCTTTGCTGAATGTTTCTAGGATACCCATTTGAGGCTTTACAAGGAACAGAGAGGGGAGAAGTAAGAAACTTTCTTACATATTTGAAGGAATGAGTGCTTTTTCTTAAAGAAATACTTTCATTTATTGTAAAAAAGAATGTCCACAAAGCACTCTGCTGGTTATGAACTTTTTCGAAACATGGAATTAATAAAAATACAATTGTAAACACACATGTACATATTATCATTTACATTAGCACTGAGAAAAATCAAATACTTAACTATAAAGCTAAAAAAACATAAGAATTATATGAATAAAATTACAAAATTCTGATGACAGCCATCAAAGAAGAGCTAGATAAATGGAGAGAGTTCCTTTAATGTTCTTTGATAGGAAAGCTCAATATTGTCAAGATGTCAGTTCTTGCCATTTTTATCCATAGATTCAAAGCAATCCCAATCCAAATCCCATCAAGTTATTTTATGGATATCAACAAAATGATTCTAAAGTTTATATGGAGCAATAAAGGACCTCAAAACAGCCAATACATTATTGAAGAACGAAGTTGGAGGAATGACGCAACTCAACTTCAAGATGTACTTTAAAGCTATAGTAATCAAGACAGTGTGGTATTGGCAAAAGAATGGACAAATTGATCAATGGACCATAAAATTCCAGAAATGGACCCACATTAATATATTCAACTGATCTTTAACAAAGGTGCAAGGGCAATACAAAGGAGTGAATACAAGTTTTTCAACAAATGGTGCTCAAACAACAGAACATTGGCATGCAAAAAAAGCTAATCTAGACATAGACATTATATCCTTCACACACACAAATAACTAACTCAAAATGGATTATAGATCTAAATGTAAATCACAAAACTATAAAACTACCAGAAGATAACATAGGAGAAAACATAGATGACCTTGGGTGTGACAATGATTTTTTTAGATATAACACCAAAGATGTGAAAGATATAATTGATAAACCGGACTTTATTAAAAAAAAAAAAAAAACTTCTGTTCTGCAAAAGACAATATTAAGACAATGAGAAGACAAGCCACAGACTGGGAGAAAATATTTACAAATTAAAACAATGAGATATCACCACATACTTTTGGCCAAAATCTGAAAACACTGACAACCATTAGGCAATATTTATTAATGTTCAATATATTTATATCTTAGTCCAGGAATTCCACCCCTAGGAATATACCCAGGAGGAATAAATGTATATATTCATGAAAAGGTATACACAAAAACGTTTGAAGCAGCTTTATTCAGAATAGTCAAAAACTGGAAACAACCCAAATGTCCATTAGAAAGGATAAATTGAGGTATATTAAAAAAGGAATTGCTTATCTTGTATTAAGAGATTTAATTAAACACTCTTAAAAGGGTTTAATCTGTTATTAGGTCCTAAGAGAGGCCACATTGCAAAATCTCAAGAGCATTGGCTAATTTGGTCTGGGTTTATTGCATATCCACACTGAATTTAAAAGGAGGACAGAAGCCTTTCTCTTATGTATAATCAACCTCTGAGTTAATTGATTATCCTACTACTAATAATACAACTTTCTACCCCTACTCATTCATATACATATGGCATTTATTTTTCTTGCTAGACTAGAATCAGTCTTTTTCAAAACATTTTTTTTTAAACTTAACAATAATGTTTGATAACTTTCCAAGACATTAAATACTCTTTTACAGCACAAATTATAAAGCTTCATAATGATCCACTGTACACATTTACTTGATTTAACTAATCCCTTCTTGTTTAAATTTTTAACTCTAATATTTTACTACATTAGAAAATTCTATTATGAAATCTGTGTAACAATCTTTTTGCACATTGCCATTATTTTCTCTTTTCTTAATTTTTTAAAATTTATTTTTCAATTACAGGTGACATACAATATTATATTAGTTTCAGGTGATTAGACATTTATATACCTTATGAAGTGATCACCCAAATAAGTGAATACAACTTCTAATACTGAACAAATATTTTAGAAAGATATAATTATAGCTCATTTATGGATTGAACAAGGAAAGTTACTCAATTAGACTGAGGTTGAGGCAGTGTGTACAGAAAGAATGAAATAAGCAGTAGAAAATTTTTAGTATTTGATTGGCAGGGCCAGTTGCTATCTGTGTAATATTATGTCAGTTACTTCTCTTAATCTTAGCTTCATCTGTAAAATGAGGACAAATGCTCACTATTATCACCATCTATATTTATAAGCATTGAAATGACTTGCAAAAATTTAAAGCACTATGTAAACATAGTACATTATTATTAAAATCTTTCAAATCTAGGATAGATTCACTAAAAACTATTACAGGAAGAGAAGAAAACTTGGTTTCCACTGAATATATATTATAACTGGTGAAATAATTGAATATAAAATAGAAAAATACATTTACACCTTATGTATATTATACAATCTTAGTTAATAAAGCTTTGCAATGTCAGTAAGATATAGTCTGATAAAGGAAGACTATAAGAACACAATTAATTCTATTATAGAAAATAATATAGATGTAATGTGATAAAACCAATAAAGCAAAGATATTGGTATAACTGTCTTACTTTGAGGAAACATTGAAAAAAAAAACTGAAGTCTTCACCACCCATTCATCTCATTCATGGCAAAGGGATTAATGTAAATATGAAAATTCAAGAATATCAAAAAAGCTAATTAAAATGTCATCAGTGTGATCATATGTATATACTGGCTGGATATATTTGAAAACTGAGAGTCTTATTTTGGTACTAGTTCAAGAAATATCAAATATTTCCTATCACTTGGGTATCTCTAGCCTAATTATAGTATTGCTTTTCTCTTGGGCAATTGGTCCATATTGTTATATGGATGTATAAATTATTAATTGGAGTTATAAAAATTATTAATAGTAATACATATTTAATGACAGTTTACTATTTTTTGAATTACTTTTTACAACTTTTCTCTTTTTTATTTTAAGTCACTATAAATTTGGAAAATGATATCTGAGTTCTATACATCTTATTATAAACTGCCTTTAATAGGTAACTACAAAGTTCCAAGAGCAGGTAAATAGGACAGCCATTCTAAATAACATTTATTTGCTTTTTACTTTAATGTTACTGAAAAACCCTGTAATATAATAATTCAATGAATCCACAGTAATTTAACACCAAGTAAAGAGCTTATAATATTGATCTTTCTGGGTTATTACTTCTGCTTTTAAAGGTAAATGAAGCATTAACACCTAAAACTACAACATTGATCATAACAGTGTTATTGTAAAAGCCTCACTGCTGTTGGTTTACCTCTAAGATAAAATAAAGGGCAGCCTACCTTTAAATCAGGTGATTAACTTAAGGAAGCTGCAATGTTAGCTTTCCAGTTAGTTTCAAGAAAGCACATTTCCCTGTAGCAGTTCTGACATAACTTTTATAGATGCTCTGGGCATCCAATGCTTGGTTTTATTGTCTTTCCAGTTATACATTGTGTCTACTTTGCTCTGATTATTAAAAATATATTAGAAGAATTTATGTAAAGTGTAGTTAGCCATTAAAATAGACATACATTAAATGTATCTTGGAGATGGCCTGTCTTCACAGTCTCATGAAAATATCAAAGATGTAAAAGCAGCAAATTTCATCTAAATTTCATTAAATGAAGAAATACTTTAGCCTGTTTGAAATATGTCATACATTGAAAATCTCATCTCCTCTTAAATGACCACTTCCTAAATTCCCTTCTATTATCTTGTTGCCCAAATGATCAATATGCATTGCCTTTTCACATGTTGATGTAGAAATTTAAAAATTTCTGAAAAAAAACCCTTCAAACAAGACTAGTTAGATTCAGATTTGACATCTAAATACTTCTGAAAAATAGAGTTCTAAACCAATTTTGACATGAGGTAAATAATAAACTTTTATGGCTTCAGTTTTAAGAATTCTAAGGAAACTTAATAAAAACATGTGACCCTCAGAGGAATATGCTATTTGTTTACATTTTTTTTTTTTGCTTTATCCTTTATTTGAATTTGTCTTTAGTTTAAAAATCATATGAATTTTGAAAACCAGGAAGCTCTGGGATGGAAGAACGGTAAAGAAACACTAAATCTATAAATGCCATATAAACTATCTAGAAATCTGGTTGGATTCTTCATGTTTACTGCATTAGGGAGGTGATACCTAAAAGGAGGTGACACAGATATTTGCAGATTATGTTATCTGTACTTTTGACACTTTGGCAAATGTGCTTCCAATATTTACAGAGAAATCTATTAAATCCTAGCAAATATTTTATATGATTTATTGGGTTTTGAAATGCTCTCTATGAATACTATAAATCAGGGAATGCCAAATTAAAAAGAATCAGCTCCTAGAATAATCCCTGAGTATAAGGGGATATCAAAACTCCTGTTAGGTAATAATTGGCTAATACTTTTTAGGATGTTTAAATGAATTTGAGTATGTATTATAGGTGGTCATCACAAAAACATATATATATATAATATTTACACTTTAATATTCTTCCATCTATTTCTGAGTAAAGCAAATATAATCTTCAGAATTATTGCTGGCTGCCTAAACACAGAATATTATTTATTAATCTTTTCTTTCTCTTGTTCATTACCTTTCTAGAAACTTAAGGTTCTCACATGATACTTTCTCCCTCTCTTGTGTTTGCTCTTTTTTTTTTTTTTTTGGTGAAGCAATAAAAACACTTATTTTAGTAACTAATTTATATCATGTGCCAAATTAAAAAAATGACAAGCTAAGAATAAAATTCAGCTCTAGCAAGGTTTCTAACAAAGGATCCTTGCATCTATTTCAGTAAGTTCCCAATAGTAATTAAATTATTTTTTGATTCACTATATTTGCAGTATTCTGCAAATGAAGCTTCTCTACTTACTTTTTGTTGTATTTCACAAGAATTAAAGAATCACTCATAAAAAAGAGAAGGAAGGAAAGCAAGTACAACTTAAGATATACTGCCAAGTATGTGGTGTGTCATTCAAATATATATGTGAAGAAAGGTTTGTAAAACAGAAATTGTAGAAAGTATATTTTCACAGCTCATTTAAAGAAGAACCCACAAAAAAAGTTTTTCTGAGATAAAGATGAAAAATGCACAAAGGGGCAGGTGTTGCCATTAGCCCTGCTGTTAGAACTGACAGATCAGTACTGAGGTGGCATCAGGGCAGGGAGGCATCAGCTTCAGTAATGGAGAAATGTCTGGGGGAAAGATTGCTCTATCACAGTGATGGGTTCCTAGCATGTTGTAAATCGAAGATTGTTCTTTCCTGCCACTGAGATGAGTAGCTCTTTCTATTTTCCAGAATGAAATGTCTGACAGAGACAAGGAACAGATGAAAACAAAACAAGTAGAAGAAAGTTTTATTCCTTTAATATAAATCTCCAAGAGGGACAGAAATACAGTGTTGTGCCAATCTCCAGCTTAAATGTGAGGTAAAGAAAATCCCCCTTTTTAGCAATTCCCTCTCAGCCTAGCATGCAGCATAGGTAGATTATGATAACTCCCTCTTGGATTCATGTAACTTGGTTCTTAATTTTAAAAATCAAAAACAGAATTTTTTTAATGGATTCACACTTCTTCTTTAGCCTGAAAGACGTGTTGAGCTGGGATGATATTCAGTTAGAAGGCACAGTATGTAGTAAAATATGTAGAATCCATATTGATTTCTGGCTAACTACAATTCTATATGAGTAACCCTGCAATTTTAAGCAAGATAATTACCCTATATGAGTGTAGGTCTTCTCATCAGTAAATTGTGAATAATAATATTGATCTCATAAGCTATTGAGATAATACATGAGATGATATATAAAAAGAAACTAACACAGTGCCTTGTGTATAATAAATAATTGAAAAATGTTAGTCTCTTTTCCTTTCCACAAGTCTATTAACTTATGTAGCCAGCATTTGCCTTTTCCTAGAAATGATTAAATGGGCACAAAAAATATTTTTCCTGATTATTTAAAGAATTCATATCACTGTCATCGAGATGATAATATCAGTGAGGATATATATATACACACACACACACACATATATATCCTCACATATATATTGCCAAGTTAACAAAACTGCTTGCATTTCAATACATGAAATGAAAGGAAACACACCTACTTTAAAAAAGAAAAGTTTTGAACAAAGTATCTAGAGTAAATTCATATTATGGGGAGGGTGACAACTTTATCATCATCATTTTAGCCACAGATCAGTTAAGTGATCTGCCTAAAACCCCACAGAGAATTAGCAAAGATAGAAATGAGCATCACATCTTGTTTCTTTCCATCCAGCACTATAGCTTTGGGTTTATATAATTTATCACTGGGCAAGCTAGAGTCACATAGTAATTTTCTTTAAAAAAGTGTAAAAGAGAAAACCAGGCTAGGGGGAAGGAAAAAGCATATCATGCAAACTCAGATACCTCTTTTAGAGAAACAGAAAGAGCATCAGTGAGGCTACTAATTGATCTACATACTAAGTAATCATCGTACTTGTCATCAGTAAAATGTCAAATTCTAACTATTTGAAAAGCAGCATGTTGTTCCTTGACCTACTCTATTTTGACAAAAATAATAGATTGCAACTTCCTCCCGAAGAGAAAGATACCACTGATATCCAAGATGAAAATTATAATAAAAGTAGGAAAAAAATTTTCACAAAATAGCATGTTGAATTAAGATAACAGTCCTCAAAGTATGGTCTAAGGTATCTCTTGGGGCCCCTAAGATACTCCCAAGAGGTCCACAAGGTCTCATTTTCCAACTACACATGTGTAGGGCTGGATTTACTCCCTGTACTTCAACCAAAACAACAAAGTGCATCAGATTGAATGCAGAAGTAGGTAAGAGAATCCAGCTATCTTTTAGTTTTACAAAAATGTAAAACAATGCCAGGCTTCTCACTAAATGTTTTTTTGTTTTTGTTTTTCATTTTGAAAAATAATTATTTTTCATAAAATGTTCGATTTTTGTTAATATATAATGTTTTTGTTATTATTTTAATGAATTAATAAATAAGTTGGAAAGGGATCCTGAGATCAAAACCTTTGAGAACTGCTGAATTAAGATCTAAGCATTTTTATTTGTTTAGAGATTAGATCTTCATCTCATAATTTGCATATATACATGAACGAGTGAGAGAGAGGGAGACTGATTATAAAAGTAAAATATGGGTTAGAGAACATTTTTGAATATATAAAAATGCTAATATACCCCCCCCCCATATTCCCACCATCCAGAGGCATTGCATGATTTTCTTTCATTTCTTCTATGCATACATCTACATATTTATTTAAACAAAATTGAGATTAAAAGATATACCTATTTTTTCATTCTTTTTCTTTCATTTAACTTTGTATAATGAATACTATTGCAATGTTTTTAATCATTGTCAGAAGCATGATATTTAATGTTGGCGTAATGATTCCTTATATATACTCTTTAATCATTCCATTAATGGCATGCCGATTTATTCTATTTTTAGATATTGTTATGAGCATCTTATCATCACCACTCTTGTTATTTTGTCTAACATTTATTTGGCTCTAGTAATGTTCTAGGCACTATGCTAAATTCTTTTTTTTTATTCCCCTCTTTGATTTCCCCCTGCACTTCCACCCCTGATCTACGAATGTTGCCCTCTCCCCTGGATCTCTAAAGTCCCGGCGTCTGCTCCCACGCTCTTGTGGCCTGCTCAGGCCTGGCGCGCCTGGTGCACCTAGCGCACCGGGCGTATGGTCCACTGCTCCACCTGCAGAGCGAATCCAGGACCTTCTGTGTGTAAAGCAGACGTGCTAACCACTACACTATGGAGCCACCCCCACTATGCTAAATTCTTAACATGCCTTTTTGCATTGAACTTACTTTTGGAATGTCTGGCTATTTATTTAGAAAGTCTTTTTCTTTCATCCCTTTAATTATTTCTATCATGGGATCTAGTTGACAGATCACACCTAAAAAGGAGTGAGATATATTGGATCATCTCTTGCATTTAACATATAAGAACCAAAAAAACCCCAATGTCTAATTATTGCAATCAAAATTATTCTAATGAACACTATCGTTATAAAATTATTGTGATTTTTTTTCTACATTTATTTGATGTGATTTGCTAAAATCTTCTCTCTCTTTTTTTCTATTCAGGATTCATGGGATGGGAAATTTGCTCTAGTTAGTTTATTAGCCTCAGATATGGACCCAGATCTGATAGGGGCCAGGTAGCCTTAAACTCAGAGAAATTTCACTTTATAGATATGTAGTGTATGCTAATTCCAGTCAACTATATTAAGAATTCATGCTATTGGTTATGAGGACATCAGGCAGAAGAATGTGGATACCTATCTGTCTGAATAGTGGAGTACTAATGACATTTTTTGCATATTAAATGAAAAGTATTTTCTAAGATGAGATGCCAATGTAGGAATTATGAGTACTGATTACCTCATTTGTGTACAATTCCATTTTAATTATTTTATCAGCAAGTTCATATTTTTTAAGCTTCAGTTTGCATGTTAGATTTTTTGAAACTATTTAGGCACATTCTAAATAGCTCAGACATGAGGAAAATGAAAGCACATATTTATTGAAGTGTAAAACTCTGGGAAACAGTTATTTTTAGCTGAATTTAAAATTTATTCTATTTTGCCTTTTGTAAATGTAACCAATGAGTCTGATTTAGTTTGGTAAGAAAATCAGAGGTTAATCATATTTTCCCTTTCATCTGCATGTGCAATACCAATTGAAATAAATAATTATTTTTCATTACAATCAAGATTATCTATTATGAATATTTTAAATACCACGTGCTAAAGTTTATGCATATATGCTTTTTGAATATGACATCTTAATAGAAGCTCAGAAGTATAGCAGCTTGCAGTAAGAACGTGTTCTTCAAATCAATGATCAAAGTACATGAAGGAACAAGAATATTTACTCTAATACATTTTTCTGTGTACATAGTTATGTGCCATGTTTTACTTCAGAATTGTATTCTTTGATAAACTTGTTATTTATAGAAGAAAATAATTCTTCATAAGGTATCCATGTTGGTTGTGACAAGACCCATTAAACATTTAAATAGTGCTATTCAGTACATCATTAAAATACACATAAAATTGTTTATTTTAGGTTGTTTATACATATTTCAAATGTTATGAATGTGCTGAGTTGAGAAGATTTTGACTAATCTTTGAATGGGTTTCTTGTTATCTAATCTTTGAGAATCTTTCTTTTCTTTAAGAACAATTACAGGCAACTTTTATTTCTATGGATGATCATAACATGTGCATTTAAAATTGAAATGTTTAATGGTATCATGAATAAATGGGACCAGATTTGTCTGTCAAAAATGAAATAGCCAAATTCTTTGGCTAATAGCAAAATCTAATCTAAAATAGTTTTAGCCATTTCATACAGTTGACATCTGTGCTTAAATATAATTTTCTTTCCCTGTTCTGGCATGACTGTTAATTATATACTCAATGTAGTTCAACATTTAGTTAATAAATATGTCAAGCTTTTACCATGGTGTTCTTTTTTGCAGAGTTGTGAATTTGCAATTAGTTTTAGATTTACAACATGGTATAAATAGAGGTTAAACACACAATTTACATATTAATTTCATGATTCATTTATTCAATGATTTATGTGGATATTGATTGTATTTAATCTCTGTGCTGTAGTTGTTTTGGGCATAATGAACAGAATCATTATTCTAGCAGAGAAGTAATGAAGTCTGTATTGAACTACAGGAAGTTTAGAGGAAAATACGAAATGTTTGGAAACAATGATTCATTATCTTTAATACTCTTCTCAGAGGCAAGTGAAAAGTAATGAATTTTTAAAAGGACCACATCTGACAATACTGTGTGGTGGTGGCAGGAGAGGGAAGTTAACCAGCTAGAACAGTGCCTTGCATATAGTAAGAACTGCAATATTTGTTAAATTAAAATAAAGTTGAACATCATAATACATTTTTAAGTCTGGATAAAACTTATCTTAAACTTTGGGAAGTTTTAAGCAGTTCCTTTTAACTGGCTTCTATTAATTAACCTTGTTTCCTCATGACAAACACCCCTATATTTTAAAAATCTTTTTACCCATTCACGTAGTTTTATTTGATAATCTTGGTCATATTGATACAATGTTAAATATAGAATATATAGTAAATAAGAGATTTTCTTTATGCATATTTTTACTTGAAATATTGATATATCTGAAGGATTGAAATAGATTATGCCACATTATGAAAAAATACCCTCAAGTTTGTAGTGGACACGGTTAGCTTTAAATGGATATACTTAAGGTTTTTAACACAATTTAAAACGTCTATTTAAGAGAGGATAATTCTGTTTATACCACTCTATTTGCAATATCAAAACTTATCATTAAGCAGTTTAAATCAGACAAAACTTAATAGTTATTGTAATATTCATGGAGCAGCTTCAAACTGCTCCTGTTTTGTTCTTTTAAATGAGAATTGAATTATTGTGGAGAATCCTTCACTTAGTGCTGGAAAATTGACCTTGTTTTGTTCTTGAAAAGGAGATTTTGCCCCACAAACCTAATATTCTCAAGATCCTCTTCTATATTAAGGTATAGATATAAAATCCATTATTGCTCAGCAAGGACTATGGAATACTTTCACAGGTCACTGAGCTAGGTTCTTGCAATAGGTTAACTACTATGGAGAGCTTTGCATTAAGCATGTACTTTTTCAAGACACCAGGTTTAACATATAGTGCAAGAATTGGAATTTTTGAAATGAAATTCTAGTGGTTTGAAATAATAACAAAAACCATGGAACATTTATTTAATAAAATAAATCTATTCAATATGCATTTATTTAATCCATATTTTATGCCAGGTCCTTTTACATACTCAAAAGATCTCATTTAACTCTTACTTACCCCTCGATAAAATATGATTAATTCGGGTTTGCAGATGAAATGTCTGAGCCTCTGAAAGATTAAGTGGCTTACTCCATGATCAGTTATGAAAATCCAAACCCAAATGGAGACTCCAAAGACTGACCTTTTTTTCATATCATTCTGTTTCCTGTTACGGGAAGGAGTTAATATGTTTCTAAAGGTACCTAAAATATCCCAAGAAGTAAAAATTAAGGATCTAATCCAGGGTGCTCAGTCTTCATTCTTGGCAACACTGTTTCCACTCTTACTTAATGTTGCCCAGTCTAAAGCGTCTGTAATGATTCCAGTGATTTTAGCTGATTTACTTAGTAGACAAATTTGATTGTCTGTGTTGCCCTTTGTTTGTTCTATTCTAGCTATTTGTTATGTTAGGAGTTACCATGTATATCAGAAAAGTTTTAAAAGCCAAAGAGTTAAATGACTAGTAAGAAATGTTAACACTTTTTTACTTAGTAGTGTCTAAGTGTTTTTCTTGAATGCAGTAGTGTCTTGAGAATTCACTCAAAAGAGATGAAAACCTGTTTCCAGTAGAGGTAATATACAAATCCATGGAATGTGTTCCGTCTCTGAAGTAATGTAATGACTTAAAACAGAGGGATTTAGTGGAAAATGAAGCCATAGCAACAGAACAATTTGTGATAAAGGAAACAGAAAATGCCACAAGCCAATTATTTGGTTCCTCTTCCCCTAACGGTTCTAATACCCTTTTTATACACTCCATTTTCTACTGTCACGATGCTTCTAAAGAGTGAGGCTGGGATTATGACTTGATTTTATCTGAAGACATCTTCTGACCACTTAAAATTCACAGCCAATAGTGCTGGATTTAAAATTATCAAAAGTGATTGATAAGAGTGAAAGATGGACAGGAATTTCTGGGAGGAAAATGCTTATTGGAGTATATTGCATTCTGGGGTCCATACTTGAAATGATAAGTATTCTCATTTACTGAGTACTTAGTAGGAACTTCTCAACTTGAGCAAATGGAGGTGAATAAAATAATCCCCTTCCCATTAAAATAAATTAGTTTATTATAGCCTTCTGCACTGTGAGCTGTCTTAGCCAATGAGCAATGCCACTTAGCATACATATGGAGGAAAACTGAAGAAGTAGCATGATCATTTTCCACAGTAGAACACCTTAAAAAAGGCAATTTAATGAGTGAACAGGCAGATATTCTTGGCAAAATTTCAAATACAATCACAAAAATAAACACTTGAAAGCTAAGGGTGGAAAGGGGTGCCACGGGTTAAATATTCTCTCATATAAACTCACAAAACTGAATCCATTGTATTTCCATTTAGTTAAATAATTTGCATACTGTCAGCAGTGTATTCTCATCTTGATTTATAAATTAATTTCTTTTTTCTTACTAAACATAGAGTTGAATCTCACTTTTAAATCCCTTAAAATTGTAATTTGATGAGTAGCTGACTAAGGATGCAGATGTCAAACAATATTTAAATGGCATTCTCAACAAGATAAATATTGAACCACCCTGTCACTTTGGTGAAGGAATAATCTGCTAAAAAATCCCATTCATTGTATACCACCTCTGACATTTGCTCTTCAGGAATTATTCGCAGCTTATCTTCTGAGCTGGAGCATTTTATCAGCACAGCAGTTGAAGTACAGTATAAAAAAATGGTAATTGAGTATTTTATCAAATGCTTCTAACAAAACAGACTTTGGAAATCATAAATGAAGATTAAAACCATTGCTTGCAGGGATGAACAAATTGGAATGATTTATTATCTGAAACATCAATATGTCACTGTTTGGAAATAAAATAAAAATAAACAAACAACCTTAGCTCCCTTCCACATTAACACTGCCCCTCGTGCCACTCCCAGAGATATGTACCCAAAGCACCTTTAGTTGCAGCCAAAGCAGTGGAAGGTAAGTACGTTTTAATTATTTGTGCTAGCAAGGCTACTGAAGAAAAAGACAGGAGAAAAATCATCATAATAGGCCAGCTGCTGTAGGACATTATGTAAGGAAAAGAGACTGTAATAAAATAACCATGTCAAAGGAAAGCAAGTATGAATGTGTACCTTAGTGCTCTTGATTACAGAATGAAGATTAAATATAACAAATGGGGCAATTTAGAAAAGTGAATTTACTGCTTATGTTTAATACCTAAGTAGCCAAAGCTTTTAAAATGGGCTTTTTTCTCACTTATCTAAAATGACATTAAAGAATGATGTTAGAAGAATATGCATTGCAGAATTATTCTATCTTAATTATTTTAATCTTTGGAGGATTTGGAGTAAATAAAGCATGTCTGCATATTCAGATTGCAGCCACCAATTAGATTAACAATACAAAAATTATTTATAGGGACTTGAAATGTTTTTCTCACATTTTATTAAATTAATATTAAAGCTTTTTTTTTTTTTTAAGGAAAAAGGTCAGCACTAAGTTGAGTAAAGGAGAAAGCCCCATTTTTTTTGTGATAGTTCAAGCTACTAAAAATGGTGTCCTGACTTTGTGGATGTCACTGAACAAGAATGTTTAGCTTCCTTCCAGGCTGCCAGCAGGATGCCATTGTCTTTGCTGTTCATTCTCTGTGTGAATTTAAGAGCTTACTAACCATGGCTACTCATTAAGTACAAAATCAAGCTTACATCGGATAGAAACCTAGGCTAGGACCATTTTAAGGCATGTGAAAACCAATTAGGTATAGCTTTTTTGGTTTGGATAAAGGGAGCTTTATCGTCTTCCATCATTGCCCCCAAACTTCCATCTCTTTTAGATCTTTTGGATATGAAATTTGGGAGGCAATTGCTTGTTATATACTGAGCATAAAATAATTTTATAAGGAAGTCTCTAATAGTTGAATAATATTTTAAAAAGATAAGGAATCTTCTCTCTTATATTTCAGTAACATGGAGACAAAATGATTTTCTGAATATAATTTATATATAAAAATGCTAAAAATATTTCTTTGATTTAGATGTTGAAAGCAACTTCTCAAACTGGATTCATCTAGATAGATGCACATACATTTGAGTAAAACCAGAAAATTTGTAAGAAAAAAGAAAGGATAAAATCAGATATACTTGCACCTGGGAGAGGACTGTTTGAATTAATGAAAAGTTTGAGTTACAAGATATTTCTAAAATTTGCAATTATTGTAAAATAATGACAACAAAGGGACACGAGGAAACTTTTGGAGGTGATTGGTAGATATGTTTATTACTTTGATTGTAGTGATGGGAACACAAGTATATGCATATGTCCAAACTTACCAAATTACATTAATTACATGCAACTTTTTATATACCAATTATACCTCAATAAAACTGTGAGAAAAAAAGATATGCTTCAAACAGAAACAAACATTCGTATATAAATCTATTGCAACATGAAACTGATGTAAATGATACCACTCAATTCACCATATTCATTTGTGATGAGGAAAATTTTGATCTTTTCAGGAAATTTTGAATATGATTTTTATTACAGGCACAATACCAATAAATTAATTCTATTTCCATTGAGGAAAAATTAACTTGAAAATTTTAATGTTATCTGGTCAAAATAAGTTGGTAAGTCTGACAAAAAACTACACTCCAAAAGTATTGGTAAGAATGTCAAATGTGTTTTAAAAATTACATCTGAAGTGACAATATTTTGCACAGGCACTGAATATAAGTCCATTTATTGCACTATTTTTTCAATGCTAAAAAAGCCAAAGATAAAACTCATCATAGAATAGTGAAACAAAACCCGGCAATTTTTCATGTACATTGAGTAACTTGAATTATTCTTTTCTGGCAGCTATCATAGAGTATTCTAATGAATAGATATTTATATACATTTGTTGTGGTATTATCCTTAAGTAGCTTCTTTTCTCAAGTGGGTTAAATAAGCTTACCTACCGCTTTATTTGCAATTTTAATAAGTTTTGCAAACTCCATTTTTTGTTAAATAGTACAAGATATTCATCATGTTATCTGCAAAACTGTAAGATTAAATCCTCTATATTAAAGGCTTGGCATGTCCACTAGTTCTTTCCAATCCAGGTTAAATAGATAATTGAAAAACATGAGCTTTTAAAGACTTGAAGATTTTACAAAAGTGTTCTTTTACAATTGAACTAACAATAATTTACTATGTGTGTCTGTTTGTGTAGCAATGTAGAATCTTTCCCAAGATTTCTATTTTTATAAGAACTGGGAATATTATAAAAACGTTTATTGAAAGAGAAGCATTGGTGTTATGCAAGGATTGGTGGGCTGGACATCAGGACATCTGCTGCTGATTGGTCATGTGGCTAGAGTAAGCTAACCTCTCTAGGCCTCAGTTTTCTTATTTGTAATATGAGAGAGCCTTGATAGATTATTTCCTTTAACTTTAAATGATCTGTGACTTGCCTGAAAATGGAACTAGAAACTTGACATCTTGTTACAGCTGATGGCACTGTACTATATAGACTTGTACCTCATCATGAAGGCCAGTTAACTGGTTTCTTTTGGACTGGAGAAAAAGAATTCCCAAGTTCTCAGCTCTCTGTGGGAAATATCCTATATCATTATTTTTGTTGAAGTACAAACCTGGTTATAAGATAACAAAAAGGCTGTAACTAACATTTCTAATCATAAAGGTGCTTGGGGGGGGTGTTAAAAGGGGGTGGGTAATTTCTATGGCCATTAGGTTCAAAGCCATCTTAAAAGTTTTAACTGATAAGCTTAGGATTGAAATGTTCAGAAAATCAGTGCATATTATGGAGAGTGGTGTAGCAAGCAGTTTCTAGTACCTCCATGTTTCAAAAGAAAGAACTCCTTTTATAAATGAATGCACGTAAGCAACACTACCGTGGGAGGATGAGTGGGTAAAACAGATTCTCACAGTCTTCCTAGAGTGTAGGCATCTCCTTCTCTTAAGGGAACATTTATATTTACCCCCAATAGTGCATATTGTGTTAACTTTCAAAAAGACTAGAGTCATCCTTTGTATTTTGAAGACCTGTTGTAATTTTCTCCCCCTTTCAGTTGCTGACCAATTTTCATAGAGCAAAGGCAAAGGGTGATGGTTATGAAAACAGAAAACGTTACATATGCAATCTTTTTCTTTTGTAATTGGAGTTTTAAAAAATCGCCCTTGAAATTGAATTCCAGTAACATTACTGTTTTATCTTTTTAAGAACTGTCTGAATAAAAGCAACTTCATGGGCACACCCTGTCTTTGAATCAACATTTTGAATGTTACATTACTACATTTGTACACACTATAAAATCAGATAATAAATAATTAAAGTATTAATTGTGTGTCTGTATTTCTTTAGTTACCACATTGTTTAGAGTCACTGGTATTCTAGCAACTTTGCATGTCGTGAAAGAAGTGGTACTTGTTACTATGTAGTCCACAGATGCTAAGATCTGAGAGAAAGAAGAGGCATTTTACTATCTTGAAGAGGAGCTTTGGTAGGGGAAATTTTGTTTTAAAGATAGACAAGCGTGGAGATTAGAATGGAAACATGTTTGGGGTATGGCAGAACTATCTGCATAATACACATAAATAACATGATCATACCTATTTATATGTATTATGTATATAGTATTAATTATTTATTAATTAGTTATATTTATAAGTATGATCATGTTATCTCTGTGTATAATGTAAATAGTATGATATATGTCTACATATGTAAAAATAAAATTTGTATATATGGGAGTAGATGAAAGGGTTACCTTTTCATTCTGTCTGTAAAACCGAAGGGAATTTCAGCTAACAAAATGAAGTTATCAAAGCTATAACTTGAGTTTAAGGGAAAAGCAGGTTTTAGACAGTGGTTTTCAAACTTTGTCATGCATCACACACCATAGAGGTCTTGTTACAACACTCATTGCTGGGTCCCATCCCTTAAGTTTCTGATTTGGTAGGTGTCCCCGCTGATTAAGTAGGTGTCCCTATGGGACTAAGAATTTGCATTTCTAACAAGTTCCTAGGTGATGCTGATACTACTGGTCTGGAGATCACACTAAGAAGAACTATTCTAGAATCAATCTACTCAATTTTACTTTCATATTCAATCTATTTCAACTGTGTGGGAAACAAGGGTGGGTGCTAGTGTCAGTTCAACAATAGATTTTAAACAATTAAGTTACAGAACCTCCCTGAACCTTACTTTCCTCATATAGAGAATAAAGAAGTTAGACTTCAATAATTTTGAGGGCCGCTGCAACGCTGAAATTCTAAAAAAGTCAGTGACAAGTGATAATATTAAAGTATATAATTTTTCTCTATTACATGGCTTCATGTAGTATTTTATGCAATATATTTCACATAAACTTATAGCATGATTTGGAGACAGCATAGCTTAGTAGTTAATAGTGTAGGTTCTGGAACAGACTGACTTCATATGAGTGGTGGCTTTGCTGCTAACTTGGAGTGTCAGCTTGGGCATGTTACTTAACTTCTCTGCACTTCAGTTTTCTCAGAATGTTATATGGTTCCTACTTCATAAGATTATGAAGAGTAAATTACATTATCTATATATAAGTGCATAAAACATTTTTCTCACCCACAATAAGTGTCATGTAACTACCAGTTACTAATATTTGCCAATTATATAAATTTATCTCTGTAAAATATTTTACAGAATATTGAAATAACTTCTTTTTTTGTCTTTAATATTCATAATCTTCTATGGATAAAAAATAATTTAGATAGGTCAGTTACTATGTGCTAATTTTTCATGCTTATGTGTTTGTAATTGAGGGATTGGTGGTAGATGAGAATAATTGGAAGGGTTAAAAAGATCACTAGAAAACATGAGGAAACTTTTTTTTTCTTTAAAGGAAAGTAATCATTTCAGCTCTGTGGATGAAAACCACTGGATTAAGTTCACTTTATCATGTGCCAAAGGGCCATAGTGCCAAAAGATTTCCTTCATTGTTTTATTCATGTAATGGCAATATAATAATCTGAAAATTCTTAAGTCCCTTGAGCAAAGCTAGTGTGCAAATTAAAAGTAGTCATAGTAAATAGTAGTTAACATTTAGTAAATGTTTACTGTGTGCCAGGAATTCTTCTAAGTGCTTTATATATATTGACTCATTTAATCCTCGAAACAACCTGTGAGCTAGGTACTGTCATTATCCCTGTTTTTCAGTTTAGATATAAAGAAGCTAAGCAACTTGATGCATATCATATGGCAAGTAAAAGGTGAAGTTTAACTGAAGACCTAATACTATACTAATTGTAAGAAATGTTACTTAGTGAGTGAGTGTTATTACTAGGTGAAAAGTTACCTTGTTACTGAAAGCTGCCTGAGCTAAATATGGAGTAATAGTAGAGATAATTTTTGAACAACAAGCTTAAAAAACAAAACAGAACAAAACAAAATGCTGATTTCTCAAAATTAGCACCCAGATTTTACCTAGGAGGGAAGTTGAAGATATGGTTAGACTGTCTTAGAGATTTGTGTTGTGCACTCTACTGCTACTATCTTTGGAAAGTGTAATTGTCAGTGAAAGCTCTTTGGCTTATCACCATATTTGGCTTGAACATTTAACAGCTAGTCTCTATATACCACATAAAGGGATAGAGTCCACTGCCACATAATTTAGCAACTCAGACAGTAGTCTGCCAATTTAAAAAAAAAAGTCACAAAACTTAGGCTGAGCCGCAGCCCCCAACCCCCAACCCAGAAGGCCCCTCCCTCCATACCTCCAGAACTAAACACTGCAGAGCCCCAGGGGAATCTGAGCAAACACTGCAGAGACTGTCGCTAACACTGACAAAAACTGAAACAGGGTAGCAAGCATGATTAAATATCTATCAGAAAATAAAAAGGCATTTTTAAGCCTTTATATAAAGATGAGATCCAAGAGGCTTAGATGCCACCTACTGGAAACCAAAAGAAAAGTGCCTTCCTTGCAGCCAGCTAAAGAGAGATCTTTATATAATAAACTTTTCTGGAAAAAAAGCAGAATGAATTTCCATTAATGCCCAGGAGGAGAAATAGTCTATTAAACACCATGAAACACCAAGGTGACAAGGCATCTCAGAAAGAAAGAGAAAAATCTCCAGAAAATAAGCTTACTGATATAGAAATATGCAACTTAAATAATAGATAATTCAGGATGGTACTTCTGAAATAACTCAGTGAATTCAGAAATGAGTCATATCAACAACTTCAGGAATTGAAAAAAAACACCTGGATGAGCAGAGCAAGGAGATTGAAACCATCAAAAAAGAACTGAATAGATCTTATGGAGACAAAAAAACCCACACACACTGCAAGAGATGAAAAATGAAATAGCAAGCTTGGAAAACAGAGTCAACCAAATAGAGGAAAGGATAGGTGATATCAAAGATAGAAATCTAGAAATAAATCAGAAGGAAAAAGAGAGAAATTGAAGAATGAAAAATAATGAAAGAGAAATACAAGAACTAGCTGACATCATCAGGAGAGAAAACATAAGAAAATGGGCATTATTGAAGGTGAGGAAAAGAAGCAGGGACTAGAAAGCATTTTCAGACAAATAGTGGACGAGAATTTCCCAAATCTAAGGAATGAGCTGGAGCTTGGAATTCAAGATGTCAACACAATACCCAATTACTTCAACCCAAAAAGGCTTTCACAAAAACACATTGTATTAAAGTTATCAAAAATCAACAACAAAGACAGAAATCTCAGGGCAGCCAGGGAGAAGAAAATGGTAACTTATAAAGGAAAACCCATTAGATTATCCTCGGACTCCTCAGCTCAGACCTTACAAGCAAGAAAGGAATGGAATCAAATATTTAAACTATTAAGTGAAAGGAACTACCAGCCTGGAATAATGTATCCAGCTAACCTCTCCTTTAGATATGAAGGAGAAATTAAGACTTTTTCAGACACACAAAAATTGAGGGAATTCTCCACTACGAGGCCTGCACTATAGGAAATACTGAAAGGGGTTAACCAAATGATAAAAAAAAAAAAAATACCTAATTAGGAATAAGGTGACTATCAGGCAAATAGAAGAAGAGGAGTGTAACTCGTACTAAGAAAAGGACATTATAAGCTTAAATAATAATAGGAGAACTGTTATAATAAGGTAGTAATGAATGTTCAGCATACGTAGGGACAAATTGAGACAACAGTGACTGAAAAGAAGAGGATTCAAAGATCCAAATTCACAAAAGGGAAAGGAGATAAGACACATGCAGAAGAAAATAGATGGCTGTGTATATATATATATATATATATATATATATATATATATATATATATATACCTTTCATATTTGTAATGGTAACTACTCACAGAAGATACAGAACTGAAGTATAGAAAAAAAAAAGAAGAAGAACCACAAGGAAAACCCACAAAAGCCAACCAAAATAAAGAAAACAGAAACACAAGGACAAGGAAGCAATGGAAAAATCAAGCTACCAGAAAGCAAAAGATAAAATGGCAATAAGAAGACCTCATATTTCAATAATCACCCTAAATGTAAATAGATTGAACTTACCAATAAAAAGAGACAAATTTGCAGATTGGATCAAAAGCCAAAACCCAACCATATGCTACCACCAGGAGACACATCTCAGGCCCAAAGACAAATATAGACTCAAAGTGAAAGGATGGAAAATAATATTTCAAGTAAATGGCATTCACAGAAAAGTAAGAGAAGCAGTACTAATAACAGATGAAATAGAATTCAAAATAAAAAAGGTAAAAAGATATGGAGGGATACTTCATAATGATGAAGGGAATCATGCAGCAAGAAGATATAACACTTATTAATATCTATGCTCCAAATTAGGAAGCCCTGAAATATGGAAAGCAATTACTAACAGAACTAAAGGGAGAAACAGACCAAAAACTATCATAGCAGGGGATCTAAATACCCCATTGTCAGATATGGACAGATGATCTAAAGAGGAAATCAATAAGGAAAACACATCCTGAAATGACACATTAGACCAGTTGAACATAATTGACATTTATAGAGCCTTCCATCCCAAAAGAGCTGCTTTTACATTCTTCTTTGGTGCACATGGAACATCTCAAAAATCGACCACATACTGGGACACAGTGATAGCCTCAAAAAATATAAGAGGGTTGAAATCATACCAACCATATTCTCTGATCATAATGCTTTGAAACTAGAAATGAATTGCAAAAAGAAATCAGGAAGAACCACAAATACATGGAGATTAAATAACATGCTACTGAAGATTAACTGGGTCAGAGAAGAAATAAAAAGAGAGATCAAGAGATACATAGAAATTAATAATAATGATAGTACAACATGTCAAAACTTTTGGGACACGGCAAAAGCAATCATAAGAGCAAAGTTCATATTATTGCAGGCCTATCTCAAGAAACAAGAATGAGCCTAAATATAAAATCTAAATCTTCATATTAAAAAAAAAAACTAGAAAAGGAAGAGCAAATGAAGCCTAAAGTCAGCAGATGGAAAGAAATAATCAAAATTAGAGCAGAAATAAAATGAAATTGAAAACAAAACAAAAACAATAGAAAAATAAATGCAATGAAGAGCTGGTTCTTTGAGAAGGTTAATAAAATTGACAAACCCCTGGCTAGACTCACTAAAGAAAAAAGAGAAAGGACACAAATAAACAAACTCAAGCATGAAAGAGGGGAAATTGTGTGACTGACATCACAGAAATACAAAAGATCATAGAAGAATACTGTGAAAAAGTATATAACACCAAATTTAATAACCTAGAAGAAATGGACCAGTACTTAGAAAAATACAACTTCTTTGAATGAAGAACTGGAAAATCTAAAAAGACCGATCAGCAATATAGAAATTGAAACGACCATCAAAAACCTACCAAAAAGTGAATGTCCAGAACCAGATGATTTTACCAGTGAATTCAACCTAACATTCAAAGAAGATTTGATACTTATTCTCCTCAGACTCTTCCAACAAATCAAAGAGGAGGTAATACTTCCCAACTCATTTTATGAGGCCAATATTACTCTGATACCAAAACCTGGTAAAGAAAACACAAAAAAAGAAAACTGCAGACCAATATCTCTCATGAACACATGAAAAATCCTAAATACGATTGTACCAAACCTAATACAGCAACATATTAAAAAGATTATACACCACAATCGAGTGGGCTTCATCCCAGTGGTACAGGGGTGGTTCAACATATGCAAATCGATGAATGTGCGACACCACATAAACGAATAAACAAATAAGAATCATATGATCATATCAATAAATGCAGAAAAATCCTTTGACAAGATACAGCATCCATTTATGATCAAAACACTTAAGTAAATTGGTATAGAAGGAAAGTACCTTAACATAATAAAGGCCCTATATAAGGAACCCTCAGCCAACATTATACTTAATAGTGAAAAACTAAAAATTTTCCCTCTAAGACCAGGGACAAGGAAAGGCTGTCGACTATCACCACTGCATTTAATATAACATTGGAAGTCCTAGCAAGTGCAATGAGACAAGAGAAAGATATAAAAGGCATCCAAATAGGAAACAAAGAAGTCAAACTGTCACTATTTGCAGGTAACATGATTCTCTATATAGAAAACCCTAAAGACCCCACAAGAACAATACTAGAAACAATAAGCAAATACAGTAAATTTCTGGTTACAAAATTCAATGTTCAAAAATTTGTAGCGTTCCTATACTTTAACAATAAAGTGTCAGAAATAGAACTGGAAAAAAATTCCTTTTGCTATTGCTACAAAAAGAATAAAATACCTAGGAATAAATTTAGGAAACATGTGAAGGAACTATATAATGAAAACCAGAAGACTTTATTAAAAGTACTAGAGGAAGATACAAAGAAATGGAAAGGTATTCATGTTTTTGGGTTGGAAGAATCAACATAGTTAAAATGATCATGATAGCTAAATATTATATAGATTTTTTACAATCTGCATCAAAATCCCTTTGGAATTTTTTAAAGAAATAGAACAAAAAAGTATCAGATTTGTATGGATACATAAAAGACCCTGAATTTCCAAAGCCATCATGAAAAAAAAAAAAAAAACGAGGCTGGAGACATCACTCTGCCAGACTTAAAATTATACTACAAAGCGCGACAGTTATCAAAACAACATGTTATTGGCATCAAGACAGAAACATGGACCAGTGGAACAGAACGAGAGTCCAGAAGTAAACACATATTTATATGGGCAAATAATTTCTGACAAAAAATCTAAAAGTATACAATGGAGAAAAGAAAGCCTCTTCAATAAATGATGCTGGGAAAACTGGAAGGCCACCTGCAAAAGAATGAGGCTAGACTGTTGTCTATCACCACACACCAAAATTAACTCAAAATGGATTAAAGACATGAATATAAGACCTGAAACAATAACATGCATAGAATAAAACATAAGAACGAAACTCAAGGACCTTGGACTTAAAGAGGATTTTATGAATTTTACCTCAAAGGCAAGGGAAGTAAAAGCTAAAATAAATGAATGGGACTACATCAAACTATAAAGCTTCTGCTCAGCAGAAGAAATCATCAATAAGGCAAAGAGACAACCATCTAAATGGGAAAATATATTTGCAAGCAACACCTCTGATAATAGCCTAATATCTGAAATATATGAGGAACTCATACAACTCAATAACAACAGAAAAAAAATGATCCAATCAAAAAATGGGCAGAAGACAAACACTTCACCTGAGAGGACATAGAAATGTCCAACAAATATATGAAAAGTTGCTCAACATTGCTAGTTATTAGGGAGAGGCAAATCAAAACCACAATGAGATACCATCTCACACCTGTTAGAATAGCTATAATCAACAAGACAAGTAATAACAAATGCTGGAGAGGATGCAGAGAAAAAGGAACCCTCATAACACTGCTGGTGGGAACGCAAATTGGTACAGCCACTATGGAAAACAGCATGGAGGTTCTTCAAAAAACTAAGAATTAATCTACCATATGATCCAGCAATCCCTCTACTGGGTATTTACCACAAAGACTTGAAAACGCATATCCGAAAAGATATTTGTACACCAATCTTCTTAGCAGCATTATTCACAGTGGCCAGCATATGGAAGCAACCAAAGTGTTCTATGATAAATGATCAGCTAAAAAAGCTTTGGTACATATATACAATGGAATATTACTCAGTTATAAGATGAGATGAAATATTGCCATTTGTTACAACCTGGACGGCCCTCGAGATAATCATGGTAAGTGAAATAAGACAGACAGAAAAAGTTGAAAATCACATGATATCACTTGTATGTGGGATATAAATCTAAAAGCAACAAATGAACAGGACAAACAGAGACTCATGGACATGGGCTATAGACTAGTGGTTAACAGAGGGTAGGGGTTGGAGGAAGAAGGATTAGGTAAAGGTTCAAGGGGGTCAAATAAAGGGAAGTATGAGGAAGATGAAGTGGGTAAAGGGGTCAAATATATGGTAGCTGAAGGAATCTCACTTTGGGTGGTAAACACAATATAATATACAGATGTCAAATTATAATGTACCTCTGAATATTATTTAATTGTATTAACCAATATTACCCCAATAATCTTAATAAAAAACACACAAACAGGTAAGCAAATCTTTTTACTCTTTATCCTTGCACAGATTTTAATAAGTTTTCTTCTAACTCACTGATTATCACTTGTAGAATGTATTATTACATTTGGATAATAGGAAAGTAGGGTATAGACTCAACAGTATTTGACACATAGTTTTCCATTGAATTTATTTCTGTTCAGACTTCATCTGTGTTTCAATTTTAGCATGTAAGTGAGACAGATAGTCTGTTTATGTGTTTGTAGGTCCCCCCAAAATGGAAATAGTACCTATTTTTTTTAAAAAATCACAATTAATCAAATTAATATTTAGACAAATGTTTATAAAACTTTCCATCTGAATCAATGAATCAATGGATCAATGAACTGTTTCTTGGATGTATATTATGTGCCTATGCTATAATAAATATTGTAGGGGCAATTTATAAGAATTATAAGATTTGGCATTCATAGAGCTTATAATATCCTGTAGGAGTCAACACGACACACAAGGCATACACAGCAGCTCTACAGCAAGTAAGTACAAAATTGTGAACAAGTGCTATAAGAGGTTAGGTGAAAGATTGATATGAGATAGTTCCATCAAAGTTCTTCAGAAATTAGCTTGTTTGACTCTTCATGTTAATGCTGTCCTTTCAGCTTTATAGTTCAGCTCCACAATGTTCCCTTTACCACTATCTGCTCAAATTTCTAATTGTAATATTTTAAGACTAATTCTAATGCTACCCTTTCTATGAATCTCCACTGTTAAATTTGATTTTCCCTTTTCTGTGCATAGAATATTGTATCATAATATTTCTACTATTTTATTTGCCTCTAGTGCCTATCACAGTGCTTTGTTCACAATAAAAACTCAATATATGTTTATGCAGAGGAATTGTTATTAAAGATTGAAATTCTAGAGAAACTGAGCCATAAGAGATGAATAAGAATTGGTTAGGTAGAAAAAAGTAAGGAATGCTGCTATGGGGGTGCAAATGAATTTGTCAATGTTAGAAGCCCTAAGAAAAGCGCACTCTAAAATATACACTTTGATTTAAGTATAATAAAGGTATTTAAAAACTTTCCATTCTATTCCCTAGAACCTGTGTTTTTTAATGCAAAAGCTACAATATGCTACCTTAAATTTTGTCATGCCCTTGTTTTATAAAAAGATTCAGTGTGTTTCCAATTATCTTTATTAAAATAATGCCTGCTATGTTATATTTTTTTACAAAAGAGGGAATTTTGAGGAAAATGGGGAAAAAGTAAAATATGACAAAGTTTAACTTAGATTCAGAAAAAAACTAAATAATAAAATGATAAGAGGGTTATTAAATTTATTGTAAAGTTTACTCTCTGAAAGTAGCTAGAGTTTAGAGATAAGCAACAACCAATAAAAAAAAAAACACAAAGACAATAGTTTTCCATGAACAGTACTTAGGTAATTTGGGTTAGAATAAATTGGACACTTAATTAAAGGGGTGGAGGGATCTTTAGGTCTTTCTGATGCAGAGTGAAAATGGCATAAATCAGTACCATTGAAGAACAACTAGGTTTAGATTGCTGTTGAGTTGAACTGTATGTCAACTCACATGAGGCGGTGTGTATCAAATAAAAGTCCCTGTAAGTCTGTGGCTCTCTTAATTTCTTGTATTTGTTGACTGTGTTGCAATAATTTTTTGGGTGGGGAAGAGGACCACAAAAGAGCTCTTTTCCCCTTCCAAGTGGTTGTCATCCTCTGTAACAAAGATGACATCCAAATGGGGAACATGTAGAAGACCCCATGCCACTCAACAGACAAATCAATTATTTGATAATAGAGAGGTTTATTTATTTTTTAATGATACATTCATGTCTCTGTTACCATTCATAGACATTTTCATAGTTCCCCAGTTATCTGTATATGTATTTTAGGAAAACAAAAGTGTAGAAATAAAAGGTTATGTATTTTTATTAATAATGTATAGATATTTAAATCTTTCAGAAGCTCTTTTACTTTCGGTTAGCCCTATACATTAATTTCCTTTTTGTTTTAAAATAAAAGAATAAGAAATTCCTTTTAAAAAAATCTCCTACTTTATTTGAATAGGATGCCCAACCAATTCTCCTAAGATTTCCATTACTTTGGTTGTTAGTTACATTTTAATTTACTCTGTTGGCCTTTATTTAGTACACTTAAATTTTTATATATTAAATAATGTCTCAATCAGTGCTCTAAAAGAACACACATAATCCTACCGGTCTCTAATGGGAATGCATACTATGCCTAATAGGGGAAAAGATCTCCTTCAAAATAAATATTCCATCAGATAAAATGAAAAATTACTAGAAAGTGTTTCAGCATATCACTATTTGGATTTTCTCCAAATTAAAAACAAAAGTGTGTTTTTGATATAAATTTGCTCATTAAGGGATATGATGCATTTTGAGAGATCTATAGTATTATGGTTCTGTGGGAAATAAAATAAGATTAGTTCACCTGAAAACAAGCCAGGCTCTTAATATCAGCAAACTTTGGGGAAATCAGAACTACTTAGCATTTCCAAATTATAAAATTTTGATCTAATGGGGTTATACCCAGATTCATGTTTAAGAGAAACCCAATGTGCCATAAAAATAATGTGCTTATTTCTTTTAGAATTGGTTTTAATGTTCAGAATACTTTCTTTTGGTCTTTACAGAATATGTATTTTAGACCTGGGTATCTTGGTTTTTTTTTTTTTTTAATTTTTCCTATAGGGAACATTATTCCTGTGCATCCTGCACTAGAAGTTTCAAGGTCAGCATTACTTGTACAGATGTTAATAGTCCCAACAGAAAGATAACTACATATTGATTGAGGCTGGAGTTCTAGTTCTTTCAGTTGCTGAAGGTCAACAGCCCCTTAGAGGTACTCTCCGACCTTCAAATGTCTATAGGTTAAATTACTGATGAATCACTGCACTTTTCTAAATGGAGGAAACCTACATTGTACAGGGAAGCAGCCTGATGTATTGTGTCTTTTAACTGATGTGATTTTGAAAAAGATGGGAAGCAATTTCAACTGAGGCCCAGTTCCAGAACTTTATAGAAATGATTGTAAGAATGACCACTCGGGCCGAATGTACTGGCCGAAAAATATTTAGGGGCACCATTTCTTTTGCAAACCTGACTTGTAACATTGTCTTAGGATTGATTTAGAATGAGGGGACATTACATTCTCAATCATGTTAACATTTTAAACTATGTATATACTGAAGGCATCTAGTATTGGAAAGGCTGGGGGTGTTGGGGTCAGAATTAATTAATAAAAACAATAAAGATTATCACAAAAAGATAAATATAAAGTCATCTTAAATGAACAGAACATGATTTAAGGCTTGAGGTAATCACGAAGCACAGACTATTGAAAACAGCACAGTAAGACATAGTAAAACTAATGAGATACTTGACTTTGCACATTTCTACTGGCATATTTTAAAGAATGTGATCCCCACCAGTCAGGGTTGAGAGAACTAAAAAGGCAGAATAAAGAAGAATGCATGGGAGCTGCTAAATTTTTCCCTCCTGGTTTACATATAATGAAGTAATATACCACAAAGGGTTTATACCACAAGCTTTATTGTATATCTTAAAACTTCTTTATAGTCAATGAATTTTCTATTTCATAAAGTTAATATCATAACAATGTTTTGATATCCTTAAAAATAATTTAATGTTTAATGACTTAAATTTTAATTATAATTTGATACTAATTTAAAATCCTTTAATTAAAATGTTGGATGGAATACTAATTTAAGATGACTTTCTTGAGCAGAAAAAATTTGTGAAAGTTATATGTGAAATATCTTAATACATGATAAATTTGATATAATTTGTGACAAATATATCACCTCAATTATCTAAGTCAAATTTAATCTTTATTATTACTAGATCATATGTCCAAGTGTGCCTATAAAATGTAAGAATCAATGGCAGTGTTTCTCACAAATTTACATCATAATAACCTTACATTTTTATTATTAAACTTTTTATTGTTAAATCCTCCATGTTACTGTGCTTTCTTTTGGTTTATCTATAAGCTGAATAAAAATGCTCTTTTGATTTCAAATGGGGGCTTTGAGATTTACAAATATATATTGTGCTGATTAAAAATAGTTTGTAAAAGGATCTGGTGAAATTGATTATAAATATGTTGACATTATTACAACATTTTACTGAGTTTAGCAATTTTATTATACTGGATTATTCTTGAGAATTCAGGTTGTGGGGGATCTGTAGAGATTACAAAAGAAGATAAAATAATAAATGCTACTGGCAATATCTTGTTGGAAGATAGTGGACCAGAAAACAGGGATATAGTACATATGTACACATACATTCACAAATATACTTTTTCTGGCTTCAGAGTCACATAAAGAACCATAATCTGAGTAGTTGAGGCAAAGAAAATCCTACAATTCTACCCACACAAGATGTCAATATGGTAACCTTACAATAGGGTGAGAAGTAGCTCAATATTCAGACTAAAATATGGTGAAAGAAAAAAAAAAAGAGCTTCAACCAAGGGATAAAAAAGACCAAGTTCACAGTCCATGAGTAACATCTGGCTCCCAATATGATTTGATACAACCTATATCACCACCCATTGATAGCAAGTGCCTTTCTGTTTTCTGGTGTAAAATATTGATTTGTCAGTTGTATTGGTCTGTGAGCAGCTGCTTGAACACTAACACATATAATGACCTTATCATAGGAGGTTAGTTGTACTAGGCATAGGTGGCCCTGTGATTACATGATTTCATTTTATATAGAACATTTCAGAAGCCTTCTAAATGAAATCTCTTTCCAACAAGAGTAATGACAAAAGGAGAATTTATTGTAATTCAGTCAGATTGTATGAAGCTGTTAAATTACTGTAGTGAAAGTGAATCAAGGGCTAAGTGTGTGAAATTGATGGTAGCTGAATTATGAGTAATAACACTCAGTAGTCATACTGTATTATGTTGGCTTAGAAAATGTTTTATACTCTACTCATACTGCTGTTAGAATGCAATCTCTCAAAAAGGAGAATATGAGGTATTCCTCTAGTAGGTAATTTTCAGTATTTATACATGGCCAATGGGACATTAATAGAGTGACCATATAATTTATCTTCCAAACTGGGGGACTTTTGAGGGCAGAAAGGGACATTATTAATAATTATATTAGAAGAACCAGCATAAACCGGAAAGGAATGTGAGATGTATAAGTCTCCAAAGAATGAAATATAAAACTAATTTTTAGAAGGAATTTTAATTTTTTTAATAATTAATTTTTTTTTTTTACAATTACAGTTGACATACAACATTATGTTAGTTTCAGGTGTACAACTTATGAAGTGATCACCCTGATAAATGTAGTACTAATCCGACACAATACATAGTTATTACAATATTATTGACTATATTGTCTATGCTGTAGTTTACCTCCTCATGACTATTTTGTAACTACCAATTTGTATTTCTTAATCCTTTGTCTTTTACCACACATTCCCCCAACATCCCTCACATCTGACAACCATCAAAATGTTCTCTGTATCTATGGTTTTGTTTCTGTAATTTTTGTTTGTTTATTTCATTTTTTAGATTCCACATATAAGTGAAATCATAATGTATTTATCTTTCTCTGTCTGACATTTCACTAAGCATAATATCCTCTAGGTCCATTTATGTTGTTACAGAAGGTAAGATTTTATTCTTTTTTATGGCTGAGAAACATTCCATTGTATATATGTAGCACTTCTTTATTCATCTATTGATAGATACTTAGGTTGCTTTCATATCTTGGCTATTATAAATAATTCTGCAGTGAATTTATGGATGCATATGTCTGTTCAAATTCATGTTTAGGTTTCTTTGGGTAAATACCCAAAAGTGGAATTGCTGGGTCCTTCTTTGTTTCTTGTTATAGCCTTTGTTTTAAAGTTTCTAGTTATAGCCTTTATTTTGCCTGGAAGAATCTTGAGATAATCTTGCTAAGTGAAATAAGTCAGTCAGAAGAATTTGAGATCTATGAGATTTCACTCAAATGTGAGATGTAGAACTAAAAGCAACAACAACAACAAAAAAACTCATAGACACAGACAACAGTTTACTGGTTACCAGAAGAAAAGAGGGGAGGAGAGAGGTAGATAAAGTCAAAAGGGGTAAAATATATGGTGACAGAAGGAGATCTGACTTTGGATGGTGAACACACAATGCAATATACAGATGATGTATTTTAAAATTGTACCCTTGAAACCTATATAATTTTATGAACAAATGTCACTCTGATAAATTCAATAAAAAAATAAAGTTTATTTTTTTCTGGTATAAGTATTGTTACCACAGCATTTTATTCATTTCCATTTTCATGAAATATCTCTTTCCATTCATTTACTTTCACTCTCTGTGTCTTTTGATGTGAAATGAGTCTTTTGTAGGCAGCGTAGGTAAAAGTCTTGTTTTCTCATTTATTCAGCCACTCTGTATCTTGATTGGAGCATTTAATCCATTTAAATTTAAAGTAATTGTTAATAGATATATAGCAATTGTCATCTTATTATTCATATACCTTTTTCTTCTTAAAGAAGTCTCTAACATTTCTTGTAATACTGGTTTGATGGTGATGAACTCCTTTAGCTTTTTCTTGTCTGGGAAGATCTTTATCTGTCCTTTAATTCTAAATGATAGCTTTGCTGGGTAGAGTAATTTTGGTTGTAGACACTTGCTTTTCATCACTTTGAATATTTTGTGCTAATCCCTCTGGCCTACGAAGTTTCTGCTGAGAAATCAGCTGACAGTCTTATGGGAGCTCCCTTGTAGGTGACTACATGCTTTTCTCTTGCTGCTTTTAATATTATCTCTTTGTCTTTAAGCTTTGGCATTTTAATTATGATGTGTCTTGATGTGGGCCCTTTTGGGTTCATCTTGTTTGGGACTTTCTGTACTTCCTGAGCTTGTATGCCTGTTTTCTTCACCCAGTCAGAGAAGTTTTTCATCATTATTTCTTGAAATAGGTTTTCAATTCCTTACTCTCTCTCTTCTTCTGGTACCTCTATGATGTGAAAGTTGGTACACTTGATGTCTCAGAGGCCCTTTAAACTATTCTCATTTTGTTGAATTCTTTTTTCTTGTTGCTGTTCTGATTATCTGTTTTTTGCTATCTTATATTCCAAATTGCTTATTTGATCCTCTGCTTCATCTAATATATTGATTTCCTCAAATGCATTACTCATTTCACTTACTGCATTCTTTATTTCTGACTGGTTCTTTTTTATGTTTTCTATCTTCATTTTTATTTTTTCTGTCTCTTTGTTAAAGTTCTCACTGAGTTCATTTACTCTTCCCCTCAGTTCATTGAGAATCCTTATAACCAGTGTTTTGAACTCTCTATCTGGTAGATTGCTTGTCTTCATTTTGTTTCGTTCTTTTATGGAGCTTTATTCTGTTCTTTCATTTGGGACATGTTTCTTTGTCTTCCCAATTTGGCTGCCTTTCTGTGTTTGTTTCTATGTATTAGGCAGGGCTGCTATGTCTCTCAATCTTTGTAGAGTGGGCTTATGTAGTAAGTGTCCTATAGGGGCTGGTGGCAAAGTCTCCCTGATCACCTCAGCCAGGCGCTCCAGGTGTGCCCTTTTTGTGGATTATGTGTGCCCTCTTATTATAGTTGATCCTTGATTGCTGTTGCTACATCAGTGGGAGAGATTGACCCTAAGGCTGACTGGTAGTGAGGAGTGGCCATGATTATAGAGGAGGTGCTATTCTGCAGGGCCTGACCCCAAAGAGCAGGATTTGCTTTATTGGGACTCTGGTACCTGCTGATTCTGCCCTCTGGGTGTGTCATTTTTAGAGGTGGTTGAGTTGTCCTCTGGTGTTATCTGAAGCTGGTCACCAATGATTCTGGGGCTTCTTCAGAGGGGCTCTGATGCAGGCCTAGGTCGCCACTGCCTGTGTCTGAACTTGGCCCATCTTGTATGAGCTACAAAGTTATCTGCAGATGGTTACCACTTGTACTGGGCTTGGAGGTGCCTGTGAGAGGCTAAGCTGGGAACCAAGGCCAGCTGCCACTAGTGCCAGATTGGGGATGCTTAAAAAAGAGGTATGGGGTATGCTAAAGCCAGAAGCTGCTTGTTTGAGGTTTGTGAATCTTTGAAGAGAGATTTTAGGAAATTCCCCAGTATGAGCCAAGACAGGACATTTGCATATAAAAGTCATCAGAAGTGGCTTGGGTGGGCCCACCAGTTGGATGGAGCATGGTTTCAGGGAATCACCATGGTAGGGCAAATGGTGTTAGCCAGGTTGATGGACAATCAGACTTGGAGCCTCCCTGTGCCTATACCTGAGCCTGCAGGCTGAGTTGGGGGAGGGCTCAACAAAAGAACAGTGTTCTCTGCCAGCACTTTTTTTTTCTGGGAGAAAGCTGACCCTCTAGCCTTCACCCCAAAGCCAGACCATTCAGTTCTTCCCCATATGTCCCTGATATTTTTCAAGCTTCTTTCTCAGCCCTGGATCTCAGAGTGAGTGAATTCATCAGCGAGTAAATCTGTGCCTGGTTTCTTTAAGAAGAAGGCTTGGGACTCTAGCAGCCCTCTGTTTCTCTCCGCCACAATCTCCTCTGGTTTTCAGAGCCAGAAGTTATGGGAACTTCTTTTCCTTTCATTCAAACCCTCAACTGGGGAGCCCAGCATCAGGCTGGAAGCCAGGGGAGGATCTCTGCAGCCAAGATATTCTTCTTGTTTCTTAACCACCACTTTGTGGGTGTAGGACCAGCCAGCTCAATATCTCAGTCCCTCCTATCATTCTTGAGTTAACTCCTTCTGTATATTCTTAGTTATAAGACTTCTAGTCAGCTAGTCTTCAGGTGGTTCTCACTCATGGTTGTTCTGTAATTTAGTTGTAATTTTGATGCAGTTGTTGGAAGAGGTGAGCACAGCATTTACCTACTCCACCATCTTGACTGGAAGTAGAGTGATATCAAAGTTTACAAGATAGTTTCATAGGTAACCCAGGACTGGCCAATAATGAAACTCACTGTCATCTGCCTAGCACTGAAGTAATATTTGTATAAAGGAATCAATTTTCATATAATAGGTATCCATTTTATAACATGGTCCTTGAGCATGTTTTGTGTATGTATTTTCCTTCTGAGCTCTAAAAAGTTTGAATGTGGTAATGTGTTGCAGTATCATTAGATGAAAATGTCTGATCCAGTCACTGCAGTCAAAAATGATATAATTCCATAATTTTCACTAGTGTTTTGAACTTTTTAGCCTACTTCCAGTTTCTGTTTCCTTAGAATTTTCTTTCAAGGCTGATTTACAGTCTAACAAAACGGAATATTTTATTTGCTTTTCCTTTGAATTCTATTTTTTTTTCTGTACACCTGAATAATATGAATGTTGTTATTAAAAAGCTTGAGAGAAATGCTCTTGATTCTCTTGTTTGTTCTGTTGTTATCTTGCTGCAACTTCTTAGACAAATGACATGTGGCCTAATTGATGTCTTTAGGAAGTTTTGTAATAAAGTGAACTCTCTGAGTGAATTTTATGTAGCTTACCTTGGTTTTTAGCTGAAAGACAATATAGCTATGTGAAGTAGTATTATCTAAATAGAACCATAAACTAAGTCCTTTGCAGGTTGTAGATACATTTATTCACAAGTTTTAAAATCCTGGTCAGAATGCTATTGTAAAGGAGATTTTTCCAATCTCAAAAAGGCTTAATTAGATTAATTGTTCTAGCGTCTGTGAATTATTTTCGTAGAAAAAAATTTCAAAGTTCAGGTGAAACTTGTAAAATGATAATGAACATTATCTGATCTCTGAGCTACTTTATATTTGTTTCTGTCTTTCAACACCTTTGATGTATAATTAGGTTTACATAATTTCCATAATATTTTGAAGAAAAACCTAGTTCTGTTTAAAATTGTTTTGTTCACTGTAACTGTGCTGTTGAAATATAAGTACATTCCACCTCTTAATTGGCTAAAAGGAAATGCAAACATCAATGTATTTTCTTTAATTCATTCATCAACTTCAAATTATTTCTTCATTTGTATCTTTTGATTCTGAGATATGATGAGTTTAGAAAGTTCCTCTTTATTCTGTTCTTCTTTATTTTTTCTTTTTAAATAATTGCCCACTTTGTACACATGTATTTAATAGTCTCAAGCTTTACTTTTTGTAAGCTATGCATTTTTTTCCTGTGAATATACAGTATCTGAATTTTTGAAGGAGAATAGACAATGACGTTTAAATTTTATAATCAAGTTGCTCTGTATCAACCTTTCCATGATAAAGAAGAAGCAGTTTTATTATGATTCTTATGTTACATTACAATGGAGTTCATCTCTCTCAACTTCATCCCACTACCCAATATGGTGATTTTTGTTCTACTCACGCTTTTTTATATCTAGTGACATGTATATATGATGATGATGTGTAGCTACCTAGTGACTGCAAAAGTGCTCATCACAAAGTAGATGCTTAGTACTCCTTTGTTCAATATATGTGACCATAAATTTTATTTTTGTAAAACTCATAGAGTTTTCTATGTTGAGATATGATTACCTAAAGGACATCTGGGAAAACTGGGAGTTGTGATGGTTGCTTTAGGTCAGGTTTTACCTGTAGTAGGGGAAAAGGGTGACCACCTCCCAAAATTTGTTTCATGTTCTGATAAGTCAGTTGTTCTTGAGAAAGGTGTCATTGCTTGTTCAAATGAAGAAGTAAATGTTTCCTAATAATGTACATCATATAGAGCTCAGTTTAAAATTAGGGCCATTTATAGCATCTCTCCCCATTTGGCCTCTTCCAAATGCCAGCATTTTAAGAAAGGGTGTATGCATTTGCACACAAGTAGCCTTTCCATTAGATTTGCAGTTTGCTGACAGTAACACCGTGAAATCTATTTTAGAGTTTCTCATTCTATATTTTTTAAATATACGGTCATCCCAGATATAACACTTAATGAAGAAACTTAAAGGAACTAAATTTTACTTCCTAAAGTAAAAATACATTTTTACTTTGTGAAAGAAAATTGCATCATGGTGATTGAGTAAAAAGTATCTCTAATTCTGTACTGATAATATTGGGTTTTAATGGGATTTCACTTTACTTGTAGAATTTCTCATATTAGATTACTTTTAATTATGAGAGATTCTTATTTTTCAAAAGTTTGTTTTATGAATGTACTGGTTTTTAAATTAAAAAATACCCACATAATAAAAATAAACCAAATAAAATCCAAGTGGCTCATCTTAATTTAACTTCTCAGTGCTTTATATTTGAATACTTGACTATATAATTTATGGCAATTTTATGGTGTGATACATGAAAATTCTGCTTTGCTAGCTTTTCTGTTTATTCATTTCCTATGATTTAAAAATTATTAAAATGGAACAAATATTTAGACTTATCTAAGAAAAGATTTCTTTCAACCTAAAGCAATGAAAATGTTAATACCAGTATTGTGAGTGATGTAATATGAAATGAATTCCTTTATTGGTTCATGCATTAAGGAAGGTAACCAGGAAGAGAAGAAGGAATACAATATATATGTGATCTATATTGCCCTTAGAATATTGGTCTGACATAGAACTCAAGAATAATGATCATAAAGGATACTTAAGCACCCATTACAGGTGGCTTTTAATTGTTTCAGTCATAGAAAAATTGGACATGGGAGAGAAGAGTAATGAAATTATTCTATATGTTCTATAGTGTTAACAACATAAAATTTTTTTAATGTTTTCACTGTAACACGATGGGTTGGGCAGCAGATAAACATCACAGCATGATTTTCTTTGTTTTTACCAGTGACAAATAAAGATTAATAAATATATTATTAAAGAAATTTTAATTTTTAAAACCATGTTTTCTTGCTTTAGTGCTCAAAATGTTCTTGAAATACAAAGAAAATTATTCTTGAAATATGAAGAAACTGCCCTGTGGTCAATGGTAGTCTTAACTACTTGTCAATCAAAAGCAGAATTTTGTTGAGGCATTTAATTACAAGACAATGTAGTCATCAAAATGTCATCGTGGTAACTGACAGCTCATTTGGGACTGAAAGCATGCAACTACCTCCCCTGAGGTCAGAGATATTCGGAGGTTAACTTAGTAATGACAAGTCCTTTATTATCACATTATGACATTGAAAAAATTGCAATTATACTAATAAATTAATAACAGTAATAAAATGACTGTCATAATTGCATAATATACAAGTTGTCAACTGCATTTTTGTTACATGGTCAGAATTTTTATCTTATCAGTATATCTGCATTATGTTAACTGTTCCCAATATGACATAGACAAAGAAGGATTTCTGAAAAATTTCAGAAGCCACGTCTATACTTATGGGAGAGTATATCCATAATTTTTGATCCTACATATCTTCCATCCTCTTTTGCTTCTGCTATTTTACAAAGCCTTAAAATAAATAAGGAGAATTAGTAATTACTGCCTGACCCAGTGTTAATACGTAGTTAACATCTTTATAACTTCACCAAGCTTTGTCTTCTGTCTTTAGTTTTTTGGGCTTCAATGTCTTTTACTTAATTCATTGAAATAAATGAAGGGAAAAGGACCTGGTTTCACTTTTTCTCTTTTCTTTCACTCTGTAAACCCCATCTCCCTCACACTCTGGGAGAACACATTTTATTTAGTCAAACACTTGCACAATTATTTTAGAGTAGATCCACTTTTTATGTTAAAATTAAGGATAATGTCAGTAATTACTTCTAAATAGCCATAGATACAATTTTAATATTTTGATTAATCTGAATAGTTGTAGACACAATCTTTGATTTTCTACCTTTGCATAAATCTAGAAAACAGATCTGCTGTGAAATCTTCCAGCTAATCTGATTTAAGAAAGAATAAACTTCTCCATGAGTAGATTAATAATGGATTTAAGTGTGCAGTGATCTGTCCATGAGTTGCATTTGGTAGTTGATATGTATTTATATTGAAAGCTCATGACAAAATGTTTGGATGACTATTGTTTCTTTTCACCTGAATGACAGAGAATTAATTGTATGCTCTTGCAAACTTTCTCCTGATATTGGAAAAGACTATTTATAATGGTGATTTGTTCTTTCTTTTTATATTTTCTTGCAACTCTTTCTTTATAGCTTCTCTTGGGCATGCTTAAAAGCTCCGGAGTGTGCTAGAGATAAAAGTTTTTCTCTTTGGTACTCAGAGTCGGAAAGTTTACCTAAGTTAATGCTTGGGCAATAGGATTAATAAACTGTTAAAGATCTAAGTTTTAAAGGAAAGTTTAAAGTAATGCACCATATATGTAAACAGAAAGTATGTGTGTGTGTGTGTATGTATGTGTGTGTGTGTGTGTGTGTGTGTGTGTGTGTGTGTGTATTCTCAGCGGAAAGCAGGAATGCTCTAGAGCCAAATATGTTTCAGAGACTAAAGAGTTGTAGGAAATCAGTGGTAATATGGTTGTGGATTGGCAGTGTTTTACAAGAGAGAGAGAAAGACAGAGAGAGAGAGAGTTAGAGAGAGAGAGAGAAAAGAAGATGTATTAACTAGGTTTTTTCAATATCAAGTTGAATGACTCAAAAGTATACCTGTAATGTATTATCTGATTGTCTTTGGAAATCTCTTACTGAATTGTGATTTAATATTGGGTCTCAGCTTTTATTGAGGATTGAATTAAGTTTTAGTGACATGAAAAATTATTTTGAATCTATTTTTAATGAAGTCATCCTTTTATAACTGTTGACTTTATTATTTTAATTTAACTTTCATTATCACCATTTGGTATTGTAAGGATGTTATACAATCAACTTGGTCTTTTTTTTTTTACATTAATTAATTAATTTTATGGTGACATTGGTTAACAAAATCCAATAAGTTTCAGCTTTACACTTAAACAGTATATATTTACACTGTGTGTTCACCTCCCATAGTTAGATTTCTTTATGTCAACATATATATGACCCCTTTTACCATGTCTACCTCTCCTCTTCACCCTCCCCCCTACTCTCTGGTAACCACTAGTCTATTGTCCATGTCAATCAGTCTCTGTTTGTTTGTCCTGTTCATTTGTTGCTTTTAGGTTTATAACCCACATATAAGTAATATCATGTGACTTTTAACTTTTTCTCTCTGGCTTATTTCACTTAGCATGATTGTCTTGAAATCCATCCAGGTTGTCACAAATGGCAATATTTCACCTCTTCTTATGACTAATATTACATGTATATATGTACCACAGCTTCTTTATCCACTCATCTATCATAGGACACTTTAGTTACTTCCATGTCAACTTGGTGTCATTTTAATGAGGCCAGTTGCTACTTATTAATATTTGTCATTTTCAGCTGGGAGCTGGAAATATAATCTTTCACATATTTCCAATTTGAGAAGAATTGTCATTATTTTGAATGGAGTGGAAGAAATCTTAGGTGTAAAAAAATATTGTTACGTTTAGGTAAATTCTTTAATTAAAACAAGATGAACTAGTTACTGCCTTACAGAGAGACTATTGCAATGTAGTGGAAAAATAGAAGCATTTGATATGGGCCAAATTCTTGCTCAAATATTCATTAATTTGGGGTAAATTAATTAGTTATACTGAGCCTCAGTTTTTCATCTTTAATTTTTGTTAATAATATCTGCCTTACAGAGTTGGAGAACTTCATTGAATAATGCATGTGAAGCATATATTGAGTATTAGTATGTGAATGACTATTTTTGAAGAATTTAAATTTCTCTCCTTGTCAGGCTGCTTCTTTGAATTTCTCTAGGGGTCATCATCATTTACACAAAATGCAATGGGAATGACATTTTGTGGAGTTATGCACTTCTTTACATTTTAAAAATTTATTTCTTAAAGGACATTTACTTTCTAGATAATGAAGAGCTAAATTTCAGGTTGGATATGTTCAGAACAATTTCAATGGCACTACCTTTGGTGAGTAGCGAAGAAGCCAAATGAAGGAAGTAGTGATAAACTGTCCATCTATCCATCTACCCATCCATCCATTTATTTATCAATTAAGATATTTTTCAAGCATTGGCTGTGTGCCAGTAACCATCATAGCCACTCAAATCTGTGTAAGTGGATGAAAATGAAATATGTGTTTGAACTTGAGTAAGTAAACATCCTGAGGAATAAAATTACAGAGTTGCCTTTTTAAAATAAGGGGTCTCTGTTATTAGATACAAACTAGGTAAAAGACCTGGAAATCTTTGTTCTTCCTCTTCACTCAGGATATCTGCCCAATATTCCTTTAGATGTCACTATAAAATACTGAACATCTTTAAAACGAATGGTGAAACCTATAAAGGAAAGTAAATATTAAATATAATATACTCTTTCTAATCACTTGCAGATTCTTGTGATTTCTTCATCTCTGACTTTCCTTTTCACCAAGATACATGTATAATTTCAGGCCAGTCTTTCGCCCTATACTTTGACCAAAAAAGAAATGTTAGAGAGAGATTCCTATTAAGTTTTAACTAAATTACTAACTTATTAGTAATTCCCAGTGAATCAATGTTATTTATAAGTCACAGTATCAAATAGTAATGAAGTTGTCAAGAATGGATTATTTTTCCCCTGATCTTGTTACAGAATGAAACAATTATGAATATAAAAAACAAGAGAGGAAAAAAAATCAGTAAAGCAAAGATTAAAGCTTTTCAGTGGTTTTGGTTATTTGAGAATATTCACTGTTTAAGATACAAAAGGGACATTGAAGATTTTTTAAAGAGGCTGTGTCCATGAGTGGACTTTTGTGGTGACGGGTCTGCTCACTCTGAACGCCAGTGCCTGAATGGCTGCACAGGGGGCACCAGGGTCTTACAGGGGACACTGAGTTGTTGAAGTGAGGGCCGGAGGTGAGGATATCTCCCAGGCAGAAGTGCTCTATTGAGCCCTCCCCTTCCCAGTTTGAGGACTCAGCACCACCATAGCTGAGACTTCATCAAACTGGGTAACAGAGATCACTCTGCCCAGAGGATTCCCTGAAACTCCTCCTCATCTAACATCTAACATCCAGTTATGTTCTCAGAGAGTCCGGTGTTCTTTGCTGAGCATCTCCAAGTCTCACACTGGTGGCAGCTGGCCTCATTTTCTGACGTGGTTTCTTGAAGCAATGATAAGCATAGGATCTGCAGATTGCTTGCTGAATGTTAACAGGTGGCCCCAGAGGGACACAAGCTGGTGCTAAACTTGGCCTGCAGCCGAACCCCTCTCAGGACTGTGCCAATGGACACCTACTACACAAAGCCATGTTAATAAGACCGGGAGAGTTAGGAGCTTTGCTTAGTACATAGAAACAGACACAGAAAGGCAGCCAAAATGGGAAGACAAAGAAGCAGAAACCATATGAGGGAACAGAACAGAGTTTCAGGAATAATGCAGTCAAGCAATCTAACAGATACAGAGTTCAAAACACTGGTTATAAAGATGTTCAATGAACTTAGAGGAAGTGTAGATGAATTCAGTGAGAACTTTAACAAAGAGATTAAAAAAAAACATAAAAATGGAAATGGACAGAGAGTCCCAAAAAAGATGAACCCAAAGTAGCCCACACCAAGACACATTATAATTAGAATGCCAAAGGTTAAATACAAAGAAAGAATCTTAAAAGCAGCAAGAGAAAAGCAGTGAGTTTCCTACAAGGGAGCACCCATTAGACTGACAGCTGATTTCTCAAAAGAAACTATGCAGAACAGAAGGGCTTGGCACAAAATATTCAAAATGATGAAAACTCAGGCTCTATAACCAAGAATACTTTATCCAGCAAAGCTATCATTTAGAGTTGAGGGAGAGATAAAGAGCTTCTCAGACAAAAATAAGCTAAAGGAATTTGTCAATACCAAGTCAGTATTACAGGAAATGTTGGAGGGACTTCTTTAAGAAGAAAAAACATGTAACAAAAATATGAATCAAGAATGGTAATAACTACATTCCTGTCAAGAAGTACCTCAAAAGGAAAAGAATTAAGTGCTCCAAGCAAAAGATAGAGTGGCTGAATGGATAAGAAAACAGGACCTCTACATATGTTGCCTATGAGAGACTCATTTCAGATTAAAAGACACACACAGACTAAAAGGAAAGGGATGGAAAAAGATATTGCCTTGATGGAACTTGAGGGTATTGTGCTGAATGAAATAAGTCAGAGATAAAAACAAATACATGATTTTGTGCACATGTGAAACCTAAAGAATAAAATAAATAACAACAAAAATGTTCACAAACTCATAGATACAGAGAATATTTTGAGGGATACTAGACAGGAGGTGGGTTGTGGGGGACATTAAAAAAGGGCAAAGTGATTAAGAAGTACAAATGAATAGTTACAAAATAATCATGGAGATCTAAAGTGTTGCATGAGGAAAATAGTCAAGTATGCTGTAATAAATATGTAAGGGGGAAGAGAGTTACTAGATTTAGTGGGGTGATCATTTTGTGAGCTATATAGATCTCTAATCACTATGCTATTCAACTGAAGCTAAGATATTATTGTATGCCAACTATAATTGAAAAAAATCTCATTGAATTACACAATGCAAATATGAGCAAATAATTGTTTATTATATTTCAATAAAGCTGGGAAAAAAATAAGGAAAAGTGTTCACTTAAATCAAATTTTCAAGTAAGAATTCTAAGAAATTTATTAAAATAATTCCCTTACAGCTTCATTGTTAGTCAAAAAAATCTTTGTTCTTTTTTCTCTTTATCTACCAAAACGAACAAAATAATGTGAATATGTTTACTCAGCAGAAGTTGCCAATAAAAGAGAAATTCAGAATGACAAATGGTTTTTGATTTTGAAGCTTGAGACTCTTGCTGTTCAACTCTCTCTTCAGTCTAAATATAGCGTGTTTTCTAATTTGTTTCCATTAGGTTTGGGTGGATTCTGCTTATACTTAAATTTCAAGCCATTTGTCTTTAATTCTTGAACTGCAATTAGATATAAACTTTTTTTCTCACACTCACTTCCTTTTTTCCCTTTTAGGACAGCAATTAGGAAGGGTTGGGTGAATAGGTTTCCATTTTATTTATCTCTATTATTCTGATTGATAGAGCTATTAAATAAAGTCCAACTGAAATTATTATCTACCTGCTTCATTTCTGCTCTTTGCCCTAGAGAATAGCTGTGTTAAAGATCAGAGTGTTATTGAAAACTGAAAAATAATAACTTGTTTGGCTGCTCAAACAATAACACAATTCCTTAGAAAAAACATGTCTATCATGTATGTTTTGATGGGGAGAAGTAAACATCTTGAAGTATTGAAATGTGATGGGAGTGAAAAAATTATACAGAAATTATTGCTCTAGCATAGTTGAGAAACAGTGCCATTCATAAAGAAAAACTGAGAACATCTATATGATAAATACACTTATAATTAGTGAGATTATTAGCATGGACAAAGTATATTTAATATCCACAAAGAAGTCTTTAAGCTAAGCAGTTAGTTTCACTATGAAGGGAAAAAATGAAATGAGCTAAATACAGCTGAATAGGCTTTTCAGAGTCTCCAAGGTGGTGACTTGTCTGTTGATGGCTGGTGGGGGTGGGTGAGTGAAATAATTACCTAACAGCATGTAAACAATGTGAGATGTGAAGTATGCTTTGTCCTCTTTCCCCCTGCCCCCTTTATCATTGAGAGAGTTTCTTGTTGCAATGGCTCCACTGAGACAGGCCGCAGAGAAATTTGATTAAATGGATGCCTGAGATCATGACCCTGTCTAAACATGGTGCAGCTCTCAGCATTAATTGAAGAAATTTTTTTCTTAAAAAATTCTGACCTTACCGTATATGAGTATTTGTGAGTTTTGGATTTGGTTGTGGTTGAGTAGGGGGCTGTGTAGCCTGTGTGAACATTCTGTGTACAGAAAACAATGGAAAAGGAGGCTGTCTTCAAAGACAGTGGAAAACTATGACATTATTTGAGATCATGTTAAGTAACTTTCATTTAATGATGACATATCAGTTGCCAGTGGGATTTGGAGCTCCATTAAAATTCACTGGGACTCATTTATTGCAAACTACTGTGACACTGATTTGAGTGTTTAGAGGATACTATAGCATTGTAGTTGGTGTGGGATGCCTGTGTCTGGGAACTCTCTTGGGATGCTTTTATTTGGAGCTAGTGTTTGAAAGCTGATTGCAAGTGATTTTCTTGGAAAAATAGAGAAAACTACATGTTCAGTGAGAGAACAACTAGCATAGTGGTCATTGGTGACTCAGATTAGAGGAAGAAAAATGGAACTTTCTTAGGCAGTCATGTGCCATTATATTAAGCAGAATATTTGCTTCAGGTGAGAAACTTCTTGTTATTAATTCTTGTTTTAAGAAAGAGAACCAATGTGATACAATTAGTTATCTATTTTCTTCACAGGAATTGACTTAGCAGAGTATACAACTGATTTTAGATCATCAATATCTTATTTGTTCCAAAATATGAACTCTTTTGTGGAATGTGGACTTGCTTACATCAAAAATCTTGATTAACTAGATAGATCAGGTAAGGAGGTTTTAGCTAACTGAAATTAATCAGTTATTTGTGTTGTCAATCCTTATTGAAAACATTTTTAATAACATTGACCCATTTTATTGCCTGCGTTAGCTGACACAATACAATGAACATAAATGCAATTTTATTTGGGTGATTGAACTCTTAGGGCCTCAGAATCGTCATTCTATTAACAAATATTGATTGTACTGATAAAGCTATAGAAGCTCCATCCATATAGAAGATCTAGCCACATAAAAACTTTGTCTTATTGTGTCTTGGAAAATGCTAGGAAGTTAGTGATGCTTTACAAAATAATAATAAGTTTAAAACAATACTTATTAATAATTTAAAAACATTTTTTCATAATGATAAACTATAATTAAGTAAATAGTGTTAATTATTCCAACTAATTGAATTTGAGATAATCAGATATTTTATTTGGATCTTCTCTGGATGGCAGTTGATAAGGGATATGTTTATATGCTTTTGTGAAGTGAGTAGACTTGTTACAATACTTTCAGACAACAAACATATGGAAGCCTAAGAAACGTGCAAGTGGAAAGCATGCCTCCTTTGAGGTGGAAGTGTTAATTTAATGACTATAGGTGAATTATTTAAATCAGTTAGACCATGACCATGTGGATTTAGTTTCTTGTGCATGATTTGAACATTTATGAAAAACACAATTTCAAATGTATAGTTATCATTTGAACTTAGTATACTACACTTTTTTTTTTTACTCACAAAACTACAATTTCACTGTTACTCTGAGAATGAGAAAGGAAGAGTGTATTTTTCACTATAGAATTATGATTCAAATTGGTTGTACTGTAAAAAATAAAACACCAGAATTGTATTTGAACTTAGAAAGCTACTTCCAAAGGCTGTCTATTCACCATGGAGTTTGCACATATCAGTGCAAACAGTTTTTGCTGTTATACAGGATCGGATGAAAGGTTTAGTAAATTACTACTGTTGGCACAGTTATGAGGAGGCTGTTGGTGTCAGTAAATGTAAGGTCCATCAACAAAAACTAACGAAATGCAGTCAATTATACCACTTGATGATAACTGGGCTTTAAAATAACAGCAAGGTCACATGCATAAAGTTCCAGACAAGAGCTCTTTTCTAGAACCTTGATATTACCTCCAGCTTTAGAATATTAAATACCCTAAATTACAATGTAAATCCCTGAAGAAAAAAACAGAAGCAAGTCAGCAGTCTAATTGTCACTGATTGGTGCCTGTCCTCCAGATTGGCACTGTTATATATATAGGGGATTTTATCTGCACTTTACTTTTCCATTAGGTTAAATGGCAGGAAAATGTGCAATTAGGGAATTATTATGAGAACTATCAATACTTCTATTGATTGTACATAATTTTTTACTATCAAATATCTACTTTCATAATTTAAAAAATCAAGAATTAATATTCAGTATATCTCATTATGTGTCAATTCCTTCAACTTGCTGTGTGTATGTGTGTGCGTGTGTGTGTGTGTGTGTGTGATGGGTGTGGTTTGGAGGAGGAGTGGAGATGTGACACAATTACTAGATATAACTCTTCTGAAACCTGCAGGTGCTTATGTTGGTGATGATACATGTGCAGAATGAGCATTCCAGGGCACTGGGTGGTCTTGAGCATGAGGAACAAAAAAGTGTTGAAGTACACTCCCAATCTGAGTTTATAAGACTGTTTGAAAAGATTTTCACCAACTGAGAGTTTTCTGTTTAACAATTAACCTGAAAATGAAACTTAAATGAAAACTCACATTTGCCTGAAAAGTATGGTAACTGATTTCATTGTAAAATATTGATAAAGTGCTTTAAATTTATGGGTCTACAATTCCTGAGTTTGACACCTAGAAAACCATGCAAGTGAAGAGTAAAAATTTTATGACATACTGGCATATATGTGCTTTAGTGCTCTGGTCTATTTATTTCTCACCATTGTTTCTGTAATAAATTATTTTATTTTGAAAACTCCATGATTCTTCAAAATCAGTGGCATCCAGTTAATAAATACTGCTCTCTAGGATACTAAATTGTATCTAAGGATCACAATTGTTGGTATGGCCTCAGACTAATAGCTATTACCTCTATTTGTGTAGGATCAGATCTAGTACTTAACAGTGTATTTCAATAAGTACTTTAATCCCCAAAGAGTAAAATGATGCAAATTTTGATAGCAGTTCCATGTTTACCCTTGAACTCAATTTTTTAATGAGAATTAGTCAATCCGAAAATTAATTATTATTTTATCTGTCTTCAACTACTATTTTTGTATATGTGTATTAAGGTAATAGATTAAGATAAGTTTGAGTTCTTTAAGGAAATATTATCATAGATACATAACACTAACATCTCTAAAATACAAGGATCTGAGAAATCTATTATCATCAGAGGTTTATCTATGATAGTACCAATTATGCTGAACTGAATGCTTTTTTAAAAATATAGACTTAAATTCTTAATGGTTATTTGTCTTTTGTGTTTGGTTAGGAGTAGAAGACTAACATTCCATAATGGCAGGTTAGAGAATTCCATCAATGCAACATGCCATACATAGCCTATTTGTTTCATCCCATCAAATTTATAAGATTGTATTACAGAAAAATACATTGGGAATAAGAAAAGCATGTTTTTTTTTGCAAGTGTTATATCTTACTTAACGCTATCATGATGTAAAACAAGTTTTAACTTATGCTTATTAATTCTTCATTGATTTGTTGCTATAACCAGTACTTTATGAATCGATATTTTATCAACTCTTTTGCAGCAAAAAGAAAACATCATACAGAAAGCAACTTGTGATTTAGAATAGTCAAAATCTAGAGATAAACCACTCTATGATTTAATGCCTCCGGATGTAGACTTCTTATATTTTCAATTTTTCTTTTATTTTGTTGATTTCAAATTTTTGACGTTTTCATATTTAGCAATGAGCATATAATCTTATTTCCTGAATCATTGAATGAAATAAAACTTAAATGTTGAAGTAATTACATATTCTAAAATCGTGCACACTTAAGAAAAAGGTGAACTTGCTGGATAATTCCAAAGGCTGTGTCATCGAAAGCCTGCATTTTATTGAAGGGAAAATGCAGTGGAGGTTTACTCCCCATCTTTGTGTGAATTCTCCAGAGTCTTTGGGAAGGAATGACCTTGCTGACCTTCTCACATTCTTAATAGTAGCAAGTGTGGTCATTTAGTCTGAAATAGAAGCAGAGGGGTTGTGAAGAGAGCCTGAAAGCTAACAATGAGAATTAGTTACTAATGGACAAGTCTAAACATAGGCAAAGAGTGCCCTTGATGACTTAAATCAAAGAAGCCTGACACTCCTTTATATACCATTCTTTTCTTGATACTGATCAAAGAGCAATACTTATTTGGGAGAAAATAATGAGATATAAGATCCTATAAGGTTAATTTTGATTAAAATGTTAACCCCTTGGTAATTATTTTAAAATTAAATCAAAATGAATATAAATATGAGTTTTATTATCTGGCACTATATGAGACAGCAAATACCTCTAAATTTGGTATTATTTCTCAAAGAATAATTACAACAACTGGTGGAACAAGAACTTACTCCTTATAACATTGTTTCACAAGAAACCAGAGCAAGGGAACTCCCCAGACCAGATTTTGAATTTTTGAAGTTTCATTTAGTAAGTAAAGTATATTTTATAGACTGTCTATTCCCATATAACAAATGAAACAAATTCCCTTTAATCTTATTCTAATTATACTTGGTTTATCAGAATTATAATTATAGCAGACACTTACATCCCTTACTATTTTCAAGGCATTAATTTGAGCACTTTAATATATTTTGAACTCATTGAATATAGGCAACAACCTTATGAAATAAATACTATCATTATTCCTACTGTATAGATGAGGAAACTGAGGCACAAGAAGGTTGAGTTACTTGCTAAAAGTCACAGCTAATAAGTAGTGGACTTTCATGAATGAAGTTCCCAATTCTGGCTTCAAATTACATGCTTTTTGTCCCTGTACCATACTTAGGTTTGGTGCAAATTTGCCAGAAACTCAGAAAAAGGGAAGGAAAGATTCTGAAGATTTGCAATAGTTTTAAAAACTTCTTTCTGAAAGATTCTTTAAAAAATGCTAATGTGCTACAGATCCACTATGTGTACTTGCTTTTCTTTCTTTCATATGGTTAGATGAAACTCTAGAAAATAAGAAATGAAATAAACTGATACAACATTACAATTTTTTTCACAGAGATTTTTACATGCTATATCAAGAACTTGTTTGCAATGGAAAGTGCTTTAATAAAAATTTTAAATTATCTTTAAATAATTGCCAACCTTTAAAACTGTTTTTAGGAAGGAATTGACATATTTTCATCATCTTATCACCTTCACAGTTAATAAAATCAGTAAAAACAGTTTTTACCTTTTACCCAGAAAATGTTTTTTGGCTTGGGTGATTTTCCAAAGATGCCTTCGACTATGGTTGGACTTGGTTATTAGATTATTCTTTATCTAGAAAGGTAAATATCAATCAAGTATCAATTATTGAATGAAAAAAGAGAGTGACATCAGAAACAGACATCCCCAGATCTCTCCCCTTGAAACAACAATAAGCTGAACATCTAAAATTCAACAAAAATCACTGAACCTGTACACCAGCACATCTGAGAGTGGCATCTGCATATAAGAGCTACCACAGGTCAGAACCCTGGGAGTCGGGCTGTAGACTAGGAGAAACAAAGAAGCTGCCTCTCAAAGTCGGAGCTCACTGCAGGAGGAGGAGGGGATTAGGTGTGGTGGGTTCATTGAAAAACATTGCCCAAGAGAGCTGTGAACTCCATGCAGCAGCAGTGCCCAGGGAACAGGGCAAAAAGCAGAGAAATGGGGACAGCAGAGAAGTGGGGTCGGCAGAGAAGCAACAGTTGATTATTACCAGCTGTGGATGCAGAACATGACCTGAGCCGCAGCCCTATCCCCCAACTTAGAGGGCCCCTCCCCCCATATCCTCCGAGACTGAACATCATGGAGCACAGGAGGAATCTGAGCAAACGCTGCTGAAACTGTCACTAACACTGATAGGGACTGAGACTGAGGGTAGTGACAGTGCTTGAATATAAAAAAAGAAAAGGCATTATTAAAACTTTATATAAAGTAGAGATCTAAGTGGCATAGAGGCTACCTACTGGAAACCAAAAGAAAAAACACCTTCCTTATAACAGGCTAAACAGAGACCTTTATATAATAAATCTTCTTTCTGGGAAAAAAAGGAGAATACACTTCAATCAATGCCCAGGTGGAGAAATAGTCCATTAAACACCAACTTGACAAGGCAGCTCAGAAAGAAAGAGAAAAATCTCCAGGAAATAAGCTTAAAGACATAGAAATATGTGACTTAAATGACAGAGAATTCAGTATGGTATTTCTGAAAAGACTTAATGAGATAAAAAATAATTGATATCAACAATTTCAGAAATTAAAAAAAAAAAACAACTAGATCAGCAGAATGAGTTAATTAGTGAGAAGATTAAAACCCTCAAAAAGAATAAAATAGAATATCTGGAGATGAAGAACACACAGAAAGAGAAGAAAAATGAAATAGCAACCTTGGGAAATAGAGAAAAGGATCAGTGATATCAAAGACAGGAATCTAGAAATAAATCAGAAGGAAGAAGAGAGAAAGCGAAGAATGAAAAATAATGAAAAAGAAATATAAGAACTAGCTGATACCATTAGGAGAGGAAACATAATTATGGGCATTCTTAAAGGGTGGGAAAAGGAGCAGAGACTAGACAGCATTTTCAGATAAATAGTTGATGAGAATTTCCCAAATCTAAGGAATGAGCTATAGCTGGGATTCAAGAACTCAACAGAATGATCAATTATCTCAACTTAAAAAGGCTTTTCCAAGAAACATTATATTAAAATGATCAAAAATCAATGACAAAGACAGAATTCTCAGGGTATCCAGGGACACGAAAACAGTAACTTATAAAGGAAAAGCCATTAGATTATCGTCAGACTTCTAAGCTCAAACCTTAGAGCCAGAAAAGAATGGAATCAAACATTTAAACTATTTAGTGAAAGGAACTACCATCCTGGAATAATGTATCCAGCTAAGGTATCCTTAAATATGAAGGAGAAATTAGGACCTTTCCAGACATATAAAAATTGAGGGAATTCTCCACTATAAGGCCTGCACTACAGGAAATACTGAAAGGGGTAAGCTCACCTAAAACAAAATGACAAAAAGAAATACATAATTTGAAGAAAGGAGATGAGCAGGCTGACAGAAACAGAGGAGTGAAACCCTTACTAAGAACAGGACATTATAAGCTTAAGCAATAAAAAGAGTTGTGTTATAGCAAGATAGTATTGAAAGTTCAGCATACATAGGGACAAATTGAGACAACAATGACTGAAAAGGGGAGGACTCAAAGATCCAAATTTGCAAAGGGGAATGGAGATAAGGCACACACAAAAGAAAATGGAAAATTGTGTATATACGTATATATATATATATATATATATATATATATATATATATATATATTTTAAATATTCGTAATTGTTACAAAACACCAAAAATTTAGAACTAAAGTATATAACACAAAACAAGAAGAACCAGAGGCAAAACCCACAAAAGCCAACCAACATAAAGAAAACACAAGGACAAGAAAGCAATGAAAACACCGAGCTACCAGAAAGCAAAAGATAAAATGGCTGTAAGAAGACCTCATATTTCAATAATCACCCTAAATGTAAATTGAATGAACTCACCAATAAAAAGGCACAGAGTTCCAGATGGGATAAAAAACAAAACCCAACCATATGTTGCTGCAAGGAGACATATCTCAGCTCCAAAGACAAGTATAGACTCAAAGTGAAAGGGTGGAAAATAATATTTCAAGCAAATGGCATTCAGAGAAAAGCAGGAAGTAGCAGTACTAATAACGGACAAAGTAGACTTCAAAAAAAAAAAAAAGGTAAAGAAAGATACTGAGCGACACTTCATAATGATGAAGAGAATCATGCACCGAGAAGACATAACACTTATTAATATCTATGCTCTCAATTAGAAAGCCCTAAAATATGAAAAGCAATTAGTAACAGAAATAAAGGGAGAAACAGACAAAAACACTATTGTAGTAGGGGACTCAAATACCCCATTGTTGGATATGGAAAGATCATTCAAACAGGAAATCAACAAGGGAATAACATCCTTAAATGACACATTAGACCAACTGGACATAATTGACATTTACAGAGCCTTCCATTGCAAAACACTGCTTATACATTCTTCTCTAGGGCACATGGATTATTCTCTAGGGTTGATCACATACTGGGACACAGAGATAACCTCAACAAATATAAGGGGGTTGAAATCATACCAACCATATTCTCTGATCATAATGCTTTGAAACTAGAGATCAACTGCAAAAAGAAAGTGGGAAGAACCACAAATACATGGAAATTAAACGACATACTACTGAAGAATAACTGGGTCAAAGAAGAAATAAAAAGAGAAATCAAGAGATACAAAGAAATGAATGATGATAGTGCAACATATCAAAACTTTTGGGATACGGCAAAAGCAGTCATAAGAGGAAAGTTCATATCATTACAGGCCTATCTCTAAAAACAAGAATGAGCCAAAATAAACAACCTAACGCTTCATTTTAAAAAACTAGAAAAGGAAGAACAAATGAAGCCTAAAATCAGCAGATGGAAAGAAATAATTAAAGTTAGAGCAGAAATAAATGAAATTGAAAACAATAAAAATAATAGAAAAATAAATGCAACAAAGAGCTGATTCTTTAAGAAGGTCAATAAAATTGACAAAACCCTGGCTAGATTCACTAAAGAAAAAAGAGAAAGGACATAAATAAACAAAATCAGGAATGAAAAAGGGGAAATTATGACAGATACCACAGAAATACAAAGGATCATATAAGAATACTATGAAAAATTATATTACACCAAATTTAATAACCTAGAAGAAATGGACCAGTATTTAGAAAAATACAACCTTCCTAGACTGAATAAAGAAGAGCTGGAAAATCTAAATAGACCAAAGAGCAGTATGGAAATTGAAACAATCATGAAATGTAAATGTCCAGGACCAGATTGCTTCATCAGTGAATCCTATTAAACATTCAAAGAAGATTTAATACCTATTTTCTCAAACTCTTCCAAAAATTTGAACTGGAGGCAACACTTCTCAACTCATTTTATGAGGCCAATATTACCCTGATACCAAAACCTGGTAAAGATAACACACACACACACACACACACACACACACACAACTACAGACCAATATCTCTCATGAACACAGTTGCAAAAATTCTAAATAAGATAGTAGCGAACTGAATACAGCAACATTTTAAAAAGATTATACACTGAGATTAAGTGGGCTTCACCCCAGAGGGACAGGGATGGTTCAACATACACAAATCGATGAATGTGATACATGACATAAACAAATTAAAAAATAAGAATTATATGATCATATCAGTAGATGCATAAAAAGCCTTCAACAAGATCCAGCATCCATTTATGATCAAAACACTTAAAATCAGTATAGAAGGAAAGTACGTCAACATAATATAGGCGATCTATGCCAAACCCTCAGCCAACATTATACTTAATGGTGATAAACTAAAAACATTCCCTCTAAGATCAGGAACAAAGGAAGGCTGTCCACTGTTGCCAGTTATACAATATAACATTGAAAGTCCTAGAGAGTGCAATCAAGTAAGAGAAAGACATAAAAGGCATCCAAATAAGAAACCAAGAAGTCTTTCTTGCTCTATGTATTTTGAGGCTCCCTGATTGGGAGCATAGATATTAATAAGTGTCATGTCTTCTTGGTGCATGATTTCCTTTATCATTATGAAGTGTCACTCTTTATCTTTCTTTACCTTTTTTATTTTGAAGTCTATTCCATCTGATATTAGTACCGCTACTCTCGCTTTTCTCTGAATGCCATTTGCTTGAAGTATCATTTTCCACCCTTTCACTTTGAGTCTATATTTGTCTTTTGATTTGAGATGTGTCTCCTTGCAGCAGCATATGGTTGGGTTTTGTTTTTTGATCCAATCTGCTACTCTGTGCCTTTTCATTGGTGAGTTCATTCCATTTACATTTAGGGTGATTATTGAAATATGAGGTCTTGTAGCCATTTTATCATTTGCTTTCTGGTGGCTCAGTGTTTTTTATTGCTTCCTTGTCTTGTCCTTGTGTTTTCTTTATTTTGGTTGGCTTTTGTGGGTTTTCCCTCAGAGTCTTCTTGTTTTATGTTATATAGTTTGGTTCTGAACGTTTGATGTATAATTACCATTATGAATATGAAAAGGATAGTTTTATATTTACAGCCATCCATTTTCTTCTGCATGTGTCTTATCTCCTTTCCCCTTAGTGAGTTTGGATCTTCGAATCCTCCTCTTTTCAGTCATTGTTGTCTCAATTTGTCCTTATGTATGCTGAACATTCATTACTATCTTGCTATAGTAATTTTCTTATTATTTAAGCTTATAATGCCCTGTTCTTAGTAAGGATTGCACTCCTCTGCTTCTATTTGCCTGAGAGTCACTTTACTTCTAATTATGTATTTTTTGTAATTTTGTTTTAGGTGAGCTGACCTCTTTCAGTATTTCCTGTAGTGCAGGCCTTGTAGTAGAAAATTCCCTCAAATTTTGTATGTCCGAAAAAGTCTTAATTTCTCCTCCATATCTGAAGGAGAGCTTAGCTGGACATTATTCTAGACTGGTAGTTCTTTTCACTTAATAGTTTAAATATTTGATTCCATTCCTTTCTTGCTTATAAGGTCTGCGCTGAGGAGTTCGAGGATAATCTAATGGGTTTTCCTTTTTAATTTACCTTTTTCTTGTCCATGACTGCCATGAGGATTCTGTTTTTTCTTGATTTTTGATTACTTTAATACAATGTATTGTGGTGAAGTCCTTTTTGGGTTGAAATAATCAGGTGTTCTGTTGACATTTTGAATTCCTAGCTCCAGCTCTTTCCTTAGATTTTGAAAATTCTCTTCTACTATTTGTCTGAAAATGCTTTCTAGTCCCTGCTTCTTTTCCTTGCCTTTGACAATACCCATTATTTTTGTTTCATCTCTTGATAGTATCAGCTAGTTCTTGTATTTCTCTTTCATTATTTTTTATTCTTCGGTTTCTCTCTTTCTTCTGATTTATTTCTAGGTTTCTGTCTTCGATATCACTGATCCTTTCCTCCATTTGGTCAACTCTATTTCCCATGTTTGCTATTTCATTTTTCAACTCTTACAATGTGTTTTTATCTCCAGAAGTTCTATTCTATTCTTCTTGAGGGTTTCAATCTTCGTGCTCTGCTCATCTAGTTGTTTTTTCAATTCCTGAAATTGTTGATATGACTCATTTCTGAATTCATTGTGTTTTTTCAGAAACACCACCCTGAATTCTCTGTCATTTAAGTCACATATTTCTATGTCTGTAAGCTTATTTTCTAGAAATTTTTCTCTTTGTTTCTGAGCTGCCTTGTCACCTTGGTTGTTCATGGTGTTTAATGGACTATTTCTCTGCCTGGGCATTATTGGAAGTGTATTCTGTGTTTTTCTAGAAAGAAGATTTATTACATAAAAGGCTCTCTTTAGCCTGCTGCAAAGAAGGCACTTTTCTTTTGGTTTCCGGTAGGTGGCATTTAAGCCTTTTGGATCCCTGCTTTATATATAGGCTAAATAATGTTTTTTTTTTTATTTTCTTGTAGATATTTAATCACACTTGCTACTTTCAGTTATAGTCCCTGTTAGTGTTAGCAACAGTTTTGGTAGCGTTTGCTCAGATTCTTCTGGGTCTTCGTGGTGATTAGTCTCGTAAGGTATGGCAGGAGGGACTCTCTGGGTTGGGAGTTTGAGGCTGCAGCTCAACCTCGGTTTTGCAATTGGTGCTGGTAAAAATCTACTGTTGTTTTTCTGCATTTCCGTCCCACTTCTCTCCTTTCTGTCTTGGTGACTGGGCCCTGCTGTCGGATGTGTAGAAATCACAGCACTTCCTGTCAGGACTTTTCAGGGAAGTCACTGCACCTTCTCCCCTCCTCCTCTTCCTGCAGGGGGCTCCAGAGCCTGTGAGAGATAGCTTCAGTCTTGGCAGCATTTGCTCAGATTCCCTGGGGGCTTCGCTGTGTTTGTGTCCCGGTGGGTATTGCGGGAGGTGCCCTCTGGGTTGGGTAATGGAGGCTGCAGCTCAGCCTCGGTTTTGTAACCAGAGCTGGTAAAAATCAACTGTTGTTTCTCTGTGGTCATGGCCCGCTTCTCTGCTTTCTGCCCTGATGACTTAGCCTTACTGTAGGTTGCATAGAAGTCACGGCACTTCCAGGCAGGGCCGTTCAGGGAAGTTGCCACACCTTCACTCCTCCCTTTCCTCCTGCAAGAAGCTCAGGCATTTGTGAGAGGCAGCCTCTTTATTTTTCCCAATCTACCGCCTGCCACCCGGATTTCTGACCTGTGGTAGTTCTTATGCACAGATCCCACACTCAGATGTGCTGGTGTGCAGTTTGGTTTTTTTTTTTTTTTTTTTTTTAGTTTTAGATGTTCAGCTTACTGTTGTTTCAAGGGGAGAGATATGAAGACATCTCTCACTCTGCCATATTTCCAAGTGGTAGTTCTATTTTCAATTTTTTGTCTTTCTGCAATGCCAGATTTATTGAGTGGAACCTTCTCAGATACACCAATCAGGTATCCATGCAGGTTAACACACAACACACAGAGAGAGGCAGTACAAATCTTACTTGACACAGCTAAGGGATGAAAGTCCTTAGAGTCTCCAAAGCACGCTCTGCTGACTGGTGGTATGGATGGTTTTGTGTTGGTCAAGCCAGCAGTTACAGTGGGCCGAGGGCCAGAGTCTTTGGCTCTCAGAATCCCCATTTGTAAAATCTTTAGGTAATAGTTCAGCATATTTTTAATTTTTTGAGAAAATTCCAAATTGCTTTTCATAATGGCTGTACCAATTTGCAATCCCATCAACAGTGTTCAAGGGTGCACTTTTCTCTACATTCTCGCCAACACCTTGTTTTGATTTATTAATGATAGCCATTCTGACAGATGTGAGGTGATATCTCAGTATGGTTTTGATTCACATTCTGCAATGTATTATAGAGAATCTTAGCTTTTTGTTTTATTTTCTTGCTCTTCATTCTGACTTAGGCTATTTTCCCTTCATATCTGAAACTTCTTTTACCAACTCTAGTCATACTTGCATCTATCAACAGTCATTTTCCCTTTCTAATCTTGTTGAAAGTTACTTTTGTCTGAACATTATTTCATCATGTTGTTTCTACACTCAAGTACCTTTGTTGACAAGCCCAAAGGGTCCTTTCTGAGCATCAGGGCTTTCTGATAGCCATCTTTCCTATTTCTTATTGCTTCAAGGGAGCATGCACACATCTCACCAACTTTTTCTCTTGTTACCTCTCTTATATAGGCTTTCATTTCTGAGTCCATAAATCCTAATTAAACTCAACCACCTTCATTGAGTATTACATTTTAAATACTTGTGTTTTGGATTTTATATTGATAATATCCTTTGGAGACACTAGAGTAGTTATGATCAGAAATTCCAGAGATGAGTGAGCAGTATTACAATTATATTTATTTCCTTTTCATCTTAAAGCATTAAGCCTTTTATGTTATTTATTTTCCTATAAAGTTTTTCTACCCTTTCTTTGAAAAAAAAGGTAATTCAGAGGCTAAATTTAACTTTAATTAACCAATCAAGGTTGCTGAAGATCAATGTCCTTATGCCAATAGAGTTGATATGTCAGCTGTGGTTTCTTTATTCTCATGGACTCAGTACATGGGAAATGTTGTGGTTCTGTAACCTCTTTTATTCCTCATGACCAATAAACCATATTTTAATAACCCCAATGAGTTTACTATGCTACACCCAAAATGGTAAAAGTAAGAATGCAAGCTTTTTCATTTATAGATATGTTACCTGACAAGGATTAGATTGCACTTTTAAACTCATTTTAGAAGAAAAATGAAGGAAGGAAGAAAGAGGAAAGGAAGGAAATATGGGATAAAAAAGAAGAGAGAACAAGGAGTGAAGGAAAGAAAGACAGTAAAAAAATAGGAAATAGTCATGTAAGTAACAGAACGAAGGAATAAAAATTATTCAGAATCAAAGTTGTCACTATCTAGATGAAAAAATTTTTAAATATTATTCAACTTTTATTCAGTCTTATTCAAGAAAGTAATCAGGTTTCTTAGAAAATGTAATGGACTGTGTAGACTTAAGTCACACTGACTGCCTGAGAAGACAAAGCTGGATTTATGCAAGTCTCCTGTTTACCCAAGAATGCAGACACTACCCATACAAAATGAGACAGCCTTATCTTTATTATTTTAGTGCATTTTAGCTACCCTTACTATTTTAGTGCATTTTAGTTTATAGTTTTGCTGTAAACAGTGTTTCAGAAGCTTATTTCAAGATTTGCATATAATTGAACAGGAAAAAGCAAGGCCCAGTGCTGGCAATCTACATTTCATATATTGTATGATTGAAAGAAAATATTGATGGATAACAGAAAAACAATTTTAAAATGATGGTTGTGCTTTTTTTATGTCAAATCTATGTGAGTAACAGAAGCTAAATTGGACTGCTTAAAAAATTATTGTTTATATTTTTTAAAAATGTAAGCCCGACTGATGACTTCACAACTCAAATACCAGTAACATCAAAGAAGACATTCCTCTTTCTATTAATCTAATACATGTCAAAATTACTCTGATGATAAAAGATATTTTCTTGAGCACTAGTACACAGTGCATAATAATCTGCCCAACTTCTTGTTAGGGCATAAATTCATCCTGTTCCCATCTCTCTCTTTGTGCAGGCTGAAGGCCAGAGTTTTATTTTCTGTGGCAAACTTTCCTTAGCCAAAAACAAATAATCTAATGTTAATGGCATTGTCCTATTTCCGATACCCACAAGAAGTGTCACTTCAATATCTCAGGACAAACTCAGAGTCTCTGTGTTCATAGAAACCTATCTATTACATGCCATTAAAAAATGATGTGAGTTACAGCTGAGAGTATCATCAGTTTCCAAAGATAAACTCCTATAAAATAAAACAGTCGATGTGGGTTGGATTGGTATGTACTGCTTTCATCTTAAGATAAAACTCAACAAAATAAAACTGACCCGATCTGAGCTGGAACAGGGTGTGCTATCTCTATACTGCAAATCTGTTTCTTATTTTTTGTCTTTATATCTGAAACCTCAGTTTGTAAAGTTTTTACAGTTTCTCTCCTTTCCGCATTCAAATAACACATTTTCTTGGTATAGATGAATTTAAATTGAGATTCTCTATTGGATAGTTTTTGTGATGGCTTTAGCTCTGAAAACTTATGGGAGAAATTTGACCATATACAATCACTGGGAACATAGACTATTTCATTTTAGAGTTCAGGATACTCTCTAGCCTTTATAAACAATTATTATAGTAGTTATTTAGTATAACAAAAGATTATAAAATGAGTATACTTCTATTTACTTTATATTTTAATTTAATGCTCTAAATGTTTAGTGCTCTTCAGACATAACGTTTTCAGGGAGAATTGGTTTATAATTTCAAACATGTAGCAACATTTGTAACTTTTTTAAATAATAAAGAATTATCAGTGTGAAAATAATAACAGACGTTTTTGGATAGTAATGGTTCTGGTAGAAGTAGTCACTTGCCAGTCTCAGGAGAATTCTATGATGCTCAGTGGGAATGATTTAATTAAAAATTCTAATAATTGAAATTGTTTAAAAGAATAACAAGTGAGGAAAAACCATCAACATTCAAATCATCATTATTCCATTAGTATTGTTTATTCTGTCTCTTGAAGTATTTTCCTCTGATTAAGGACAATTTGAATTTTCCAAGGCTATTAAACAAGCAGTGAATCACTGGCAACACTGACATAGTCAGATATTTCAATGTAGCTGACATAGTCAGAAAGGTTCATTTCATCTTCATATTCTTTTCCACTCAGCACTTGAGTACCCTGCACACACATACACACAAGCATAGGCACATGCTATTTCTTTGGTTTTACAGGCTCATTCCAGGAGGTTTGTCTCTTTCTAATTAGGTACACAGAATCCTTTCAACTCATTTGTGAAGTTCATAAGTTGATTCCCTCTTGCTCTTTATCTTGTCTTCACCGTCTTCAACTAGACAATGAAAACAAAGATACAGTAGAACTCATTTTCTCATTATTGATTTCATGCACCAGCTGCCAGCTGTTTTAGCTTGTTCATTTCTATAACCCTCTGGGCAACTTTTTAAAAGTACTTTTATTTGACCATCTGCTAAATACAATTGGTTTAATAATTAAAGACACACCATCATCTTTCAAAGAACATAAATGTTGCTCTTACAGCTGAGATATCAACATTTTAGATTCAAATACACAGACAGGTTTTATTCCATGAATCAGTATCAAACACTTAGGGATACTATTAATGCAGGCTTCTCCACACCCAGTCTCACCCTAACCAAATAGTGTACGCTAAGGGAAAAATTTCCTAAATATTTACAACTTAAGCTTTCCATTTAAGGTCTTTTTATTTTCCTCATATTTCCAAAGAGAATCAAGCTCATAGCATCTAATATAAAAGCGCTATTTATAAGTCAGCATCCTATAATCTGTCTCTTAGTTGAAGGCTATCTCATGTAGAGATAGAATCTTGAAACAAACCTACTTAGACCCTTATCATTTTGGAATGTTGCTAAAATTGACATGCTCTGCCATTAGGCTTATGAGCGATGCTCTTTCTTATATTTCTTTACTTACCATGATAGTTCTACACTTTATGATATTGACTCAAGATACATAGGTTTTTAACCTTGAGTATTAGAAGTGAATTTATTGGGTGATAATCAAAAGACATCAAGCCATTATTGAGAATGGTATCACCAGAGTTTAATTCAGATGTGAAGTTGGATGCAATCTCAGTTTGAATTTTTCTTTAAGGCTCTGATTAGACATAAATAGTCCAATGATTTTTGCATTGTTTAAAATGTTATTTTGAGAAAACTTGTCTATAAAACCATTTACTCTTTGTTTCCAGTGTATCTTGGAGCTGCCTGTAAAATTGCAGTCTAATAGGGTGAAAAGGGGTATTTCATTTTTCATGCCACTTCAATACTTTTATTAGTGTGTTTATTTATTTATTTTTTATAGAATCATTTGTTTAGCCTTACACACAAAATCTCCGTAGCAATTATGGAGTTGTTGTAAGATACCTCCTACCCTGCTGCAAAATTCATTTTTTCTAAATTTGTTATAAGGAAAATTGTAGTACATTTTATTTTTTTTTGAGGCGAAGGTAATATTTTCATTTTATAAAATCTAATAAAATAGTTTTCTTCAAAATGCAATAAAGCAAATGTTTCCCTTAATTAAGTGAGAATAACATGTTAGCTTCTGTAAACCTGAGAATTTGGATTTTGTTTAAAAAAGCAATCTCATCTTTAATATTTTTGTTATTATAAACACAGCTCTATTCTAGCCAGTTAGAACTTTGGTCCTTGTTAATTCTTAAAATGGAAAAGAGCAAGTTGACTTTTTCAAGATACCTAGTTAATTATTCTTACACATCAAATTGATCTTATTCATATTAAGGTGTTAAATTTGAATGGGAAACTGCATTTTTACAGTAATTTTTGTTTTTCTGTGACTCTTCTCATCATGGTTCTATTACATCTCATGCCCACAACCATTTTTAGGAACATAACTAAGATTTAATGAACTATGGAAGCTAAGCTGAACAGTAGTTCTCTGAGTTGATTTCCTCTGCACCTTTACTTAGTTATATTAACTTGTCATTATTGTATTTAATAAATAAATTCTATATTTATTAAATCTCTTATTCATTATTTTTATTATATATAAAAAGGATTATAAGTTGGTTGGCATTTGGTTCAGTGTTTTAGTTTTATGGAATAGGCAAAAAAAATGTTTTCTGTTCTTTAGAGGTTTAAACTGTCTGAGTATAAATTGTTTTTCACATGTAAAACAATCTGAACTCTTTATAAGGAAACATATAGGTAAGTGTTCTCCATATAAGAATCAGTATAACTTATAAGGTCAGGTAAAAAAGTAATGTCCTTATCCTTTGAGTGAAATTCTATTATGTGACATTCTTCATATATTTAAAGTAGAACAGAGAAATATCATTTTTACTAAGTTTTTTCATGTCCTTTACGAGCATATAGCCTTAATAAGATAATGTTTTAGCATTACCTCCACTTTTTTTAAACTTATTCTTGCTTTTGCTTGCAAACCAAAGGATGAAATTGAATTGCTACACATATTTACACTTGATTGAATGGAGTGAACTGATGAAAGGATAACAATAGAGAACCTGTTTATGTATGTCCCTTTTTTTTCCCCTGCAAACTCTTTAGGCAAATATATTGATAGCAGTCTCCTTCCTTTCAGTCCAAAACAAAAGGTTTTAGGTCAGTCCTGTAGGAACAAGAGGCAGTGATACTTGAGATGAGTTTTTAAAGATAATTAGGAGATAACTGGGCAGACAAAGTGTGTGTGTGTGGTGGGGGGGATTACAGGAAGTGAGGACTCTAGATTTATGGATTGCTCTCCTTCTCACAAACTCTGGTTTATCTTTCCTCATCCTTCCTATCACCTGCCCTTCCACCCAACCCTCCTGTTTTTCCTCTGCAGATTTTTGTTAGTTTATAATTTAAGTAAACTCAAGTATAGTCTATCATTTAATATTTTCCAAACACCAATATTTTTATATATAAAGCATATTATTGGAAATAAACCCAAGTTGTAAGAGACAGAAAAAATCATTTTAGAAGATCAGTATTACTAGCTAGTGTTCTCTGAGTATTGTTTCCTCCAATCACTTCCTTCACTGAATAGATGGGCTTGTTCACAGAAATAGCCAGAACAGATTTAGTTGACACAGAATTGTGTTTTCCAGATTATCCCCTCTGAAACTTCTCCAACACACACACACACACACACACACACACACACACACACACACACACACACACACGAGATCTGGGTAACAATTATGGAGTTGTTGAAGGCCCCTCCTATCCTGCTGCTAAATTATAATCTTTCTTTCTACCCTCTTATCATTTGGTTACCTGCAAATGCTACTGAGCAGATTCACGATGAGAATCTCAGTCAGAAGGAATGTCCAATGACAAGGTAGCAAAAATGGTTAGAGAATAAGCCCCTCTTAGTAGCTCCTTCTTCCTCTGAGATCACCTTTGATTATTCTCGATTGAAAAAGAAATAGTCTCAGTTTTGCAAATGACTGGTAAGGAATACTATGAATATGCTGTTAAGACTGAAGTTTAATGCACTTTCTATAGAAGACCAGTTTTCCCCGGTATATATCAGTCATGTACTAGTAAAAATCTGATTAATAAAGACTGAATGGAACCTTGAGCTCCTTGGATATGATGCTAGGCCTGCAGAATACCATTGAAGTTTTCATTTCTAAAACTTACATATTAGATTTGAAAATGAAGAGCTAGGGTCACAGAGCCAAGTTGCATAGCCAGGGGGAAGAGAGACATGTTAATGGATGTTATATGTCAGTTAAAAATGCGCAATCAGAGAAAGGGAGAAATAGCACTAATATATTTTGTCTTGTGTGTGTTTACCTAAAGGGATACCTTTAGTTTCTTACAGATCATTTTATTACAGTTAAGATTAATTTACATTTATTCTGACAATGAAGATAAATACTATCATTAATATTAAAAAAAATAAGATTCAAGGCCAAATGAAAGTTAAGATGAAATATATTCCAATACTAGTTTTATATGGAAATGTCACCTGTGAGCTGAGCTATATTTTGATGCTATACAGCAGAGGTCCCCAACCCCCAGGCAGTGGACTGGCCACACAGCAGGAGGTGAATGACAGGATAGTGAGCAAAGCTTCATCTGTATTTGCAGACCCTCCCCAGAGCTAACATCACCACCTCAGCTCCACCTCAGGTCACCAGGCATTAGATTTTCATAGGAGCACCAGTTCCTGGTGCCAAAAATGTTGGAAACTGCTGCTATATTAGTATACATTAAAAATATCCACCTTCCATAATCTGTGACATTTTGTATTACCCTAGCAAATAAGATTTTCTAATAACATTAGACCAAGGAAAGAAAGCATAAACTTGTATGGTTACCTAGAAGACTAAGAAGTAGATAAAAAAGTGTTAAATTCTGACTTTAGCTGACAAGAATTATTTCTTCTGCCTGTTGAGTGAACATATTCGATTCATCTGTTCATTTTAGATTTGTGGTTTCTCTAAGATTGTTTACCTCTAATTAAATAGTCATTGTTCATATCGTATCCACATAATATTATCCAACGTGTTATACATCTTTAAGTTCTATAAGCATTTGTAGGATAATAATGTAGAATCAAATGTTTTAATATCATGATCACTGCCACCCTGCAGAATGAGTTCTTTCCCATGATGTTCCCTTTTGCTGCACACTTTCATTCAGTTAGCATTTTTCTATGACACACTGGAGGGGCGATAGACGGAGCATAAGATGAAATACACACATACACACAAACACGTTCAAGCATCTAGGTTAAAGTGGAAATTTGTACTAATATTGCTTTTTATTGTTTTTTTTCCCCATGAAAATTAGATCAACAAATAATTCAGTGTTTGCGGAACCTATAAAGGTTAAAAAATAACAACAACACACTTTTGCATTTTATACCATGAACAAAATGAATATTTTCAGCCTATTAATAGTTCAGTACTGTTGTTTATATGAGCATATATCATTATTCCAAAGGCCTGCAGCTAATGGACATTCCTTCTTTTTCAGCATTACTTGGGCTTTACATTTGTTTGTTTGTTTGTTTATTTATTTATGTCACAATATAGTTGACTTGTAATATTATATTATTTTTAGGTGTCAAAACATACTGATTTCACATTTTATATACCTTAGGGCATAATCACCATGTTAAGTCTAGTAAACATCTATGACTATATAAACTTTTTTAAAATATTTTTTTTATTTTTCAATTACAGTTGTGTTAGTTTCAGCTGTATAACATAGTTATTAGACATTTCTATAACTTACAAAATGACCACCCCCCCAAAATCTAGTAACCATCCAATGCCATACATAGTTACTACAACATCACTAACTGTATTTCTCATGCTATACTTAATATCCCCATGACTATTTTGCAACTACCACTTTGAATTTTAAAAAAATTTGTTTTTCAGTTATACTGGTATACAATATTATATTAATTTCAGGTGTACAACATAGTGATTAGACATTTATATAACATACAAATTTATTGGAACAATAAATCTAGTACCCATTTGACACCATATATAGTATTACAATATTATTGATTATATTTTTATGCCGTACTTCACATCCCCATAACTATTTTGTAACTACAAATTTGTATTTTTTAATACTTTCTCTTTTTTTCAACCAGCCCCCCAAGCCCCTTCCATCTGGCAAAATGTACTCTGTATCTATGAGTTTGTTTCTGTTTTGTTTCTTTGTAGTGTTCTTTAGGTTCCACATGTAAGGGAAATCATATAGCATTTGTCTTTCTCTGTCTTACTCCACTTGGAACAATATTCTAGGTCTATTCATGTTGCAAATGGCAAGATTTCATTCTTTTTCATGGCTGAGTAATATTTTACTGTTTATATGTACCATGTCTTCTTTATCCATTCATCCATTGATGAACACCCAGGTTGCCTCCATGTACTGGCTATTATAAATAATGCTGCAATGAACATATGGATTCGTATATCTCTTGGAAGTAGTGTTTTGGTTTCTTCGAATAAATACCCAGAAGTGCGATTACTGGATGCTTCTTCATCTCTTGTTATAACCTTTGTTTTAAGGTCTATTTTGTCTAGTATTAGTATTGCTACCGCAGCTTTTTTGTTCGTATGTTTCCATTTTCATATAAAATATCTTTTTCCATCCCTTTATTTTCAGTCTGTGTGTGTCTTTTGATCTGAAGTGAGTCTGTTGTAGGCAGCATATGTAAGGGTCTTGTTTTCTTATTCATTCAGCCATTCAGCTACTATGTCTTTTGATTTGAACATTTAATCCATTTATATTTAAAGTAGTTGCAGATAGATGTGTAGTTATCACAATTTTATTATTTGTATTTTTTATTTCTTCTTCTTCTTCTTCTTCTTCTTCTTCTTCTTCTTCTTCTTCTTCTTCTTCTTCTTCTTCTCCTTCTCCTTCTCCTTCTCCTTCTCCTTCTCCTTCTCCTTCTCCTTCTCCTTCTCCTTCTTCTTCTTCTTCTTCTTGTTCTTGTTCTTAAAGAAGTCCCTCTAGTATTTCTTGTAATACTGGTTTGGTGGTGATTAACTCCTTTAGCTTTTTCTTGTCTGGGAAGATCTTTATCTACCTTTCAATTCTAAGCAATAGCTTTGCTGGGTGGAGGAATCTTGGTTGTAGGTCCTTGCTGTTCATCACTTTGAATATTTTGTGCCAATTCCTCTGACCTGCGAAGTTTCTGTTGAGGAATCAACTGAATATTCTTATGGTAGCTCCCTTGTAGGTAACTACCTTTCTCTTGCTGCTTTTAAGATTATTTCTTTGTCTTTAAGATTTGGCATTTTAATTATGATATTTCTTAATGTGGGCTTCTTTTGGTTCATCTTATTTGGGATTCTCTGCGCTTCCTGGGCTAAAATGTTTATTCTCTTCACCAGGTTAGGGAAATTTTCCATCATTATTTCTTCAAATATGTTTTCAATTCCTTGCTCTTCCTCTTCTCCTTCTGGTATCCATGTGATGCAAATGTTGGTATGCTTGATGTTGTCTGAGAGACCCCTTAAACTAGGCTTGCTTTTAACATTTTTTTTGTTTCTGTTCTAAATGGGTGTTTTCTGCTACATTAACTTCTAAATTGCTGATTTGAGCTTCTGCTTTGTCTAATCTACTCCTGATTACTCCTAAAGTATTTTTTATTTCAGTTATTGTATTCTTTATTTATGACTTTTTTATGTTTTCTATCTCCATTTTTTTCTTCTCTCTCTTTATTAAAGTTCTCACTGAGATCATTGAGCATCCTTATAGCTAGTGTTTTGAACTCTGTATCTGGTAGATTACTTGTCTCCTTTTTGTTGAGTTTTTTTTCTGGAGCTTTGTTCTGTTCTTTCATGTGGGACATGTTCTTTCTCTCACCATTTTGGTTGCCTCCCGTGTATTTCTATGTATTAGGTAGGGCTGCTGTGTCTCCGAGTCATAAAAGCTTGGACTTATGTAATAAGTATCCTTTGGGGATCAGTAGCACATTCTCCCTGGTCAACTGAACTAAGTGCTCAAGGTGTCTCCCTATATGTGTCATGTGTGCCCTCCTGTTGTAGTTGAGCCTCAGTTGCTGTTTTCTCCTCAATGGGAGGGATTGACCCATGTGTTGATTGGTTGGGAGGACTGGTCAGTGACTATTGTAGAGAAGCTAATGTGCAGGGCTTGACTCTATAGAGCAGGATGTGCTTTAGCAGGGTTCTGTTACCTGCCCAGTCAGCCCTTTCAGTGTGTCTTCCTCAGATCCATCCTCAGGTTGTGCTTTGGTTTGGTCTGAAGCCGGCTATCTGATATGTTGGACTAGGAACCCTGGGAAGAACCCCACTATAGGCAAACTTTACCTGCAGCCTGTACTCTGACCTGGGATACCTGGTATGAGTCACCAAGAAATCTGTAGATGGCCACTACCCACAATGTGCTTGGAGGTGCCTGGAGAAGTCAAGCCATGAACTGAGGCTGGTTGCCACTATTGCCAGGTTTGGGGTTACTCAGTAAGAGGTACAGGGCACACTCAGGCCAGATGCTGCTTGTTTGGGTTTTGTCAACCTTTGAGAGACTTTAAGAAAGTCTGCAGCATGAGCCAAAGGTCATTCATATGGAAAAAACACTAGAAGTGGCTTGAGTGGATCTGCAAGTGGGGTGGGGTAGGGTCTCAGAAAATCACCATTATGGTCTGACCAGTTTTAGCCAGGTCAATAGTGAGTCAGACATGGCGGCCCCCGTGTCTCCACACCTGGAGTTGGGAGAGTTCAACAAAGAAATAGATTTTGTCAACACTTCTGTCTGGGAGAAAGCTTCTCTTTCAATCCTTATTATGAAGCCAGACAATTTGGTTCATTCCCATGTGTCTCTGGCACCTTTCAAGCTGCTATCCCAGTGCTGGAGCTCAGAGCGAGTAGGTTCATCTGTGGGTATGTTTGTTGGGGGGCTTTTAAAGATGTATGCCTGGGACTCCAGCTGTCCTCCATCTCACTCATCCAAAATCTCTGCTGGTTTTCACAGCAAGAAGTTTTGGGGACTTCTCTTTCCAGTACTGGGACCCTGGGCTGGGAAGCCCAATGCAGGCTAAGACCCCTTGTTCCTCTGGGGAGACCTCAGCTCCTGAGATATCCCTTTAATTTTTAATCATCATACATGGGTGTGGGACAAGTTTGTTCTGCATCTCTGCTTCTCCTACCAGTTTCAAGATGGCTTCTTCTGTATGTCCATAATTGTAGGACTTTTGTTCAGCTAGACTTCAGGCAATCCTCAATGAAAGTTGTTCTGTAATTTAGTTGTGATTTTGTTGTGGTTGTGAGAGGCAAGCAGTGTTTTCCTACTCTGCCATCTTGACCAGAAATTCATACAAAGTTATTACAATACTATTGACTATATCCCTGATGCTGTACTTTATATCACCATGACTTATTTTATTTTATAACTAGAAGTTTGTATCTCTTAATCCACTTTTCCTACTTTAGTTATCCCATCTGGGAACCATCAGTTTGTTCTCTGTATATATGAATCTGTTTGTTCTGCTTATTTGTTCTATTTTCTAGATTTCACATGTAAGTGAAATCATACAGTATTTGTCTTTCTCTGTTTGACATAGTTCATCTAGTATAACTCCCTTCAGGTCCATCCATGTTTTTAAAAATGGAAAAAAATCATTCATTTTTATGGCTGAGTAATATTCCATTGCATATTTATATATACAGCACACTTCATTATACATTCATCTATGGACACTTAGGTTGCTTCTATATCTTGGCTATTGTAAATAATACTGCAATGAACATATGAGTGCATATATCATTTCAAATTACTGTTTTTGTTTTCTTCAGATATATACCCCAAAGCGGAATAGCTGGATTGTTCAATAGTTCTTTTTAAATAGTTTTCAGAAACTTCTATACTGTTTACCACAGCAGCTGTACCAATTTACATTCCTACCAACAGTGCATGAATGTTCCTTTTTCTCCACATGCTCTCCAACACATGTTATTTCTTCTCTTTTTGATAATAGCCATTCTGACATATGTAAGGTAATACCTCATTGTTGCCTTAATTGCATTACCCTCATGATTAATGATGTTGAGCATCTTTCCATTTGCCTGTTGGCCATCTGCATGTCTTCTTTGGAAAAATGTCTATTCAGGCCTTCTGTGTATTTTTAAATTTGATTTTTTAAATATTGAATTGAATGATTTCTTCATATATTTTAGATAATAACTTCTTATTGGATATTTCATTTTCAAATATATTTTTCTCATTCAGGTTGCTTTTTTTGTTTTCTTATAGTTTGCTTTGCTGTGCAAAAGCTTTTTAGTTTGATGTAGTCCCATTTCCTTATTTTTGCTTTTGTTGCTTTTGCCTGAGGAGACAGACCTAAAATATACTGTTAAGATCAATGTCAAAGAATTATTACCTATGTTTTCTTCCAAGAGTTCTATAGTTTCAGGTCTTACAGTTAAGTTTTTAACCAATGTTGACTTTATGTTTGCATATGGTGTAAGAAAGTGGTCCAGTTTCATTTTTCTGCATGTATCTGTCCAGTTTCCCCAACAGCATTTATTGAAGAGACCATCTTTTCTCCACTGTATATTCTTGGCTCCTTTGCCATAGACTACATGTCCGTACAAGTGTGGTTTTATTTCTCTATTTTGTTCCATTGATCTATGTGCTTGTTTTTATGCCAGTACCATACTGTTATGATTACTACAGCTTTGTAGTAGAGTTTGAAATCAGGAAGTGTGATGCCTCTAGCTTTGTTTCTCTTTCTCAAGATTTCTTTGGCTATTTGTGGTCTTTTATGATTCTATACAAATTTTAAGATTCTTTATTCTAATTCTGTGAAAAATGCCATTGGTATTTTGATAGAGATTGCATTGAATCTATAGTTCACTTTAGATATTATGGATATTTTAACAATATTAATTCTTTTAATCCATAATCACAGAATATTTTTCCATCTATTTGTGTCATCTTCAGTTTGTTTCATCAACGTCTTATAGTTTTCAAAGTACAGGTCTTTCACCACCTTGGTTAAATTTATTACTAGTCATTTTAATTTTTTTGATGCAATTGTAAATGAGGTTGCTCACCTAACTTTTCATTCTGTTAGTTCACTATTAGTGTATAGAAACAGAGCAAATTTGTGTATTAATTTTGTATCTTGCAATTTATTGAATATGTTTATTATTTCTAATATTTTTTGATTAAGTTCTTAGTGTTTTCCAAATGTATTATGCCATCTATAAATAGTGATAGTTTTGCTTCTTTTCCAATTTGGGTGCCTTTATTTCTTCACTTTACTGATTCATATGGCTAAGATTTGCAATACTGTGTTGAAAAAGTTGGTGAAAGTGAGCATCCTTGTTTTGTTCTGGATCATAGAGGAAAAACCTTCCACTTTACATTATAGAGTATGATGTTAGCTGTGGGTTTGTCATATGTGGCTCTATGCCCCTTGCTGAGCTGCTGAAAGCCCCGCACTGGTAGCACCTAGCCTTGGTTTCTGGCGTGGCATCTTGAGGCAACTATAAGCACAGCACCTGTGGATTGCTTGCTGAATCTTAACAGGTAGCCTCAGAGGGGCACAAGCTGGAGCTAATCTTGGCCTGTAGCTAAAACATTCTCAGGACTGTGCCACTGGACACCTACTACACAAAGCCAAGCTAATAAGACTGAAGACTGAGGAGCTTTGCTTAGTACATAGAAATAGAAACAGAAAGGCAGCCAAAATGGAGAGACAATGAAGCATGTCCCAATATGAGAGAACCAAACAGAGCTCCAGAAAAAATGGAGTCAAGCAATCTACTAACTAAATGCAGAGTTCAAAACACAGGCTATAAGGATGTTCAATGAACTTAGGGGAAGAGTAGATGAACTCAGTGAGAACTCTGACAAAGAGATAAAAAAAAACATAATAATGGAGATGGAAATCAACAGAGTGGATAAAAAAGAGGATCGAACCACCAATATAGGTAATAGGGAAGCCAAGGACGCCCAATCAGAACAGCAAGAAAAAAAGAAGCCAACACTGTAACAACAATTTAAGGACCTCATGGAACACAATTAAATGAAAATATTTGTGTCATAGAGATACCTGAAGGAAAATAGGAAGTTGACAAGCTATTTGAAGAAATAGTGATGGAAAACTTCTTTCACCTGGTGAAAGAAATAGACATACAACTCCAGAAAGCTCAGAGTCCCCAAAAAGATGAATCCAAAGAAGCCCACATCAAGACACATTATAATTAAAATTCCAAAGGTTAAATACAAAGAGAGAATCTTAAAAGCAGCAGGAGAAAAACAGTGAATTGCTTACAAAGGAGCTCCCATAACTGGCAGCTGATTTATCAAAAGAAACTATGCAGGACAGAAAGGCTTGGTACAAAATATTCAATGTGATGAAAACCCAGGATCTACAACCAAGATTACTTTATCCAGCAAAGCTATCATTTAGAGTCAAAGGAAAGATAAAAAGCTTCCCAGACAAGAAAAAAGCTAAAGGAGTTCATCACCACCAAACCAGTATTACAGGAAATGTTGCTGGGACTTCTTTAAGAAGAAAATATATGTATAAAAATATGAATAAAAAATGGTAATTATTACATTCCTATCAACAAGTACCTCAAATGGAAAAGAATTAAGTGCTCCAGCCAAAAGATAGGGTGGCCAAGTTGATATGCTACCTATGAGAGGCTCAATTCAGATTAAAAGACATATACTGACTAAAAGTAAGGGAATGGAAAAAGATATTGCCTTGATGGACCTAGAGAGTATTTTGCTGAATGGAGTAAGTCAGATGAGAAAGACAAATATCACATAATTTCATGTCCATGTGGAATCTGAAGAACAAAATATACAGCAACAAAAACAGAAACAAACTCATAGATACAGAGAATATTTTGAGGACTACTAGACAGGAGGGGGTTTGGGGTTAGTTGGTAGAGGTAAAGGGATTAAGAAGTACAAATGGAGAGTTACAAAATATTCATGGAGATATAAAGTATGGCATAAGGAAAATAGACAATGATGTTATAATAAACATGTAAAAGGGGAGAGGGGTACTAGATTTAGTGGGGTGATTGCTTTGAGAGTTATATAGATCTTAGTCACTATGCTGAACAACTGTAACTAATAGATTATTGTATGCCAATTGTAATTGAAAAAACTCATTGAATCATACACTGTAAATATGAGCAAGTAATTGTCTTATATTTCAATAAAGCTGTATAAATGAAAAAAACTGCATCTGGTAGATTGCTTGTCTACATTTTCTTTAGTTTTTTTTTTTTTTTTTTTGTTATGGAGTTTTGTTCTCTTCTTTAATTGAGGATTTTCTTTTTTGTTTCCCCATTTAGCTGCTTTCCTGTATTTGTTTCTATGTGTTAGGTAGAACTGCTAGGTCTCCCAGTCTTAATAGAGTGGTCTTGTGTAGTAGGTGTTTTGTGGGACCCAGTGGAACAGTCTCCTTGGTTGCTTGAGCCAGGTGCTTTTCTTGTATAGGCTGTGTGATCCCATCTGTTGTAGTTGAGCCTTGGTTGCTGTTTGCATGTCATTGGTAGAGATTGACCTTGGAGCTGATTGGTTGTGAGGACTGGCTGGTGACTACAGTTGAGGAGCTGTTGCACAGGAGTTGACCCTCTGATTTAGCAGGGCTATGGTGCCTTCCAAGTCTGCCATTTGGGTGTACTGTCCTTGAATGTGGCCCAGATGATGCTCTGGCTCAGACTGAAACTGGCCACTGGTTATACATGCTGGTGCTTCCAGTGAGGGGTCTTACTATAGGCCAAGTTCAGCCATAGCTTGTATCTTGCCCAGGCCACTGGTGTGATCCACCAAGCTATCTGCAGATGACCACCACCCAGCTGGGCTTGGATGTGCCTCAAGAGGCTAAGCCACAAACTGAGGCTGGCTGCTGCTAATGCTGGGCTTGAAACTGCTTAGCAAGTGGTACGAGGCATGCTGTAGTCTGATGCTGTTTGTTTGTTTGTTTTTTTTTTTTTGAACCTTACTGAGATTTTTGGAAAGTCCACAGCATGAGCCAAGAGATTCTGTTTGTAAGGAAAAGCCACTGGAAACATCTATAATAGGTCCACAAATTGGGTGGGGAAGGGCCTCAGGAAATCACCATGGTGGGGTGAAAAGTGTTAGCTGGGTTGATGAAGACTCATGTATGTGGGCTGCCTAAGTCTGCATGGTGGGTGGGAGGAGGGCTCAATGAAGAAACAGTGGCCTCTGCCATCCTTCTGTCTGGGAGAAAACTCCTCTCCAGCTCTTGCCCTGAAGCCAGACAATTCACTTCCTCCCCATATGTCTCTGACACTTTTTAAGCAGCTGCCCCAAAATTGGAGTTCAGAACGAGTTTGTCAGTTGGTAAGTTCATGCACTGGTCCTTTAAGAGGAAAACCTGGGACTTCTGCAGCTCTTTGTATAAATCAGCCACAATCTCTCCTGATTTTCACATCCAGATTTTGTGGGACCTTCTCTTCCTGGCACTGGAACTCTGCGCAGGGGTATCGGTATGGGGCTGGGACTCCTTGCTTTTCTGGTGGAATCTTCACAACCAAGATATCCCTATTGATTTTTATCTGCTACAAGTGAGTGTGAGAACAGCCTGTTTTCATTTCCTTTACTCCTATGGTTTCCATGTGGCTTCTTCTGTATGTCCTTAGTTGTAGAACTTTTGTTCATCTAGAATTCAGGTGATTTTCAATGATGGTTTTTCCGTAGTTTAGTTGTAATTTTGATGTGGTTGTGAGAGGAGAAAAGCTCAGTATCTACTTACTCTACCATCCTGACCAGAAGTTCTCAAGGTATTTTTTGATTTCTTGTTTGATACTTTGTTTACCCATTGGTTGTTTAGCTGCATATTGTTTGTCTTCCATGTGTTTTTGTTGTTTTACATTTTTTTGTAATTGACTTTTAGTTTCATACTGTTGTGTTTGGAAAAGACATTTTATATGATTTTAGACTTCTTAAATTTCTGAGATATGTTTTGTGAGCTAACATGTAACCTATCCTATAGCATGTACCACGTGCACTTTAATAGTGTATTTTGCTGTTGTTGGATGGAATATTCTGTATATATGTAGTAAGTGTATCTTCTCTAATGTGTCATTTAATGCTGATGTTTCTTTATTGATCTTCTGCTTCAATGACCTATCCATTCATGTAAATGGGATGTTAAAATCCTCTACTGTTATTGTAATGTTGTCAGTTTCTTTATGTCTGATAATATTTTCTTTCTGTATTTGTGTGTTCACATGTTGGGTACATAGGTTTTATAAGTATTATATTCTCTTGTTGAATTGGTCACTTTGTCATTATGTAATGCCTTTGTTTCTCGTTACAGTCTTTGTTTTAAAATACATTTGTCTGATACGAATATTGCTACTCAAGCCTTTTTTTTTCATTTCTGTTTGGATAAATAATTTTTCTTGTTCTTTCTCTTTCAGTCTTTATGTGCCTTAGACATGAAGTGAGCCTCTTTTATGCAGTATATTTGTAGGTCTTGGTTTTAAAATTAAATTTATTAAGATGACACTGGTTAATAACATCATATAAGTTTCAGGAGTACAACTTCATGACATTTGTGTTCTATTGTGTGCTCAGCACCTGAAGTATAGTCTCTTTCCATTATCATATATATTTTTTAATCGATCTTATACCCCTCTGTGTTTTTTGATTGGAGCATTTAGTCAATTTACATTTATAGTAATTATTGATAGGTACGTACTTATAGCCATTTTGTGAATTGTTTTCTAGTTGTTTTTGTAATTCTTTGTTTCTTTTTTCTCTTTCTCTATTCCCTTGTGATTTGATGACTTTGTATAGTGTTATGTTTGGATTCTTTTCTCTTTGTTTTATTGTGTCTATTACAGGTTTTTGATTTTTGGTTACTGTGAGTTTCTTTTACAATGCCTTATGTATATAGGAGTCTATTTCAACTTGAAGGTTGCTGAAGTTTGAATGAATTCTAAAAACACAATATTTTTACTGCTCCCACGTCATATCTTTCTGATATATTTTACATTTTTATATATTGTATATCCTTTAAATAATTATTGTAGATATAGATGATTTTACTACTTTTGTCTCTTAGTCTTCATACAACTTTGTAAGTGGTTGAGCCACTACTTTTACTATACATTTGCTCTTAACATTGCAATTTTTTCTTTCATATATTTCCTTTTTTATATGCCTTGGGCATAACTACCTACTATGACCTGCCCAGTTAGAAATTTATGATCAGATCACCCTGTGAAGTTACTTTCCATAGACCCACTATTTCATCCACATAAGGAACCCCATTTGTGAGAGTTAGAAGGTTCCCCTCTCCCATCCAGCTTTATTGAAGTATAATAGACAATTAGTTGCTCCTATTTACATTGTAAAATTCAATGAGTTTCTTTTTTAATTAGAGTTGGCATACAATAATATATTCATTTCAGTCATACAGCATAGTGATTAGACAGCTGTATAACTCACAAAGTGGTCAACTCACTAAATCTAGTACCCCTCTTCACCCTAACATGTTTGTTACAACATTATTAACTATTTTCTTTAGGCTACATTTTATATCTCCATGTCTATTTTATAACTACCCATTTGTACTTCTTAAGCTCTTTGCCCTTTTTCACCACCCCCTCAAACTAATAACCCTCAAAATAAATATGAATTTATTTGTTTTTGTTGTTGTTTATTTTGTTCTTTAGATTCCACATGTACACAAAATCACGTGGTATTTGTCTTTCTCTATCTGACAGTTCATTCAGCCCAATATCTTCTTGGTCTATCAAGGAAATATCTTTTTTCATCCCCTTCCTTTTAATCTGTGCATGTCTTTTAATATGAAGTGAGTCTCTTGTGGGCAGTGTATGTAGGGTTCTTGTTTTCTTAGCCATTCAACCACTCTATTTTTTGTCGGAGCACTTCTTTCTTTTCCAATTGAGGTACTTCTTAATAGGAATGTAGTAATTATGATTTTTTTATTCATGTTATTTCTTCTTAAAGAAGTCCCACTGACATTTCCTGTAATATTGCCTTGGTGTTGATAAATTCCTTTAGCTTATTTTTGTTTGGGAAACTCTTTTTCTGTCCTTTGACTGTAAATGAAAAGTGTTCTTGGTTGAAGATTCTGAGTTTTCATTATGTTGAATACTTCATGCAAAGCCCTACTGTCCTGCAAAGTTTCTTTGGAGAAATCAGCTGCCAGTCTTATGGGTGCTTCTTTACAGGTAATTCACTGCTTTTCTCTTGCTGCTTTTAAGATTCTTTGTATTTGATCTTTGACATTTTAATTATAATGGGTCTTGGTGTGGGATTCTTTGGGTTCATCTTTTTGGGACTCTCTGAGCTTCCTGGGGTTGTATGTCTATTTCCTTTACCAGGTTAGGAAAATTTTCCATGATTATTACTACAAATGGCCCTTCAACTTCTTGTTTTCCTTCAGGGACCTCTATGACATGGATATCTTTACACTTAATTGTGTCTGTAGGCAATCTAAATTATTATCATCATCCAGGCATCTTTTTTCTTGCCATTCTGGCTGGGCAACTTTGGCTTCCACATTCCCTATATCTGTGGTTCGATCTTCTTTTTTATCCACTCTGTTGATTCCCTCTAATGTACTCTTCATCTCAGATAATGTGTTCTTCATTTCTGACTGGTTCCCTTTCATAATTTCTATCTCCATTGTTATGTTTTTTTATCTCTTTGTTAGAGTTCTCACTGAGTTCATCTACTCTTCTCCTAAGTTCATTGAACATCCTTATAGCCTGTGTTTTGAACTCTGCATCTAGTTAGTAGATTGCTTGACTCCATTTTTTCTGGAGCTCTGTTCTGTTCTCTCATATTGGGACATGCTTCATTGTCTCTCCATTTTGGCTGCCTTTCTGTTTCTATTTCTATGTACTAAGCAAAGCTTCTAAGTCTCCAGTCTTATTAGCTTGGCTTTGTGTAGTAGGTGTCCAGTGGCACAGTCCTGAGAATGTTTTAGCTACAGGCCAAGTTTAGCCCCAGCCTATGCCACTGTGGTGGCACGTGTTAAGATTCAGCAAACAATCCACAGATGCTGGGTTTGTAGTTGCCTCAAAAGGCCATGCCAGAAGCCAAGGCCAGTTGTCACCAGTATGAGTTTTGGTTCTACTCAGCAAGGCACACAGATTTGCCGAGGACACAACTGGATGTGGCTTGGGTGGGGCTGGGAGTTGAGAGAAAAGTTTTAGGGTATCTTCTGAGCAAAGTGACCTTTTTATCTAGTTTGATGATGTCTCATCTGTGGCAGCACTGTCTTTGTAAACTGGGACAGGAGAAGGGTGGAGAAGATTCAACAGAGGAGCAATGGATACTGCCCTGCACCTCTGCCCAGGAGAGATCCTCCCCTCTGGCCCTCACTCCAATAATTCAGTGTCCCCCTGTAAGTCCCTGTGTCCTCTGTGGCAGCTGATCTGGCACTGGTGCTCAGAGGGAGCAGGTTGGTCACCACCAAAGTCTGCTCTCAATCATGGCCCTCTTAAGAGGTGTCTGGACCAACTAACATATGAAAAGATGCTCAACATCACTAGCTATTACAGAAATGCAAATCAAATCCACAATGAGATATTATCTCATACCTGTTAGAATAGCTATTATCAACAGGACAAGTAATAACAGTTGATGAAGAGGATGTGGAGAAAAGGGAAACCTCATACACTGCTGGGGGGAATGCGAATTGATACAGCCACTATGGAAAACAGTATGGAAGTTCCTCAAAATACTAAGAATTGATCTACCATGTGATTCAGCAATCCCTACTGGGTATTTATACCAAAGGCTTAAAAACTCATATCCAAAAAGATCGTTGCACATTGATGTTCATAGCATCATTATTCATGATGGTAAAGACATGGAAGCAACCAAAGCATCCTACAATAGAAGATTGGCTAAAGAAGCTGTGGTACATATATACAATGGAATATTACTCAGCCATAAGAAGAGATGAAATGCTGCCATTTGTGACAACATGGATGGACCTTGAATAATCATGCTAAGTGAAATAAGCCAGACAGAAAATGTTGAAAATCACATCATATCGCTTATATGTGGATTATAAACCTAAAAGCAACAAATGAGAAGAACAAATAAACAGAGACTCATGGACATGGATAATATACTAGTGGTTATCAGAGGGTAGGGGAATGGGGGGAGGAGAGAGGGAGATGGGGTAAAAAGGATCAAATATGTGGTGACAGAAAGAAATCTAACTATGGTAGATGAACACACAATATAATATATATATGCCTTAGTGTTAAATTATATACCTGAAACTTCCTGGATTTCATTAACCAATGTTACCATTAAGAAACAAATAAATAAAAATTAAGAGGCATCTGCAGTTGTCAGCTGCTGCTGCTTTAGGCTTTGTCCCACTCAGCTGCTCCAGACGGCAGCCTTGTGTCTTTGCCCCTCCTAATTTCTACTGTTGCAGGTCGATTAATTATTTCTCACCCTAGTTGTAGTACTTCTGTTCATCTAGATCCCATTTGACTTTGCTTACCATTTGCTCCTTGTTTCTGTCACACATTTGATTTGGTTGCAAGAGGAATGAAGAAAGCTCTTTTATCTATGTTATTTATTTTCCCCAAAATCATACATTTTATTTTTTGTAGTTGTGACCTCTTCTTTTCTCCTTCATGAAGTCTCTTTAACATTTTTAACCTTTCTTGTAAGGCCAGTTTAATGGTGATGAATTCCTTTAACTTATGCTTGTCTTGAAACTCTTTATTTCTCCTTTAGTTTTGAATGATATCCTTGCCATGTAGAGTAGTCTTATTTATAGATATTTTTCTTTTATCCCTTTGCATATATTGTGTGATTCCCTTCTGTCTGTCAATGTGTCTGTTGAAATATTATCTCACTGTCTTATGGGGTTTTCCTTGTACATAAGTAGTTGTTTTACTTTTTCTGTTTTTAAGATTTGCTTTTATCTTTAATTTTTAAAAAACTTTTTTTTTTTTGGTATAAATTTCAAGTATACAGTACATTGGTTAGACATTTATATAGTTTATAAAATGATCCCACTAATTGCTCTTTCTCTTCTCTGGCTCTCCACCTAGCCAATACATTAATGCTAACTGCATTCCCTATGCCATGCTCCCCATTTCTGTGACCATCTAATCTTTATTTTTTGACATTTTAACTATAACATGGCCTGGTACGAACCTATTTGAGTTCATCCTATTTGGGACTGTCTGTTCTTCTTAGACCTGGATGTTTGTTTCATTTCCCAGGTTAGAGAAGTTTTCATGTATTATTTCTTCACATATTTTTACCGCATTTTCTTTTTCTCCTTCTTGGGCCCCTACAATACAAATGTTTGTGTGCATGACATTGCTCCAGAGCTGCCTTAAACTATCCTCACTTTTAAGAAAAATCTTTTACTTTTTTGCTGTTCAGTTCAGATGATTTATACTACTTTGTCTTCCAGATTGCTCATTCATTCTTCTCTATCATCTAATCAACTGTTTATTGCCTCTAGTGTATTTTTCACTTTAGTTGTATTTTTCAGCTTTAATTGGTACTTTCTCATATTTTCTGTCTTTTTGAAATTCTCAGTATTCATCCATTCTTCTCCCTAGTTGGGTGAGTATCTTTATGACCAATACTTTGAACACTTTATTGAGTAGATCACTTATCTTTGTTTTGTGTAGTTCTTTTCCTGAGTTTTGGTCATGTTCTTTCATTTTGAATATATTCTTCTGTGTCCTCATTTTTTCCTACTTGTTTGTGTTTCTTTGTATCAGGTATATCAGCTATGTCTCCTGATCTTGAAGTGGCCTTATGTAGGAGATGTTTTGTGAGGCCCAGCAGCATAATCCCCTCTGACAAAGAGAGTCAGGTGTTCCAGGAGTGCTTCCTGTGTGGGCTGCATGTGCCCTTCTGTCATAATGAGGCTGTAACTTCTGCAGGTATGATGATGGGCAGGGCTAGTCCCCGGCTTTGCTGACTGTGAGGCTTGACCTTTACTGCTGTGGGTATGTTGTTGGCCAGGGCTGTCCCCTTGGCCAGCTAGCTGCGAGGCTTAAGCAGAGCTGCTTTGGCCATACTGGTAGACAGAGTTATTGTTAAGCTTGCTGCAAGGTCTGGCCTAGACATAAGTATGTGTAGAATTCTGCAGGGTGTTAGGAAGCTACAGGGAGGATTTCAAAAGGTGCCCACCAGTGTTGGCATAAGCTCAGTTGAACAAAATAGCAAAAATGACATCTGGCAATGTCTCAGTCTCCAGGGAATCCCAGCTACCTCCAATCTCTTTGGTAGGCACTTCGAGTTTAGCAAGTAGATTTTTCCTTCACTTATGGTCTATGTGCCTTTCTATCTCATGTTTTTGCCCTGGTTTCTGGGTCAAGTGAGTCTCTGCCTGAGTCCTTTAAAAGCAGGTTTCCCTTTCCCTGAATTTCTATAATTTTCCTGTATATATACCCATTTAGTTTTCAAAGAAAGGGGTTTTGGTGTCTCAACTCTCCTGTTCAGGTTTCTAAGGGTTGTAATTCCTGATATGAAGGTCAGATTTCTAGCTATTCAAGGAAAAGTTATGTACCTTTGAGATTCCTCTCTACCATAAAATGCTGTGCCTAGAGTGTTTTTTTTCCCCGTTGGCAGGACTATATCTCTTCTTCTCCTACCCTTCTTGTTTCTGTCCCTTGTTGTAGAGGCTCTGTTCATTCGGTTTTCAGATTCCCTTCATAAGGAGTTATTCCACATGTAGTTGTAGATTTGTTGTATCCATGGGAGGAAGTGAACTTCGAATCTTCTTACACTGCCATCCTGCATTCTAAAACTACTACTGTCTGTACATTCCTCTTCATTAATTTGGTAATAAAAAATCTTACAAGCCAATTTTAAATGATTTCCCAAATAAAATAATTTAACTCAGATATATGACCAGTACATAAAACTTATACAAAAAAAAATGCTTTTTTTAAAAATATTAAACTTGCAAGTTTAATATTTTAGTGGTACTTTAATATGTTTGCTTGATTGATGATTCTGAATGGGAATTTTTTGTTAATGAGCATATTTTGAGTTATAGAATACACTTTCATTCTGAGAGACCCTTGAAAAATCATCACTAATACTAACATTATTAAGTTGAAACACATATAAAACCTGGAATAATTCTTCAGAAATGAAAGAACAGCTGGAAATTTGCTAAATTTTCAAAAACCTTTAAAATGTACCTTCTTTTTAAGCATTTTCAACAAAAATATATAATTTGAAAATTGTACATAATTTTGTTATTTTGTATATAGAGCTACTTCTTATCTTTTTGGTTGTTTTAATTTGAATTTTTAATTGCTAGAGGCAAATTGTGAACTTTACTTAATATTATAGTTTTTAAAAATGTGATTGATATCTAAGGATGGCGGTTATTGGAATAATGATACATTTTCAGTTTACATCTTATTTTTTTCTGTTGAGTAATTACTATTTCATTATTTTATTCCAATGTTTCCAAAGAGAAATATAATGGTGTCCTTGATATTTTATGACAGGATCTCATCTTCAAGAGATTTAATGGTGTTTTAGTGTGTATAAATCATAGCAAGATTATCATTCATTTCATTATCATTTTCTCTCTGTGTAAAATAAAATAGTTTCATAATTAAGTACAGTATTTAAAGGTTTTCTTTGCAAGGTGTTGAGACAGAGTGAACTGGTGTACTAAGACTTTATAACATTTTTATTCAATAAACACAAGTTTAATAAACTGCACCCTTTTTGTAAAATATTCCAAACTTGGTATTCAACTTGTATACTTTGATAAAAAAATGAATGTTTTGAAATGAAAATTCAGTTGAACAGACTACAGAATAAATTATATTTATTTTTCTTCTTTAGGTATTGAGTTAAACATGACAGATTCAAAAGGGTTTATTTTACATCATTTAAAAAATAATAGAGATCTCTACTTATTTTAAATTCAGAAATAAGACAAATAACTTACTAAATGTTATCTTGATGGTTATAATTAGAATAATTATGAAAGAATAAACAAATATTTGATCTGTATTAGTAAATCTATTTAATACCTACGAATGATTATACTTGTAGCAAAATGTACTGAGATTCTATCAAAAAAATCCTTAGATTACTCTTGCTTTTCACTCAGCAATTATTTATTGTGTGTTTAACAAGTACTCGTCTTTAGAACAATGTTAGATATTGTCTAAATCTAAATATTTAAATAAGAAGACCGTCAGAAGTCTTACATAAGTCTTAATGACACAAGGCAAAAACAAATGTAGAATTTAGAGTCCAGGATTTCATTTTTATTGTGAGATGTACATTCAGAGAGAGATAAAAAGAGCATCGTTATATTAATTTTAATACTGGAAATTATTAAATAATATATATGTGTGTATATATATGTATATATGTAAATGAAGATAACCAAAAATATACTCAAAAAATTGGCCAAAATTCACCAGTGAATTCTACCAAACATGCAAAGAAGATTTAATATCTATTCTCCTTAAAGTCTTCCAAAAAATTGAAGAGGTGGCAATACTTCCCAAATGATTTTATGAAGCCAATATTACTCTGATACCAAAACCTGGTAAAGATAACACAAAAAAAGAAAACTACAGACCAATATCTCTCATGAACTTGGTACTTCAATTCTGTATTTTCTGGGACTTTGGCTACTTCAAATATAGGAAAATAAAACCAGAATCTAGTATATGACACTGACCTGTTTTCAGCCCAAAGGAAAACTGGCTCAAGAGAAAAATTGTCAAAGAATTCAAACATTTTAGAATTTATTTATATTCAATAGCATAATACTTCCTTAATTAAACTTTCCATTTAGACGTATATGTTTAGATAATATTTTAAGTGCAGTAAATCCTCACGTAACATTGTCAGTATGTTCTGTGACTTTAAACAAAATGACTTATAATGAAACCAGTTTTACCATAGGCTTATTGATATAAACAAGTGTTAAGTTCTTAGCACATGTCATCAACGTTATAAGGAAATGATGTTGAACCAAACAATGTTTTTGAAGACCTGCTGTATATCAAATAATCCAGAATTTCAAAGTCAAATTTATATGCTTTACTCAGAATCATTTTTAAGGTGTTTTTAAAAAAGATAGTACTTAGAGAAGAAGAAATTGACTTTGGACCTCATTTCTCCTTTTTAAAGGTATTCTTGGTGCTTCAAATAGAATACAAAAAAATTTTCTATCTCATGATGATCATCTTTCTTACAACTCCATATCCTTTAAAAAGTTTTCATTAAATTATGATATGGTTAGCATTAAAATATTTTGATCATGTAAAGGACCATGTTAATATTGTTACGTGACAAGGTGGTGAAGTAAATTTCTATATGCTGTGACAATTTGCCTTGCCTAACTACAGCTTAATCCTAACATTTAAATACAATTGTCAAAACTATATTATAGCTGATTTTTAAAAGTTTTCTATGAAGAAAGCTTGTTTCTACTTAATTGTAAATATACATGATTGCTTTCATTAGTCTTTTTTAGCAATAAACAAAAATTGAAATTTTAACAATGACTATTAATTATAAAGTCATCTTTTTTTTCCCTGAAAAATAGTTTTTAAAAAATTATGTGATCTGGTCCCTAAAATTTTGTTTGGATGGAACACATATACATATATGTGTTTGTTTTCTACACACATATTACATTCATCAGATAAAATGTTTAAACCACAATAGTATTTGTAGGATATAAAGAAGTTCTTTGATTAGAAAGCTTTTGTAATTTACAAATAAATTTTGTTTCCTACAATTAAAAAAACATTTATCTTGTGTTGCACACTTTTTAAAAATTTTTATATTTCTGATTTTAGCACTCAAAGATTATTGAAGTAGAGCTTTGGTTTCTTTCCAATTAAAGACATTTTTTAAAAATGATACTTTTAAAAGAAATTCAAAGCTTTGAACACTTTTGAGTTTTATCTCATCCCTGAATGCTCTATAATTTGTGTGTGAAGAATTTAAGACCAGTCTGCCTATTTTGTATGACATTGCTATTGATTTTTTTCACTTTTGTTTGCTGTAGATTGTAATAGGTAAATGGTGAGTGTGAGGTATTAAGGACATGCTATTTGTGAGTATAGCAAAAATGTATTGTTTCTTACTATGAATACGTCTTCAGAAATAACAATAATTGGGTGGTATTTTCTTGCCAGTGAATGTGATTTTTAGGGGAAAGCATTCTCAGATACAAAGACACTCTTTCCAAGATGTGATTACTACAAGTAAACAGAGTAAAAGCCTAAAGAACTCATATAGGATTGCTACAATGGGTAGAAGGAAGAAAAAGAGGGCCTAGTTGCCATGGAGAGATGAAGGGGCAGTCTGAAATCTATTAATTTTCAGTGTAAAGACTGTGACACTTTCTACAGTATGGAAGAGAAAGAATGTCATGCTAAGAAGTCCTAAACCAGGGGTGACTAGAGAGACATTAGGAGAAGCATGATGTGATGGGTAGGAAGATCCTGCAGCACATGCTGGGGAGTATTGAATCATTTCCCTTAGCAATGGTTCATTTTCATATAAGAGGAAAATGGAGTTCTTTTCTTTTATTCTTTCATTGTTCTTTATTTTTTTAATTCTTGTATTATTTTGTTTGAATCAAGAGACAAAGTAATAGGAAGGATTTTCTCCAGAACCCTGTGCCAGGATTACTGATGAACCTTTAGGAAAAAATGCATGCCTGGTGAAGTTTTAGACGTAAGGGAAACTATCATCTAACAGATGGAGAATACATATAGCTATGTATGAATAAAGAAGGCACTTATAAATTATTTGAAAAGACAGTTAGACACTCTAGTAATTGATAAAGTGAAAAAAGGTTGATATACAAAAGGAATAATACAGGCAGCTCTGAAAAGGAGAAAAAAACTGCTAGTGAGAAAAAAGAACCCTCATACACTACTGGTGGGACTTCAAATTGGTATAGCCACTATGGAAAACAGTATGGATGTTCTTCAAAACACTAAGAATTGATCTACTATATGATCCAGCAATCCCGCTATTGGGTATTTACCCCAAAGATTTTAAAACCCATATCTGAAAAGATATTTGCACATCGATGTTCTTAGCAGCGTTATTCATGGTGGCAAAGACATGGAAGCAATAGGTAATTGGATAAAGAAGCTGTGGTACATATATACAATGGAATATTACTCAGCCGTAAGAAGAGATGAAATACTGCTATTTTTGACAACATGGATGGACCTCGAGATAATCATGCTAAGCGAAATAAACCAGACAGAAAAAGTCGAAAATCACATGATATCACTTATATGTGGGATATAAACCTAAAAGCAACAAAGGAATAAGACAAACAGAGACTCATAGAGATGGACTACAGACTAGTGATTACCAGAAGGTTGGGGGTAGTAGAGGAGGGGGAAGGTAGATGGGGTAAAGGGGGTCATATTTAGGGATTGGGTGAGGGTGGAGTGGGTAAAGGGGATCAAATATATGGTAGCTGAAGGAAACTGGACCTTGGGTGGTAAACACAATAGAATATACAGATGTCAAATTACAATGTACAGCTGAAAATTATATAATTGTACTAACCAATGTTATCCCAATAAACTTAATTTAAAAAAATAAAAAAGTGTGGTATTAAAATCTCAATTTCATTTATATAAAATGTAAATCTCTTTAAAAGTTTTGCTTTCTGATAATATTTGTGATAATATAAATAAAGCAAGTAATTTACCTTAAAAACAACAACAACAACAACAACAACAACAACAACAACAAAAATGCTAGTCACTTAAAGAAACAGAAAGGGAAGAAGAAAATATTAGATAGTGAAATAGCTAACAGCCTACACAGGCACTCATTTAGTGTAAATCATAACCCTTGTTGTGAATTTAGCTAAGAGATTTATATTTGAATAAGGCACCTGGATACCCATATATTGGAAATTTTGTGTGGAGACTTATTGGTGGGCTTGTTTGATTTTGCTTAAATGTTAAAATTGACACCTAAAGTAGAAGGTGGTGTCAGTATATTGATTTTCACCAAGGGGAAATTATTTTATTTGATTGGAATCAAGAAACAAAGGCAAAAACTTGCACAAAGAAACTCAAGTGAGATGATATTGAATACTTTTGAGGCAATAGAAACTAACTATAGAAGGTATGGAAGGAATACCTCAATAATCTGTAGGGAAGGAAATTTCAATTGGAGGAAATGTTCTGTAATTCAAAATGTATAGCATTGCAACAAGATAAAAGGTATTAAAATCAGAGAATATCAAAAATTCAAACTCTTTTCATAAAGATTTTAATATTATTAGTCAAAATCTGGGGAATAATAAACATAATAAAGAAATAAATATTAATTTAAAACTTACATTACAAAGCAATATTTCATTGCAACAAAGATTTGATTAAGATCTGGAAAGAAATGAGCTTTATCTTGACATTTACATTTGAAATGAATACTATCAACTCAAAAAATACTTTTTATCAAATATGTGTCCTGTAAAGGCTTTAATAATGCTTTATAACATTAGGCTGATTTTGTTATCAAAGCAATGTTTAGTAATTAGGTTTTGTTGCTCTCAAAGAATCACAGCTTAGTGAGGGAAATGAGCATATGACTGAGTGTTATAACGAAGCATACACAAAGTGCTATGTGAACAAAGAGAGAAGGGCCATAATTCAATTCATGTGTTTAAAAAGTGAAAAAAATAAAGGCAACAAGGATTAATGTTAAGATTAGTATAATCTTTGACCTGACTTTACCATTAGAAAGGAATAAAGTAACTTATTCACAGCAGAGATAAGGATAAGAAACTTTCACAGTCCTTTTAAATTAATGTTCATTGTAGCCACTTTGCACTCAGGTACTTTTGTGTACATGGTCTTTTTCTAGACACTACAAGGAAATATTCATAACTTATGGTTCTTGCTTTTAGTTGTTCAATTTTTAGAAATATACAGTCTTCTGAGATTAAATCATGAAGACATAGAAATTCTGAATAGACTGATTAATAGTAAGGAGATTGAATCAGTAATAAAAGACTTCTCAATAAATAAAAGTCCAGGACCAGATGGCATCACTGGTGAATTCTTCCAAACATTTAGATTTAATACCAATCCTTCTCAAACTTTTCCAAAAAATTGAAGAAGGAACACTTCCAAACACAATTTATGAGGCTAGCATTACTCTGTTTACATTTTAAATGATAAAATCAATGAACACTCATGGGGTCTGGTAGTGTCAAATATATCAATAAATAGATAAAAATGTACATATTGTTATGTCCTTTCACTTTAATGTCAGTAGGAGTGGTGTTAGGTAAACTATCTAATCCATTCTCTCTATTTAGAGGAATTTTCCAATCAGAAGTTCAAAATAAAACTAACTACCTGGAGGAGAAATGAAAATAACAGTCACTTTCTTAATGAATGACAGTTTATTTTTACCTACATGCATGGTTATAAGAAGATCTAAGTGTCTACAGGATATATGATGAGATTACAACATTTTTATAACCCCACTTAGAATATTGTGTTTAGTTCCAGATACTATATAGAAGAAAGATGTAGCATTCGAGAAGGGGAATTAGATTGACCTTAGAACTACAAAGTGCAAGCTGTAAAGATAGGATAGAATCCTGAATTTCTGTAACCTTTAAAGAGCAAAGGTTGAAGAAGATTTAATTGAAAATAAACTCACTTCAATATACATAAAGATAGATAATGTCAACTTTGTTTTTATTACAATACAGATTATTGTAAAAGAGATGTATAAATTTCAATGGAAGTGAAACTTGCTGAAACAAACATCCACACTCCTCAGCTTTTCAAGTTCACCTTTCTGTAGCATACAAACAGAATAGTGCTCTATCAATTTCCTCTGTGAAGTAAAATGTCTGGAGAATTTTAAGTTAATTTTTTTTCTGAAATATAGAAAGAACACATCCCTTAGCTGAATATCACTGATAAGCATTGCCATAATTATTTATAAACCACAGGAAAAATATTATGTCTCAAGAGTGCTACAATAACCATTAACTTCTCAGAGGAATTTCAATTTAATCTGCCTGTATTTTTGACAGGTAGTTAGCAATTTAGGAATCAGAGAACCATAGGATACTTAAGCTATGATGGGTCAGAAAGGCCAGTTTATCTAACACTGGTTTTACAAATGAGCATACTGGGATCTAGAGAAAGGAAGTCATTTGCTCATGGTCACACAGCTAGTTAGTTGTATAATTTGGAACTAATACCCAAGTCTCCTATGCCTTGTTCAGTATTCTTTCCATTAACACTGTTGTTTCCAGAATAGGTTGTTGTTTGAAAATTCACTAATAACTCGGTTTTATGGAACTTGGAAAATGACTTTTCATGGACAAAGTCATATATATATTAAGAGTTCTCCTTTGCTCCATTCTATACTTTGTTCCCATGTTAATTTAAACAATAAGTCGTATTAATGCCAGCTTTAGATGTTCTGTTGCACATGTCTCTTCCTTTTGATTCTCATCTCTATCAACATGGTCATGTAATGCTGAAGATATTGCAGGAATTTCCTGGTCTCACCTCCATATTGTCTTGTAACAATTCATTCTGCCTGTCCTGTCAGTTTCAACTTCCTAAAGCATTGTTCTCTTTCTTTCTTTGTTTTTTCAAAACCTATTTATCTTTAAAGAAACAAATCAAATTTCATCTCTTTCATAATGACTTCACTGACCACTTCAATTAAAAATGATTCCTTCTTCTAAACCTTTATAATACTTAGTTTATATCACCCATGCATTCAACATTCATTTATCAGATACTTTTGAGAGCTTACTCAATACCAGGAAATTGTGTGGAGTTTATCACTCATGGACTTTAAATGTAACATTATGTGACCATGATTTATCTCTCTTTTTAGATTGTAATATTCTGATACTAGGGACCATGCTTGAAGATCTTCATATTCTTCATAGACCATAGCAAGGAGCCTTTTGTACATAGTTAAGATTTTGTAAGTATTTGGAGAATAAATATTAAATTAAGAAGCTGCTATCATAGGGTGAGGAGTTAAAAGTGGCCTCTATGGAATCAGTATACAAAGTGTTAAATATCAATTATAACATGTTTGAAAAGCTTCATTTAACTCTTAAAGAAGTTGGTTCTTTATATATAATAAAAATGACAAGATAGTCAAAAGAAAAAATGTATCAAGAAAAAGGGCAGATCAGGACTTATAGAAATAATGCCATAGATGATAGAGGCTTTGTTCATCTCTTTTATGACCACATCAAAGTTGTGACTGAAACATGGAGCAAACAGCAAGAAAGTCATGTGGGATCTAGATGAACAGAAGCACTACAACTAGGGAGAGAAATAAGAAATCACCCTGCAATGGTTGGAAGTAGGAGAGGGTGAAGACGAGAGACTGCCTGGTCCCGGTCCAGAGTAGGGCAGAGGCTTCAGCAGCATCTGGCAGCTGCAGACATCTCTTAAAGGGGCTGTGTCTGCAAGCAGACTTTCCCAGTGACAGACCTGCCTGTTCTGAGCACCAGTGCCTGGTCAGATGCACAGGGGACACCAGGGACTTACAGGGGAATGCTGAGTTGTTGGAGTGAGAGCCGGAGGTGAGAATCTCTCCCAGGCAGAAGTGTTGGCAGTATCCATTGTTCCTCTGTTGAGCTTTCCCCACTACCAGTGTGTGGAGGCAAAGCCACCATAGCTGAGACATCATCAAGCTGGATTACAGAGGTTGCTCTGCCTAGAGTATTCCCTGAAGCTCTGCCTCCCCCAACTTGTGCCCCAGCCAAGCCACATCCAGTTGTGTCCTCTGACAGTCCGGTGCTCCTTGCTGAGCAGCACCAAGACTCGCACTGGTGGCAGCTGGCCTAGTTTTCTGACATAGTGTCTTGAGGCGACTATAAGCATAGGATCTGTGAATTGCTTGCTGAATCTTAACAGGTGGTCCCGGAGGGGCACAGGCTGGGGCTAAGCTTGTACTGGAGCTCATCTTCTCTCAGGACTGTGCCAATGGACAACTACTACACAAAGCCTTGCTATTAAGACAGGAGACTTAGGAGCTTTGCTTAGTACATAGAAATAGACACAGAAAGGCAGCCAAAATAAGAAGACAAAGAAGAAGAAACCATATGAGAGAACAACAGAGATCCAGGAATAATGGAGTCAAACAGTCTTACAGATGCAAAGCTCAAAACACTGGTTATAAAGATGCTCAGTAACCTAGGGGAAGTGTAGATGAATTCAGTGAGAACTTTAACAAAGAGATAAAAAAAACATAAAAATGGAAATGGAAATTATAAAAGAGAACCAGTCAGAAATAAAGAACCCATTATTTGAGTTGAAGAGTATATTAGAGGGAATCAACAGCGTGGATAAAGAAGAGGATCGAACCACCAATATAGAGAATGTAGAAGCCAAGAATACTCAATCAGAACAACAAGAAAAAAGAAGCCAACATTGTAACAATAATTTAAGGAGCTTATGGAACACAATTAAATAAAAATATTCAAGTCATAGAGATACCTGAAGGAAAATAGGAAATTGAAGAGCTATTTGAAGAAATAATGATGGAAAATTTCTCTAACCTGGTGAAAGAAATAGACGTACAATACCAGGAAGCTCAAAGAGTCCCAAGAAAGATGAACTCAAAGAGGCCCACACCAAGAAACTTTATAATTAAAATGCCAAAGGGTAAATACAAAGGGAAAAATCTTAAAAGCAGCAAGAGAATAGAAGTGAGTTACCTATAAGGGAGCACCCACAAGAATGGCAGCTGATTTCTCAAAAGAAATTATGCAGGACAGAGAGGCTTGGTACAAAATATTCAATGTGATGAATACTCAGGGTCTACAACCAAGAATGCTCTATCCAGCAAAGCTATCATTTAGAGTCGAAGGACAGATAAAGAGCTTCCCAGACAAAAATAAGCCAAAGGAATTTATTAACACCAAGCCTGTATTACAGGAAATCTTGGAGGGACTTCTTTAAGAGGAAAAATCATGCATCAAAAATATGAATAAAGAATGGTAATAATTACATTCCTATCAACAAGTACCTCAAATGAAAAAGAATGAAGTGTTCCAACCAAAAGGTAGAGTGACTGAATGGATAAGAAAACAAGACCCCTACACATGCTTCCAGAAGATACTCACTTCATATTAAAAGACACACACAGATTAAAAAGAAGGGAATGGAAAAAGATTTTGCCTTGATGGACCTAGAGGATATTGTGCTTAATGAAATAAGTCAGATAGAGAAAGACAAATATCACATGATTTTGTGTACATGTGGAATCTAAAGAACAAAATAAACAACAGCAACAAAAATGGAAACAAACTCAGATACAGAGAATATTTTGAGAGCTACTAGATGGGAGGGATGTTGAGGGATGGCAAAAAAGGGCAAAGGGATTAAGAAGTACAAATGGATAGTTACAAAGTAGACGTGGAGATAAAAAGTGTAGCATAAGGAAAGTAGCTAATAATCTTGTAATAAACATGTAAAGGGCAAGAGGGGTACTAGATTTTGTGGGGTGATCATTTTGTGAGCTATATAGATCTCTAATCACTATGCTGTACAATTGAAACTAATATATTATTATATGCCAACTATAATTGAAAAAAAATCTCCTTGAGTTGTATAATGTAAATAAGAGCAACTAATTGTCTATTATACTTCAATAAAGCCAGGAAAAAAAGAAAAAAATGGCATATTTAGATAAATATTGTGAACAACAAGATATGGAAGAACACTGAAGCACATTAAAAACACTTCAGTCTGTTTCTATATATATAAAAGTGGTTCACATCCACTTTTGCAAATAGAATAGTTGCACTATATTAGTTAACAAAGAAAAATTTCTGGTTACTGTAAAACTGTATAATAGTGAGGTGTTATTATTTAACATGAGATTTGGGACATGTAGATGAGCTATATGTAGTGTTTCAAAAGGTAATCATTTGTAGTTTTAAGTATTTGTCAATGGTGTCTTAACTCGTAAAGAACTTGCTTTTAATTTTATTTTAAGATAGTAGAGTGGTTTTTTTTCAGGAATTAAGTCAGGGGATACACATAAGAGATTTAACAGATTTCAAATACATAATCTTCTTTATTCCCACTCCTGCCCCTTAGTAATACATTGGGAGTGTGTCCATGCCAGAATTCCTTTGCTCTAACCCTGCTTGATTGTCTTCTTCTGCAGCTAGACTACACCAAACCAGATAGGATTCCCAGAATGAACAACAGGCAAATGAACTCATTCTCTTAGAAACAGCTTAACTGAGTTCTGTTTACAGAGCTGTCTGCGTTACTCATCTAATTTAAGCTACCCTAAACAAATGGGTCAAATATTAGAAAAAGTTAAGGTATAATTAAAATACATTTTAGAATATTCTTTTTCTTTATGAATAACTTTATAATAAATCTATATTTTTACTTATCAGTAATTCAATATATTTGATGTCATCAACTAAGTTTGGGCTCATGATGTTTCTAATCAACTTTAGCTATTTAACGAACATTTACTCGTATTCTAAAACACCATGGTTGTCCTTATATAAATTAAGCACCATCATCAAAGATGCAAATCAGCACTGCATAGCAGAAATAGGTTCTTAAAATATGTTATATGAAAATGAGCTTTAAGGTTCTGCAGTGATGAATATGAATAAGAGTAAAGTGTCCTTTCACACAGCCAATGTTAAGTTCATTTGACAAATATATACTGAGCACCTCCTCTGTGCCAGCATCTCTGTTAGGTTTTGGAGTGGAACAGTGAACAAGAAAGCTAAAACCATTCTTTCATGGAGATTGCATTTTCATAGGGAAGATAGATCTAAAACAAGTAAATAGATAAAATATTCACACATTGTTATAAATGTTAGGAAGGAAACACTTTTAATTGGCACTTCAGAATTGGAGGCTGGCACTACGTTCTCTACATAGGCAACTTACTATTTAGGAAGTAGGCCAATTTATTATCATTTGAGTGTGATATCAAACCATTAAACTCAAAGCTAACTAAAAGTTAATAAAGCAGTGATTGTGTCCAATGTCTCAAGGGCTTTAAGGTATATCTATCATAAATGTTACGTTTGATCTGGTGTATTCCCTTATTTTTTTCTGTGAGTCATTCTGAATGGACAATAGCAATACATTATCATCAATGGAAAGACTTGAAATATAACTAGTATAACAGGGTTTAAAAAATCCCTTACAAAAAGCTGGCTAGACTCCTCATACAGATCAAAGGATAAGATTCAAAAGATAACTCATTGTGTCTTTTTCCAAATCTACAAAAATGGATAGAAAGACTGTAAGAGAAACATTTTAAACATAAATATTGTGGACAAAGATGCTTATTAAATGATTTAAATTTTATGAAGGTTTTGTGGGATTTTAATATTTAAAGTTTTATAAAATATAAATAATTTCAGATAGGTTATCTAATGATCAAAACTTATTTATATGCCTGATATTTACTGAATTTGAATATGTAGAAGAATATTATTGAAAACATTATTTCAGATGCATAGACAGTACCACTGAAGGTATTTAATTGGCCTCATCTTTGATGGGAGATATATCCATATTGTACATACTGAAATAATTTTGAGAAGAACAAGTTATTTTAATTTTTTGGGAACAATTGCCTTGAAAAATACATTTGGTGCTCTGAACCATAATTTTATCTTAGAAATTCTTTGTTATTGTTGGACATATGAGAAATATCAGTGAATCTACTGAGCCTCCTCAGACTGAACTGACAAAGTACTATTTGTATGAAGTATCAACTGTCAGAGACAATTGGTATAGAATTTTGCATTTTTTAAAGTTATATTTGGCAGCCTGACACACACACACACACACACACACACACACACACACACACACTTCCAGAACCCTTCTTTTATAAATGAGTTTAAAAAAACGCATAGACTCATTTATCTTTATTATCACCCCATGTTATATTCAATTTTCCCTTTTTCTCTCTAGACTCTGACTTTAAATCTTCCTGACTTTTAAAATAATAAAGCTTATGCACTAAAGTCTTTCAGAAGAAGCAGATATTTACTTATTATTTAATTTTTATTTTTCAATTAGAGTTGACATTCAATATTATTTTATATAAGTTTCAGGTGCACAGAATAGTGGTTAGACATTTATACAATTTACAAAGTCATTTTCTGATTAGTCTAGTACCCACCTGGCACTATACATGGTTATTATTATGCTATTGACTATATTCCCTATCCTTCAATTTACATACTTATGATAATTTTGTAGCTGCCAATTTGTACTTCTCCATCCCTTGGCCTTTTTCATCCAGCCTCCCAACCCCCTCCCATCTGGCAAACACCAGTTTGTTCTCAGTATCTATGAATCTGTTTCTGTTTTGTTTGTTAATTTATATTGTTCTTTAGATTCCACACATAAGTGAAATATGGTATTTGTTTTTCTCTGTCTGACTTATTACACTTAGCATAATAACCTCTAGGGTTATCCATGTCATTGCAGATGATATGATTTCATTTTTTTGGCTGAGTAACATTCCATTGTATATATGTACCACAACTTCTTTATTTAAATATCTATTGAGGGGCACTTTGGTTGCTTCCATATCTTGTCTATTTTAAACAGCACTGCAGTGAACATAAGATTGTATATATCTTTTTGAATTAGTGTGTTTATGTTCTTCGGATAAATATCCAGAGGTGAAATGGCTGGGTTATGTGGTAGTTCTATTTTTATTTTTTTGAGGAACCTCCAAAGTGTTTTCCATAGTGGCTATACCAAATTATAATCCTACAAACAGTACATGAGAGTTCCCTTTTCTTCACATCCTCACCAACACTTGTTTTTTGATTTATTGATGACGGTCATTCTGACAGGTGTGAGGTGATATCTCATTGTGCTTTTAATTGCATTTCTCTGGTGATTAGTGATCTTGAACATTTTTTCATGTGTCTATTGTTCATCTGTAGTTCTTCTTTGTAGAAAAGCCTATTCAGGTCCTTTGCTCATCTTTTAATTGGATTGTCTGTTTTCTTATTGAATTGTATGAGTACTTTATAAATTTTGGATAATAACACATTATCAGATGTATCATAGGCACATATCTTCTCCCATTCAGTAGGTTTTCTTTTCATTTTGTTGATGGTTTCCTTCATGGTGCAAAAACCTTTTAGTTTGATACAGTTTTATTTGTTTATTTTTTTCTTTTGTTTTTCTTGCCTGAGAAGAGATATCAGAAAAAATATTACTAAGAGCAACCTCAGAGAGTTTACTGCCTAAGTTTTGTTCTAGGAGTTTTATGGTTTTGGGTCTTACGTTTAAATCTCCAGTTCATTTTGAGTTATTCTTGTATATGTTGTAAGAAAGTGGTCCAGTTTTATTATTTTTTTGCATGTATTTGTTCAGTTTTCCTAACACCATTTATTGAATAGACTGTCTTTATCTCATTGCATATTCTTGCCTCATTTGTCATAGATTAAATAACCATATAAGTGCAGTTTTATTTCTGGGCTCTTTATTCTGTTTCATTGTTTTATGTGTCTGTTTTTATGCCAGTATTATGCTGTTTTTGTTACTATGGCCTTGTAGTATAGTTTGATATCAAGTGGTGTGATATCTCCAACTTCGTTCTTTTTTCTCAAGATTGCCATGGCTATTTGGGGCCTTTTCTGGTTCCATATGAATTTTAAGATTATCTCTTCTAGTTCTGTGGAAAATGTCATTGGTATTTTGATAGGGATTGCATTTAATATATAGATTGCTTTGGGTAGTATAGACATTTAATTCTTCCTATCCATGAGCATGGTATATGCTTCCATTTATTTGTATCTTCTTCAATTTCTTTCTTCAATAACTTATAATTTTCCAAGTACAGGTCTTTTACTTTCTTGGTTAAATTTATTCCGAGGTGTTTTATTGTTTTAGATGCAGTTGAAAATGCGATTGTTTTCTGAATTTTTCATTATTGGTATATAAAAATGCAACTGATATTAATTTTACTGAATTCATTTATCATTCCTAACAGTTTTTATTTTGGTGAGATCTTCAAGGTTCTCTATAGTATCATGTCATCTGCAAATAATGACAGTTTTACTTCTTTCTTCCCAATTTGGATTCTTTTTATTTCTCTTTCCTGTCTGATTGTTCTGGCTAGGACTTCCAATACTATGTAGAATAAAAGCGGTGAAAGTGGTCATCCTTGCTTTGTTTCTGATCTTAAGGAAAATTGTTTTAGATTTTCCCCATTGAGTATATTACCTGTGTGTTTGTTGTATATGGTCTTTATTATGTTTATGTATGTTCCCTTTACTCCCACTTTGCTGAGAGTTTTTATCATAAATGGATGGTGGATTTTCTCGAATGCATCATATGGTTTTTATTTTTTTGATTTGTCAATATGGTCTATCACATTAGTTGATTTGTGAATATTGAACCAACCTTGCATCTCAGGATTAACTCTCACTTGATCATGTTGTATGCTCTTTTTAATGTCTTGATGAATTTGGTTTGTTAATATTTTGTTGAGGGTTTTTACATCTATGTTCATCGGAGATATTAGCCTATAAATTTTTTTGTAATGTCTTTGGTTTTGGAATCAGGATAATAGGGCCTCACAAAATGAACTTGGGGTCTTCCCTCCTCTTGAAGTTTTTGGATTAATTTGAGAAGAATAGGAGTTAATTCTTCTTCGAATGTTTGGTAAAATTCAGAAGCGGATATTTAATATGACCAAAGATTTTTTATTCCTAAATAATTCTAGGAAAAAATTTCTGAAAGGAGGGAAATGACAGTTTTAATTTTTTAATCAGAAGAACATGCTTTTGGAGACTTAAGTGATCAATTGTTTGGATGCTCTCTGGAAACTTACATAGCCTGAAATAATCCAGCTTTTATTTTTATACTTTTATAATGAAAGTTACTTTTAGTTCATTTTTCTTTTAATGTATATGCTTGTCAAAGAAATTCCAGGATTCCTAACAAGTTTAAGTAGCTTTATAATAGCTGAGTTGACATATAAAATGAATAAGTTGTTAGTTAAGAGTAAGGAAAACTCCCTAAAAACTCCAACAGTGGAAATGCAACAGTTAACATGATTTAGTAATGTCTCCAAAGAGAACCTATAAAAGTTTTATTAACACCTGTTTACTGGCTGTTTATCTTCTACCAGTAATGTTGTGGGGAGGGGTGGGTCAGTGCTTAACTCTTGTCATATATATTTATTACATTTGTTCCCAAATCAATATTTTGTTTATTGTATTGGGCCAGAACAACAAATTACATGATTAAAAGATCTTGTCTGTGTAAGGAACAACTAAATCCTAATTTAGTAGTTCCCCCATATATGGCAGTATATATTAGGTTAATAGCTGACTCCCATTTCAAAGCATAGGATGTATTTTTTACACCTTTATTGAGGTATAATTGACAAATAAAATTGTATATATTTAAGGTGTACAATCATTTCACAATGTATATAGATACCAAGCAATAGAAAACATTTTATTGATCTTTTGGAATTTTAAATTTATGGCTACTCTGATTGAATGTCTGATTGAATTATATTGTTTCTCTGAGTGTAATCAAAGTTTGTTTTTTATTGAATCTATTTTCATTTAACACAATTTGATTTAGGTAATTTTCCATATATAAAGAAATAGTAAAATGGTCAAGGGTCAAAGGCTTTGATTTCTTCACTAAATAAAATGCATATGACTTTTCAGGTAGATAAACAATCTAGCACTTTTAGTGTACCCTCAATAAATAGCATACATTCTTATGAAAGTTTCCAGATGTCTCACATTTTCTTTGGGAAAATGGACTATTTGAATAAATTATACCTGCAAAATTTAAAATACTGGCTATAAAAATCCAGTTAATATTTGAGTCAGCAAGATAACATAAATTTATTTAGAGGGCAAAATGTAAGATCATAGGAATTTATGGGACCTGTAAGTGACAGAAGAGTGTATGCTCTGTCTATGGGTAGACAATGCTTCTCTAATCCATCTAGTTGTGCTGAGACAGTAAGTATGTGGGACCAGTATTGCCAGATCTTCTTATTGTGTTCTTTTTTTTGAGAACCTACTATAAATTTAGATTTCATGTAAAATTTTCAGATTTTCAAAGTTCTAGGAAGACCAAAGAAAACGTATTTGTCATACTGGTTTGCCAGTTTCAAGCCTCTACTTTAAAAGATCACATGACAAGGTATATAAATGTTGAATCACTTTATTGTACACCTAAAACTAATATAATATTTTATGCCAACTATAGTTAAATAAACAATTAAAAAGAAAATAAAAGAAGTGTAGTGTAGAAAGAGCACTGGCCTAGAGATCAAAGGAGCCATGGATTTTGTCTTGTTTCTTTTACTATCTAAATACATATCTAGTGACTTTATTATGTTTCCATAAGGATATAACAGATATGATAATCTTTGGTGGAAGGTTAAAAAAGCAGTCCCCTAATATATAGTAGAGGAAGCAGGGTGACAAATTCAAAGGTAGTAGTGTGAATTAGGAGTCTGAAGAATTCTGACACTAATTTTCTATGTAATCTTGGTCAAATAATTAAACATCTTGGGGCTAATTTTCTCATTTGATAAAAGGTGGTGTTGGTGAGTAGTTAACTCGAGCAGTTGAGACACCCAATACATCACATAGGAAAAAGAAGAGTATCACTAATTAAAGGGATCCAAAGGGATGACTCCCTCTTGTCTTTCCTTCTACCACTCACCAGCATTTTCCTGAAGTTCTTTTAGGGTCCAGTTTGAAATCCATTGGAATAAATCATCAAAATGGTTGATCATATCTTTAAAATGCTCTGTTTTAAGTAATTTACCACGTGAAGAATTAGTTACCTTTACATCACAGATAGGGCTTACTATGTGACATTCAATAGTGAATTTTAAACTTGAAAAGGACTAAAATACTTAAATCTAATGGTCTGTGAGTTCTTAACTGGACTTCTTACTTTGTGATATTTTATTGCCTTGTCATATGTTTTGCATGCTGTTTCCCTATTATTAAATGTGATTTTATGGTCTAATATTAGGTTTCAAAAATAAGAATTTTATATCCCTGATTTCTCTACTAAACTGACTCCAATCAGAGAAGGGCAAGCTAGGTAGCAACCATTGCCATTAACTTTATGGCCTTGCATTCACGTACTATAAGTTAGAAGAATCAAAATGTGCAAATTTATTTATCAGTGGTACAGGATAAAAATGATCTTGACAAATTTAAAATATAGCCTGCTTTTAATTACTCAGGTTTTGAGTTTCAGCCAGAGCAGAATCACTTCTAGTAGTAATTCATATGTTAGGGGAGTGTCTCCATATAATAAAGATAACCAGTGTCCTAATGCCATACAGAAATTATGATGACTAGAGCTGGTGACCTGAGTAGGGACCCTAATTACTCATCACCATAAGTTGTAGGACCTTGGTCAGTAATCATTCAAATGATGGTAGTGGTATATTGAGTATAGTATCTGAGCCAATGTTCTTTGATGTGTAACCCCATTTTTCCAGTGCTTTTGTAAGAATGTGGCCATATATATATTTCAGCCACAAAGATAAGTTTTAGTAAATTTTAGACACTTTGTTAATGATTTTAGTTTTATAGCCAGACTTAGAATTGGGGAGAGGCAGCAAAATACAATTTTAAGAGACAAAGAGGTATTAGCGGGGATATAGAACATTTTAGGCCAACTCCCGGAAATCCAGATGAGAGCTGTTCTATACTGAGCTGTTAATATTTGTAAGATTTGCTTATTCAGTCAAATTTTCCAAAATTTTGATTATTTGACAAAGTACAAGGAAATCTAAAATAAATGAGTTGACATAACAGGAGGAACAAGTGCAGAAGTATAGAAGTCACATTTTATTTCGAAAGTTGAAAATAAAGTACATATAGTTAACAACTTGTAGTTTCTAAAGTCCTAGAGTTACAGCTAGAATTAGGCAGTATTGTAAAATATAGTCTCACATTTGACAAGACAAATGAAAAATTTTCAAAAGTCAAGGCAAACTCCTAAGAAAGTTTTAAATCTTTAGCAAAAGACAGTTAACTCACAAACACATATATTTATTGTATAATACTAACAAGAATGTTTCAGTATTTGGTAATTTTAAAGTCTAGGCTTAAATAATTTGTGACGCTCAGGTCATGGAAGATTTAAACGATTTTTTTATTTGTTTGAATTTAGCAGAATTATATACATATGACGACAGCCAAAAAAGTTCTGTTGAGTTTACAAAATTTCTTAAGTAAAAAAGAGGAGAATCTTTGGTAAAAGGAAAGAAATATCCTTCAGTCTAGTGATATATAGCCCACTGGATCAAGGAAGTATGCATTAGCATTCACTTAGTATGTATAAGTATATTTTACTTTAAGTAAGTGTCATTTCAAAACAGGTTGAGTGTGTGAACTATAAAGCAAAATCAAATAGTTCTGTCAGTTAGGTGACAGAACACAAAAGTAGATGAAAAAAAAAAGGCTCACTTTTCTTCATTCTCACCTCCTTTCCACAGCAGATATATGTTTGCATTTGTGGTTTATTTAGAAATCTTTCTGCAGACCTTTCAGCAGGGGAGCAGTTAGTTGCCTTTCAAAAACAAATGAAAAACCTGAAAGGAAACTTTTACCAAAAAGGCTATTAGAGAAAAAAAATTATAAAGAAATGAAGAATCAGCTGTATATATTCGTAGTGAGCATTACAGGAAGGTTCCCATTTCTATACTAAGTAGAAGTACCTTAGGTTCAAAACAGCCAAATTACAGTCCTTATAGTTTTTTGTTTGTTTGTTTGCTTGTTTGTTTGTTTGTTTGTTTTAGCATGGAATTTTAGATTTCATTGTTCTTCATTAAATGGTTTGGGAACACCGGAAGTATTACACTAGTAGAAAGAATGGTTGTTTTATTAACTAAGCTAATTATGTGGGGTTTTTTAATTGATTTTTTGTATGTGCTTAACTTATTTTGTGTGGATGTGTGCATGATTGTATGTTTGTGTGTGCATGCATGTGTGTGTGTGTGTGTGTGTGTGTGTGTGTGCACACGTGTGCAACCCTTTGGGGGAAGATGTAAGATAGTTCAGTGTTATTCCAGAAGTAAGTATAGAGTGAGCTGTATGTTTAATGGCTCCATGTTTAGGAAATCAAGGCACAACATTGATATTGGCTTACTTTTATTATTCTGTTGGCCAAATAAAAAATTCAAAAGACTGGAAGGGAATATTTTTTCCCCTAAAAATTACTGGAAAACCCAATGGGATGGGAAAGAAGGATCTTGAGAGAAAGGGAAAAGACACAATATTGCTGAATCTTTTTGGGAATTGTTACGACCCGAGGCCATTTTCTTCAACAGACATCTATAACCTATTTTCTTGCCTTCATCTATAGAAAAGCCCTAAACAACATGACATTTCACATTATTCTGTAATCAGCGTGGGGTTACACCGAAAATGTAATAACATTATCTATATATTTAAAATATTATCTAACATCAATCCAGGCTTTCCTACCTTCTTTGTACTCTTCTCTACTGGTGTTTCATTGTGTATAACCTATCTAAAATTTCTGCAGAGTTTAAGAAGTTTTTTTTTGTGAAATATAATTAAGCCTTGATTAATTGGAAGCTAACTGACCAGAACTCTCAATTAACCAGTTTTATTTATTTATTTTTTGCTATACTCTCCTTTTAGAAGGAAGAGGCAAATGACAAGAAAACAAGCTGTTAACAGGTATTTATGTATTTATTTTTTAAAAATCAACTTCCTGGGAATGTCCTGGAGCCTGTACAGATTCAGCCCAACTTCAACAATTTGGTTCCCTGTACTAAATTAACTAAGGTAGGAAAGTAGAGCCATTAAAACTTTTCAGCAACAAATGTTGAATCTTGCTTAATAATTAGTTAATAATTTTCAAAAAAAATGAAATTCAAATGGCTATGGCTAATTAGAACCTGTCTATCATTTGAGGGTTCTAGTTGGTTGTGTTCTCCACAGTTCACTATTGCCAGTTAGTAACCATTCATACCTGTTAACTGGGAGTGGATCCCAGGACCATGCAGTGGGGAGATAATTTCCAGCTATAGAGTGCAACTCCTTCCCTGGAAACTAAAGCAGATGCTAGAAAAAGGCTGCAATATTGATGGGGGTTGAAGGAGGGTCAATGACATAAAAACTTTGACACCTATGTAAAATAATGGGGAAGTAATTCACCCACCCCACGGCTCTGAAATGCTTAGGACGGTACATTCACTTTTGCAGGACAGTACAGGCTATTAAGTGTGCTACAGCAATAAGAGAAAAAAAACCAGTTCTATTTTTTTTTGTAGTTGTTCTAAGCATTAGGTAAGATATATTTTGTAGGCATGCTAGTAGTTTTAAAATATTAAAAATTTTTCTTCTGAAAATACATTTTTAAAAATATTTTGAAGTCTAAGAAGCTTGAAACTTCCTAAAATATCTTTGACAGTTTTCATTAAATTGCAATCTGAGACACCATATTGCTTGAGGTCTTAAACTATTTAGATTGTAATGGGGAAAAAATAGGCAGTAACTCAGAGAGGTAAGGGAGAAGGAAAACAACCCATGATACTAAAGTATATTTTGATATTGCCTAGCAATAGTTTCCCCTTTTCTCTTTCACACAGACTACTGAGATTCAATCACCCTTTGGTGACTTTCCCCCTTCCTCCAGGGCTTCCCTTGATGCATGGTTTATTCATATTTTTCTATAAGAAAAATGTCACAGAGTTGTGGGGGAGTTGGGGACCACACTATGCAACTTATCCTGGGTTTTCAACATAGAAAATGAAAATCATTATGGTGATGTTTCTAATATCTGGAATATTTTCTATATTAAATATTACCCTTAAGTATCATGCACACTAAATAATACCCAAATGACCTGAATCAGTGAATGTGTCTCCTTAAGTGCCAAACATTTTTGTTAGACTGTGACTTCAATGCTGGGGAGACTGGAACCCATTAGATTTCATTAATGAATATTAACTGAAAAAATTTAAATGGATTAAGTTTTGAGTTTAGGTTTAGGCTATTGAAAGTAAGTGATTTTGATTTTATATGAATGCAATTTAATTTAGGCATTAAAATTGACTTTCATTTTATTTTTATTTTCCTAGAGAAATGACATGCAACTAATGTCACCTTTGTAAATTAAGCATAACAAGTTTATAACTGTATATATTTATTTCCAGATCAATCATAACATATTACATATGTACATATATATGTAATGATTTTTTAGATTTACTGTAATCTAAGAAAACCATGAAATGTTTTTAAAAGTAAATGACCCGATTTGTTCCCAGAAACAACAGAGAAACAGGAGAGTCTCAAACTCTAATGCCTATAGAGGCAAGGCTCATAATTTAATAAAAGACTGTAAGCAATAGGGAGTAATAAGGACTATGGTGACCTGTAGAGTATATATTCCTACCAAAGGTGCCAGCTATTAGCTCAGCTGATTGCTACCATGTGGGAATAAAGGCCCAGTGCTGTTGAGATCTGACCCTTTAAGAGAAGCCAGGAAACTGAACTTTATATCAACTGGACTTTAAGAATTTACCTAATTCTTAAATGTTGGTAACTAACTCAATAAAAGCAAAAAAAAAAAAAAAAAAAGGCAGCACTATGTAGGCAAATATCAACCTTTGCTTTAAATGATAAATCCTCTAGGTACTGCAATTAAAAAAATCACAGTATGTTATAAGATCTTGAGACATAAAATGCATATAAAGTAAGTAAATTATAAGTATAGTGCTTGTAAATAATTCTGGTACTCAGAATAGAGGTTATGCAGTTTTTGATTTTTTTTCATATGATGGAAATAGTCAAGATAGTTTTCCTTTAATATGGTTTGAAAGTTAAGATAAAATCATGAATTTTTGTTTTCATATTTATCAACGAAACACAGTATGAAAGATCATTACTTCCATGTCCAAAAGAGAATAGGTTCTGTCACATAATTAAGGCTTCTATTTAAAGCCAAATTAATGGTGCTTTAATAGGAAGAAAGTCATGTATGTAGGGTGTACCTTTTTTTTCTTTAAATTGGCTTGTCTTTAAACAATTTTCAAATTTTACCTAGTAGGCTTCCTTTATTTTTACAAATGGTTAAAATAAGAAATAAGAGAAATGTAAGTAGTTAACACAACAAAACTTCATTTGAACTTTTGATAGGCATTGGCAAAGATAAAACAAAATTTGGTCATCTGAGATTTTATTAAGAAGTAACTGACTGATCTGAGACTTTGCTTGTTTGCCTGTCCTGCCCTAGACCTTATAATCCCACTGCGCTACAATCCTTTTGACATCTGTATGCCCCTTTCATCACTGGCAATCCAAAAGCATATTTGTCTAAAAAGGAAACAATTAAATTCCTATCTCTCTAGGAAAAAGAAAAGAAAAGAAAAACACCCCACTGTTAAACCTGCTTTAATGACCCATATAATGTGCACCATAAATCCTTAGTCAGGACAGTAGGTTAACATTGTCATTTCTGATGAGAAACTTATCAGAGGACTTTAAAAAAAAAGAAAAGTAAAAAAGAAAGAGAAAAAATGCAAAATCTCAAATCCTAAACTGACTAAAAAAAAAAGTCATTTGTTGACAAATTATTCTGATTGCAGATTTAAGACAGACACATGAAAGATGAGAAATTGTTGGACAACTGGTCAACACGTAAGACAATGTGAAAAACAGCTGACATTTACTTAAATAAAATTTGGGTAGATAGTGCTGCCTTTTTTAGATCTTCAGACAGTTTTGACCACAAATAATCTGTTGTGTGACAGGGATGTACTGATAAATTAAACTCTTCCCTAAAAACTTTGATAACTGGAGATTCTTAGTTAATTGGTTACTCTTCAAAGTAGAAAATTTAAGAAATGAGTGATTTTTGATGTATTCGATCAGCATAGGCATATAAATAAAGTAATTCAGGATAAACTTTGGTGAACAACTAATACTTTTTGTTATTAGAACATTATAATAGCTAATACTTTTCAAATGTGATATCCCAGATGATTTTCCATTTATTAGTTCATTTAATCATGATAACAATCCTACAAAGTAAGTGCTGTTATTGTGACCCATGTTTTACAGATGATGATACTGAGGCACAGAGAAAGTTAAGTGACTTATTTAAGGCCATGCAGTCTACACATACCAGAGCCAGCATTTGAATCAAGGCAGTCTGATTTTAAAGCTCATATACTTTGGACTAATATATGTCATAACCTGACAACTGTAATCATACTAATTCCCAAACCATCACATTTAATTATGTATATTTTCTGACTTGTTGAAAAATGATATTTCTATTCTGAATTCAACTTGGTAGCATCATTTTTATTGTTTAATAAATTATCAAGATTAGTTATAAATTAAATAGAGAGAGCAGGAAATAAAGAAAGACACCTGTGGACCAATAACCAGGCCTACATTTTGCTACATTTGATGTATTACTCATTTTTTTAAAGATGTATCTGTAAGCATTAATGATATGACTAACACTAATCTCTTTTCTATTCCACCATTCATTAGAGGTAACCACTATATTAAAATTGGTGTGTACCATTGCTGTGTGTTTTTTATTATATGTGTAAATATCAGTATTAATTTTTGTGTTTTTAAAATGTACCTAAATGGTTTGAAACTATACTATCTTTTTGTAATCATTTTCATATTTTTAAAGATTTATCCAGGTTGATACATGTAGATCTAATTCATTTATTTTAATTGTCCATTATACTATTTTATTATATGAGTATACCACAGATTGAATATTCTTTACTATATTGTTAGATGTTTAGGTTATTTCCAATCTTTTGTTGTTACAAGGAGTGCTGTAATAGACATCATTTTTTTCTTGTGTCCACATGGGATAATTTCTCTGGGTTATAAACATAGAAGTGAAATTGTTGAGTTGTGAGCTATATACATCTTCAAATTTAATAGTTATTGCCAAAATGTTCTGTAAAGCTGTTCTTATTTGCACTTGCTCTAGCATTACACAGAAATGCCTATTCTGGCTGGTATAGTAGATATTTTTAACAAACAATTCTTTGAAGAAAAAAAAAAACTATTGATTCTCTTTCATGAGTATACATATAGTTGGAACATTAATTCTTATCACTTAGTACACATAACAATGTTTATTGATACTATTTGTGTAAATGTTCTTCATTTTAAAACATATGTAGTTCAGATAAGCATAAGGATACTACTTAAAATTTGTTAAATGTTTTCCACTTTACAACGTACTTTCCCATAAAATCTCATTTGATGAGATAGTATGGCAGAAAGAGCTCTGGAAAAAGAGCCAGAAGTTCATGAACTTAAAACACCCCTGCAAATGCAGTTAGCATTAATATGATGGCTAGGTAGAGGGCCGAGAGAGGGAGCAATTGAGGGGATCGTTTTATGAAGTATATAGATGTTTAACCAATGCACTATATACTTGAAACTAATTTAAATAGATAAATAAATAAAAAACCTTGCAAATAACTCTGTGGCTAGCGATTTCAGTTGTTGCATCTATAAAATTAGGATGTTGGACCAAGCAATCTCTTAGAGATATACTATCAATTTTGATCTATGATACATATCTTTCCTTTTCCTTGAGTCTATAATTTACTTATTGTGCATAAAACATAAAGACAAAATTGAATTTTATCAATTTGTGAAAGCTGTTGTAACACTCTCTGGCTTAGTTAAGACCATAATTTTTCTTATTTATTGTTATGTCTCTCTTAGTTCAAGGACAGTTGGGGGTGGGAAATGGGTAGAAGGTGGGAGCAGGATCTCAGTATTATTAGGACTAGACAGTGGCAACACACCATTTTGAATTCACTTTCAATGTTTCCCACTCTGACACTTCACATTACAATTGCTGAGATACGATGAAAACTCAACCACTATTTGTTATGACTTTGTGTTTTAAGATTTTTTAATGCACATTTCAGATACAGAGAAGAGAATAGTCAATATTTTCAGCTCAATTAAGGTTTGATTCCAACAGTGCTTTTATGGTGCCACATATAACTACTTAAAGAAGAGGGAGGACTCAAGTTGCCTATTCTGCATATTCTGTATTTCTTTTTGGATAATGGGGGTAAGTAATTGGATTTGGTGTTTGAAGAGTCTTTTGATTAGAAAGATCTGGATCTTTACTCTGAGATTTAACAAAGAGCTTGCAGGGTTTCTTAGATTCTATGTGTACTGGAAGGAACATTTAGTTAGGATTCTGTCTAATATGTAAGAGATTAAAGTATAATAGGGAATCAGTTGAAAATGATGTTATTTAAACTTTCAGAATTGCAAATATATCACATAAACACACTCACATACATTCACACACGCACAAAAATATTCTCTTTCTCACACAGAATACCTATTACTTTCAATGACTTTTAAAAAGAAAACTTTATCTCTGTGGACATTGAACATAGTTATGTTTTTAGTGATGTTTCTGTTTATGGAAAGTGGCAATTCTGGCGAACAAAATAGAAATGAGTTAATCTATGATGAAGACATTTTTAGGAGCCTCTCTTTTTATATAGTCCTGGGGAAAGGTTTTGACTGTGGCATTTCTAGAAAGTGAATTGACCTCCTACAAAGTTTCAATTTTAGATATTACAAGAAAATTGTTATTCACACACTTTGCTCAGATGATCTCCAGATTAATACAGTTCACATATGCTTACTTCATTGTCCAATTGTGACAATAAGCCTAGGGAATCCCACATACATTGCTTTTGAGCGTTTTCACCCACTTCGATCTATTTGTGAATCGACTAAGAGGCACATATTTAAGGACTTCCATTGTTATTTTTGAAAATTGGCACCCTGTTTTATGTTTTAATCATACTCCAAAAACCACTATTTGCTTACCGTATCACTTCCATTTTCAGTGAAGAGGAACTTGTGCCAAGTTAATCTAGATTATTTTTGGCCAGTTCCTACTTATTGTATGTGGAGATTTAATCAGATTTTCTTTTTTAACTTTTTCAATAAGTGCTAAATAAATTACTTAAAGTAAAAGATACCCCAAAGCCTTTAAGCTAGTTTTCATAGGTCAGAGCATTTTTAAGACAGCACTTCCTGGGCATAATACACTAAGTGGCTGACAAGACTATTGGAAAATTAGTGCTCTCTACTTTTTAAAAAAGTTAATATTATGTTTGTTGAGTATTTACAAAAAAACAAGAAAGGAAAAAATATAAGCATTGTTGTATTCTTTATCATCTGAGTTTCTAAAAAGTATTATTTGTATTTGAGATGTTAACGAATATTTATTTACAAAACCATTTACAGTTGTTCCATGTACTACTCCTCATTGAGTACTGACACTTTTGTTAGACTGAATGAAGCCTTGGCAAACAACATTTATCTTTTATCCACAAAATATCAAAATTATGGACACTTTTTGTCTTTACCACTGTCTTCAAGAATACCCATGTGCTTTGCTATGGATGGCATCTAGATAATAATAGTATAATATTAGTATAAGAAATATTCCTTTTTACTTATTGAAAACTGTGTTTGAACCTTTAGCAAGTCATTTACATGATGTTTCCTTGGGATTACCTACATTCTTATCCACTTTGACCTTGTAATTTTGCTTACAGTTGGAAATGTAATGCAGAGTGACTAAGATAACATTGTTTGCACAGACTTTAAGTGGAGTGACATTATAGTCAAGCAAGTGTCATATCTCCCAAAGTGAAGGAAGACTTAATTACCATAATCCTGTGAATACTAAAATTTCTTGGCCATGTGTACATAACAATGTAGTGTTCTGCATGTTACATTTAATAATGTGAAGGTGCGATACATTAGATCTCAGGCTATGTGTTTCTTTAATATAAAGGAAAGTGGAATAATAGAAGGAAAACACTTTTAAAGTAGAATACTTGTTTGAATGTTCAGGTGAAGTCTGTCTTTTAAACTTAGAAGAGTTGCCTAATTATGTGAAAATGAAGGGACTGCTGAAATATTAATACATCTAGATACCAGTGTGTAGGCTGACAGACCATGAATTTCTCTGGAAGACACAAAGTAGATTTAACCAAAGACTGAGACAAGATGAAGAGGAAAGGTTGATTACCACCTATTATTGTGCAATAGGGAGAATATCAGTAATTTACAGAGAGTGGTGACATTTTCTAAAATTGTGTAGCCCTATTCTTACGTTTGTCAGTGTAACTAATTAGTTGCTAAAACGGAGTTGATTCTAATGCCCAGTATGAATGCATTTGAAAAGGCAGTGAATTGTTCCTAAATTTGTAGGGTTTGTAATACATCTTGATGAATGCTACAAAATAATGTGAAGAAATGGGACTACTGTGTCAAAATGACTGCTTTTTGGTTTGTAGTCTTTGAAGAAATTATATTTCGTAGCAACGTTCTCTAAAATCCAGCAGATACAGGTGAAGTGCCCTAAAGATATGTCCTGCTTCTGTTTTAGATAACACTGTTTTCAATACAAATGATACACTTGCTAAAAGGGTTCTTCTCCTCTCAGCACTCTGAAGATCTGCTGCTACTTTGGATTATCATTTGGAGTTTTTATTTCTTAAGTGATTCAAATGCCCAAAAGGGAGCAAGAATAAAATGATTTAGCTATAAAAAACTAAAAAATCATTTAAAAATAAACCCGTTAGAAAACTGTAATGTAAAAATATATGTAGCTGAATCAATAGATTCATGTGATATATTATTCATAATTTATGATAAAAAGTGCTAGATCATTTGATAGATAGTGTTCCTCATTTTTAAAAACTGTATAATGTAAAAGCTGTTAAAGCATATAAAATATGGAAGCCTGTTAATAACAGCAGCCATGTTATTTGTTGCAATTAAGAGAGTTTAAAACATTTTGAACTGATTTATCATTACAAATATTCTTCCTATGAATGATATTATTTAAATATATAAACAATTATTTTTAGATTTTTTATTTGGTAAAAATCAAATGACTTGGACATTTTAATTTTATTATTAATTAATTAATTTATTTATTATAGTGATGCCGGTTAACAAAATCCAATAAGTTGCAGCTGTACATTATAACAGTGAAGCATATATCTATTTATACTGTGTGTTCACCTCTCATAGATTTCTTTATGTCACTATATATTTGACCCCTTTTACCTCATACATTTTTATTTTAAATGATTAGTTATTGACAAATAGTTTATTACTGTTGGTTGACGGATTTGTATGGTTATGCTGCTTTCAAATAAAATTAGCTTAAATAACAAAAATAGCAATTTTATATTTTTGTGCTGCAAGAGTTTTACAAATGTCCATTAAATCACGAATTGATGTATCTAACATATTAAGTATATAGAAGATAATGGTTTTATTTTTAAACTATGATTTACATTTGGCAATAAAGTACTCACTGAATTCATAACACTACATGAAGGGATTTAGGACATCTGTTTGAGACAGCCCATTTAAAAATGGTATATACATATTTTACTTTTTGATTACATTAAAAATTGTGCTTTCTTTATTTCATGTTTGTTCAGCTCTTTCTTTTCAAAAATCACTTCTTGTGATTTTTGGACCTAAGTTGGATTCTAATTCATGTAGAGATAAAGCAGTTTTTAATTAAGTTGGGCTTAACACAAAGGTGGTTAGAGGCAGTTTTTTTTTCAGCGAAGTTATTTTAGAACAGCTTTAGATTTACAGAAAAATTGCAAAAATAGTACAGAGATTTCCCATGCACCCTGTACCCAGTTTCCCTGTTGTTAACATCTTACAATTAATGAATCTATTTGTCACAATTAATGAACCAATATTGATATACTACTATTCACTAAAGTTTATACTTCATTTAGACTCCCTCAGTTTTTTCCTAATATGCTTTTTCTGTTCCAGGATGTAGGATTCCACCTTACATTTAGTCATCACATCTCATTAGACTCTTCTTGGCTATGATAGTTTCTCAAACTTTTCTTGTTTGAATGAATGACTTTGACAGTTTTGAGAAGTACAGGTTAGGTATTTGTAGAATGCCTCTCACTTAGGGTTTGTCTGGTGTTTTCATTATTGTTAAATTGGCTTTGGGGAGAAATACCACAGAGGTAAAGTGCCATTTTCATCACATCGTATCAAGGGTAGATACTATCATTATGCCTTATCATTTGAGGTTGACCTTGATCACCTGGCTCGTGTACTATTTGTCAGGTTTCTACTCTATGAAATTACTTTTTCTCCCCTCCCTGTCTGTACTGTACTCTTTGGAAGTTTTTGAAAAAAAGTCACTATATGCACCTTATAGTTAAGTGGTGGGGAGTTATGCTTTCACCTTCTTAAAGGCAGACTATCTAGAGAAATTATTTGAAATTCTGGGTGGGAGATTTACTTCTTTCATTCCCTTCCTTTCCTTCCTTCTTTCCTTCCTTCCTTCCTTCCTTCCTTCCTTCCTTCCTTCCTTCCTTCCTTCCTTCCTTCTTTCCTCTCTCTCTCTCTCTCTCTCTCTCTCTCTCTCTCTCTCTCTCTCTCTCGCTTTCTTTCTTTCTTGCTTTCTTTCTTTCCTTCTTTCTTAACATTTATTTCTGTATAGACTCTTTGGGTTATAATACAATACTACAATATCTTATTGCTTAAAAATTTCCTGCTTTGGCTATTAGAAACTCTTTCAGTTGGCTCCTCTATACCTTCTACATGACCCCATGATTGTGTATTTTTATTAGAAGTTTTTGTAGCACTACCCCAGGCTTGTCTTGTGTATTTTCTACACTAGTCCCAGAATTGGCCATTAGATAAAATTTTGGTTAAGGAAAGTTTTGATCTTTTCAATCCTAAGCAAGTGTTGGAGGTGGTTAAGAAAGAGAGTTAGAGAAATTCTCTCAGTTCCATTTTCTTGTTAATACTTTAAATTTTCCATCATCCAGATAATGCACATAGGCCTCATTCTCTCACCACACACATCTGCCCATTTTTCTCATAATATCTATTGAAAAGAGAATGAAACTCCTCATAGTCTTCTATAGACACACATATTTATGGTTATGCATATATTTAGAAATATACTGTGCAACTCTCCAATATACATGTCCCTTCTGCAGCCCATCCTTCACTTTGTATCCAATACACTACTTTGTCATCAGTTTCTGAGTCACTGTGGATTTTTTTTTCCCTCAGGGATAGTTTTGGATCCACTAGGTTTGAGAAATATGGGGTTAAATAAAAATAAACAAGTTTGTTTACCATAGGTCTCAGAGCCTATAATTTTAAAATTTGTTCTAGGAATCTATAAAAGATATAATATGTAAGATTTCTGTTTTTTTTATTAAAAGAAACTTTTTGTTCAGATAATCTTGTTTAATTCCTCAATATAATGACAACTAACTCATGATCATAAGAAAATCACTTCCATAAGTCTTTTTTTCCATCCAGAAAATGGAATTATGAATATATCTCACAAGATTGTCGTGAAGAGCAAAAATGAGCAAATGTATGTAAGAATTTTTTGGAAATGTTAACGTGCTGTGGTAATTTAATAAGCATCATATAGGTGGGAGACCATGCCTTTGCTTTGCTGACCATTGTTTTCTCCAGTATCTAGCATATTTTCCTGACATTTAGGCCTAAATGTTATATATAAAGTGTTACATAGCAACTTATGACATTTTATAAATTGTTTTAAAATTAGGAGTTCATGTAACGAAATGCAGCCAGAAATGCACAGTTGAAGTGGCTATGCAAAACACCCCACAATTTTTTATTCATGCCTCTGTTTTGCTGAGCATATGCTCCCAGCCAATGACTGGCTGCATTCAGATTAGTTTTCATTACTTTAAACTGACCAGATTTCCTTTTGAAATAAGGGCACTGTAGCTTTCACTTTGACATTGTGGTGATGTAAAATTCCTGCTGCAGAGTCACTGAGCTGATGCTAGAAGAAGAGGAACACATCTGTGAACACAGGCTGTTAGAAGGCCCTCAGAGTCCTAGAGTGTTAAGGCTACAGGTGCTGGGTTGAGAAGCAGTTGGAAGTGCTTTGTCACTCCTTCTTGTGCAACCACAGGAGACCCACTAAAGGAATTTTACTTTGGATTTTTACTTTCTTTGGATGTATAATTTGTGTTGATTAACAGGAGTTATGGGATGGAGCTGTGATTAGGGAAGCAATATATTTTGGTGAGTATAGTAGTGTCTAGATAGTAACAGGAATACGGAGCATATAGAATCCATTTTGTTTAATCTCCTACAAAACAATGTATTCTCTAGGTATTCTCAGATGTAAACATTTTTGCTTCCAGCTTCTCTTTTTAGAGAATCAACTGGAGCATGTTTATTATATTTGATTTTGAGAAATTATCAGCCTGTCTAGAATTGCTAGGTGATTATTTCAAATCTAGGAAGAACCCATTCAGCTTTGGAAATTGTAAAAAATATTCTAATCAAATTCTAGGCTTGTTGGTTAGTTAGTGAGAAAATAGAGAAGATTAGTTTGTAGGGGTCTTTTTTAATATTTACCTCAGGATGACACATACTAGCAAAACTTTTTCTATTATGTAATTCATGAACACTGAAAAATAGAAATGCTTTAGTTAAAAAAGACCTCTACATGTAATAATGATATATTCACATTTTTACAGGTGTTGGTCAGAGATAGACATCCTTCAAAGACAGTTAAACAATTTGTAGCATCTCTCTTTTTCACACTTTGTGATAGTTAGAAATTCTGCTCCCTCCCCAATATTTCCTTCCTTCTCAAAAGATGAAGTATAGATTTTAAGGCTGTATAAAATATGTGTGAGTGGAGAAAAGAGAGTTTAATATTAGATTATTCAGTACTATGACTATAATGCCTGATGGATTTACTATTTTTTTTCCCCGAATCTACTGCTTTCTTTCAAAAACTAGATTTCCTATTTAGAATATCAACTGGTATTGTCACTAAATTATTAATTGCATATTTTTACCAAATATGCTATTTATTTATTTAATTGAAATGAGTAGTTGTGGGACAAGACATTCTTTTCTGTATGTTCCTGAAATTTTGAAGCTTTCCTACATAACATATAACCATCTCCTTTAAAAATAAGCATTTACAAGAAGGTATTTTAAGCAAACATTTCTATCTTAATCCAGAAATTTCATTTGGGAATCTTCCCTTGTACTTTACAAATCCATTGAGTTTACTAAACTTGTAGCAGCACAGCGAAATTCCAGCAACTGCAAAAATAATTGGTAAAATTAAATTAAAAATTTTGTAAACAAATGAAGTTATTATTCACTCTGTACAGCACTACAAATGTAGGAGGACATGTTAAATGATAAATTAGGCATGAACTGCTTTAATCTGTAAACTGAACATGTTAGCAAATGGCTTGTGTTTGTAATTAGTATTTACGGCCACAGGAGAGTGCCTCTTTTAAAACAGTGACAGGAAATTGATCAGTTTACGTTGTTATAGCAACCAAAAGAGTTCCATTGCTTCTGTTAGGTTTAGTCTATTATGTTATATACTGATGTTAAGAAATATATTTATGAACTATAAAGATACACTATTCAATAATGCAAAGGAGATCGAGATGCTGAAATGCCAAACTGACAAAGTTCGGATGAATACTCGAACACTCCATAATAAGCTTAGCTGTTCTATGGTTGTCATGACATTTCTCTTACAAAGCAAATGATGTCTGGAAAAAAATCTTAAAACTAGACGAAAATGCAAATCCCTTTATGACAGTATGTGGCTGTCACATTCATAGTAACAGACAATAATTGATGATTTATGAGGTGACACCATGGCAACAAAGTCTTTCATCATTGGCACCCCTTGGTTACTTTTATATCAGGGGCTTGCAGGTGCCTGTGAAAAGTTTCCAACATGACATACAAGAAAGTCTACTTGTATCTTAATCCATTAGATCTCATTTAATGCTGGTTGGAAGTGTTGTAGAGATTTTCAGATCATCTGACAAAGTGAAAGCGGGCAATGTCTTTGGTAAAAAATCTCTGTTAAACTAGTAAGCACGTTCAGTAACTCAAAATGGAGATTTGTTTCTGTCACTTAACCTGGCAAAGCAAACCCATAATGCCACTCAAGTTTGAATGCAAAGCTGTTAGGTTGTTTAAAGTTATGGTGTCTGATAATATCTTTATATATGGAGGTGGGGGAAGGAGAAAGTGAGTGCAGTGTACATTGACTTGCTCTGAATTCAGAATAAAGATGTTTTTTTAAATTTAATTTTAATGTTAAGGTCTTTATAAAGTTGAATAAATGTGTGATTGGAAATTCTAGAATAACTTTAATCTGTTTGGTAGGCTGAGGAATAACATGTTAACGTTATTTAGAGGGGATCATCTATCAGTTTTTTTATTGTAGATGATTTAAAATATTGGGCATATAACACACCTCCTGCCTTGGATTTATTGTCAATTTATCAAAAATAGAGTATTTTATATTTGGACCCCTAAAAATTTCCTGGATTATTCAGCCACCTATTTGAAAGAGAGGGCTACATTAGGTGATCACTTTAAGGTCCTTTCCAGTGGAATTAGTCTATTATGACTTGTAAGAAATTGTAGATATACCAACAATTGGAGATATTGAATGTAAAATACTGAAACTATCAAATTTAAATTACATGAATATAATCATAAGCATGAATATCAAAGTAAACTTAGCTTTTATACATGAGATTTTAAATAATATGGATGCAGGAAATTTTACAAGCGTATATTTCTTATGTAATTTAAGATTATGTAAGGATAAAAATCCATAATATTCATTTCCTTCAGAGGATCAGAGAAGTCAATTACATAAGGTAGTATTTCTGTTATTTATTCATTAATTTTTTATTAGTTTCAAGTATACAGTACATTGGTTAGACATTTATATAGTTTATAAAATGATCCCCCTAATTGCTCCTTCTCTCCTCTGGTTTTCCACCTAGCCAATATATTAATACTAACTGCATTCCTTATGCTGTGCTCCCCATCCCCATGACCATCTATCAATTACTAATTCATACCTCTTTAACCCTTCACTTCATTCTCCTAGCCCCCAACCCCCATCCCCTCTGTCCATCACCAAATTGTCCTCTATATTTGTGAATCAGTTAATTAATGCTTTTTTATTTATACATCTTTTACAAGGCTGTGGAAGTAATATAAAATCCCTAATTAACTCTGACTATGCCCAGAGTTGGTAATTTTGGTTCTAATTAATAGTTAAGAAAATGGAGGTTACTGTTCAATGTCATAATGATTTATCTCAGTTAATGTAAGAAAATAAGTTAATTTTAATTCTAATCTTCATCTAGATGGTGATTATATCACACAATAGAACACAATTCTTAATTAAATTAAAATGATATCTGCTCTTGGCTCAAGATTTTGCTCAATGATCTTGAATATATATGATATAGAAAGACTGTCTCTAGGAGTTTATAATTTAGCTGACTGAGATACTAACTATAAGCATGAATTAACCAAAAAATAAACCCAAAACACTAACTTAAGAAAGTGTTGATCACAGGCATAAGAATTAAAGCTATTTATGATAAGAGGACAAGTCTGAAACAGTTGCATAGAGAATAATCAGAAGGTAAGAATATTCCAACTCAGAATTTTAGTGAATTTGAGAAATTCAAATTGTCAGAAAAATGTTACTGTAAGTTTTGATAGCCCACATGAACAAAGGCACAAAGATAAATAATTATAGCATGTGATGGGAACATTATAGAGCTTTGTTCCACCTACACTGAAGCAATAGCATTGGGGATTAGTAAGAACAACACTTAGATATTGAATAGTCACCTTATATTCTTCTGAACTTGCATTCTTGACTACTCTTGAGAATTAGTTTCTCCTCCACACTGCTACATACCACTACTCCCCTTGATTTTAAGATGAAGTCCAAATACCTTAATATGACTTTCAAAGCTTTATATCAGAGGTTCTCAACAAGAGGTAATTTTGCTCCTATGGTCCATTTGGCAATATTTGGAGACATTTTCAGTTGTCAAAATTGGGGGCGGGGTGGTAGTGCTGTTGATATCTAGTGAGTAAAAACCAGGAATGCACTAAAATTCTATAATGCACAAGGAAACTCCCCAAATACAAAGGATTCCCCAGTCTAAGACATCAGTAGTGCTGAGATGGAAAAATGAGAAATGCTACCCTATATGATTTCACATAGGCACACCTTTTAAATCTCATCTCAAACTACTTTCTCCCTTACTACCAATTCAATTACTTTGGTGCCCCTGAATATTCCATTTTTTCTCTCACTTTCATAAATGCTGTTCCCTCTACCTGGAACACACTTCTGTTTCCCTTTTCCTCATACCTGTCCTTCATCCAGTGACACCTGCTTAATCTTCTAAATATGCCTATCAATTAGACTCTTTGGGTGCAGGAAGCATGTTTTATTCATTTTTATATTTCCAATTGCTCAACATGTTTTTGGAGACATGATAAATGTTTGTTAAAGAAATACATAGATTGGTGAAAGGTTTTGATACTAAGCTAAACAAAGACTCTAAGGATCTGAGTGATTATCTACAATGCTTATGAGAATGAAGAGGAAGAAATAAATTTAAGAGAGACTGAAAAGGGAGAATTCACATGAATTGGTAAATGATTTGATGTGGATTGTGACAAAAGAGTCAAAGATAATTTCTACAAATCAGGTAGACTGAAGGAATGGGGAGAGAAATGGGGAAGTTAGGAAGGAAGGTTAATTTTGAGTAACCAGATAATGAGAATCTATTTTTATTGACTTAATGATGCCTATAAGTAGCTGGAAATATACTTCATTCTGAGCAAACTTACTAGCTTTGTGATCATTTAACCTCATTTTCTTTATCTGTAAAATAGGGAAAGTATGTATCTACTTGATTAGGTGGTAGTAAGGATTAAATGGATTTAAGTATATGTAAAACACTTATCCCAGTGTTAGACATATAGTTAACACTTAATAAATCTTCGTTGTTATTATTATTACTTTTATTGCTATGACTCATTTCCTTCTTGGGTTTCTTCCTTTTGAGATTAAACCTCTAGTACATCTCTTGCCTTTTCCATGAAGCTTTTCCTGATAACTAAAAAGAAAGATGATCACCTTCCTCCTGTAAACTCTCTTAGGATTTTAGTTTAGCTATTTTTTTTTTTGTGCTTCTCACATACTGCCCAGTCCCAAAATTGCATATGTATTTACATTGTAAGTTCCTTGAGGGTAGAACTGTGACTTAGTCACTTTTTCTCAATATATAGACAGTGCTAAGTAAATATTAGGTTATGATAACTAGGTGCCATTATCATTATACTTGAGGAATCATCCATAAAGATGTGATAGTGACTCAGAATTAATGTGTTCTCTCATTTATATTCAGTAGTAATGCTTCTAATATTTTCTAAAAATATCAATTTTGTTTTATGAAGAAAGCATCATTTAAAATTAAGTGTTAAGTAATTTGAATAATTAAAATATATTTAATTGATTCTAGTCAAGTTTATAAGAAAGCATGCTTAATTAAAGAGTATTTTTTTGGAAAATTAGATATTTTCAAGTTATTAATTAATAGGAAAAGGTCTTTTGTTTATAAGATATGAAAGAATATTTTTGCTTTTAATGCAAAACCTTTGAAGAAACAGATGTGTCAAAAGATCTTACAAAAGATAATGGAGTTGTTAAAAGTGGAAATAACTGACATCTATCAATTTTTAAAAATGTACATCCCTTGTGGCTTCCCTTAATATGTTAAGATATAAAATATCATGTAGGTAAGTGTTCAGAATTAAGTTCAGAAAATACAGCCCAGGGATGTCTGGACCATTTGGTAGTTAGAGAATGTTTCTTAAGAACTTCAGTATAAGATGTTCTTTCATGTCTTTTGCAGAGAGTTTACTTTGACTGAGTAGTTCAATAAACTGCTCTGTGCTTAGGAAAGTGTTTTATATTTGTCATTTATTAAACATGGGCATGATCCTTAGTTGGATTGACCTTCTTTCACTATAGATGTCAGTGCAACTGCCATTGAATTTGACAGGGACTTCAAGTGCTCATCTTAGGGACTTATTTTACATTTGGTTTACATGTCTAAACAGGGCAGTATAATACATAAGTCTTAATTTAAAGGTTACTTGAGCATACTCTCTGGTTTATAATGCCCAGCTCTAACATATAGCATCAAAGGCCTAGTTGAAGCCCCACTTGGAAAACATATTTTTAAATATATTACATTTTTACCTTCTGAGTAATTTCACTCAAATCTTATAAAATCAGAACTTTTCCAAGTGTTCAGTAACCTTAGTTAAGGTGTACATAATTAATCAATTTATTTTTGACACTGGGGATAATTTCTTTGAAGTGATTAGATTAGCTATTAGGCATATGTACATCTTTTTACATGAAGTTAATGGTTACTTCAAAGAAGTAAAAGAGTGAAGTTACCTGGCTTTTGCATAAATAGGGAAAAATTGCATGAGAAAATATCAATATTTATTGTACTATTCATGAGCATGCATCAACAAACAATGACATTCAGTTGGCCAAAAGGTAGCAGAAATAAACTAGTGAAATACTATTATTCTATAAATATCTATCAATATCTGGTTGATTTCCTCAGAATAGATGAGAGATAAGGGCTGAAATTAGATGTAATTTTATAAATATATAAAAATATTATAGACTAGAAAACATACTATTATTTAGCTTTTTATTTAAGCAACTCGAATGGTATTTAAATATAGTTAAATTCAGTTCTTGAATTATAAAGGAAAAGTTCCTTTTATTGTAATTATCTTTTTTTTTTCTATCTCCTCCATCTTTTAAGGCTGAGATTATAAGTCACCTCCTCCATGTACCCTTTGTTGTAGAGAAGGGAACACCAGAAAATATTCCCTCTTCTTTGAACTCTTCTTACATTTTTTGTTGTGCATCTCTAATATTTATTCTTTCTTTCATTAAAAAATATTTATTGAGTTCCCACATGTACCAGATAGTGTTCTAGGTACTTGTCATATGGTTATAAGGAAAACAGATAGAAAAAAAATTCTTGCTTACAAGTAATTTATATTCTAGTGAGTTGAGATAGACAACAGACAAGATAAATTAGTAAAATGTATACTATATCATATAGTAATAAGTGCTAAAGAAAAAAATAAAGGTGAAAAGTGGGATTTGAAATTTGAAGAAGGGGGTATATTGAAATTTTGGACAAGGTGATAAAGGAAGCCCTTACTGAAGTGAATTTTAAGGAAATACCTGAAGGACATAAGGAATCAGTCATGTGGCTAACCAAGAGAAGAATCTTTTAGGCACAAGGAACAGTAAGCACATAGGTCCCGAGATAGGAGCTTTGACTAACTTCAAAGACCAACAAGAAAGCCAGGGTGGAATGGAGTGAATGAAGGAAACAGTTGTAGAAGATTAAGTGAAAGTGGTAACAAGGGGCCAGAATATGTATACCTGTTTTTACTTTTAAGGAAATGAGAAGCCATTAGAGCATTTTGAAAAGAGGAGTGTGACATGATGTTACTTAAGTTTTAACATAATTATGCTGTGGAAGGATCTTTTCTACTAGGATATTTAAACCATGGATTATAACAGGATTACTTATAGAGTCAGAGAGTAATCCAGGTGGCTAAAATTTTCAGAGTTAGAAAGAATGACCTGTAAATCAGTGGATGACTTTAAAAAAGGAGAGCCATTTGATGATATATTTTGATAACATGAGATCCAAAGCTGAGTGTTTTATAGAGAGAGTAAAAATGATCTGAAAGCAATAATGAGGAGTGAGGAAGAAACCTACTTCACTTCTAGCTCAGTAGTATGATGGGTGTGGGAAAGCAAATAAACAACACCAGAATAGACTCATATATTTTAACCATGCAATAACACCTTTAACTGCAGTCTACATAGGACTAATTCACTCAACTAGACTGCAAGTCCTATAAGTAAGATTGAATGAGAGTGTGGGAATGCACAGCCCTCCATATTTTGTATGTATTTGTTTTACTGTATTTGTAAATTCCTGGTGAGGTCAGAGTACAGGAAGTTCTTTGTATAGGAAGTAAAACTTCAAAAATAGTCACTTTTTTAAATGATGAATTGTAACATTCTTGATTTTTTCTTCAGAGAAACAAGGTTGCTTTAAAAATATATTAGCAGTATAGATTGCACAAAATGAGAAAATGTAATTCCATTATGACAGAATGAAGTAATATAAGCCTACAAGGAATCCTGAAAAAAAGCAGTTTTTTCATCCAATGCACTATATAGTATAGTGAAAATACTAAAAAAAAATTATATTTAAAACTATTTTAACAAACTATGAAGATAGGACAAGTCACAGTTAGTAAAGAATAATAGTTTTGCCATGAATTATTAAAGCAATTAAAAACAAATGTATAAATGTTTTCTATTACTGAGAGCAATATGGGTCTGTAACAAGTTTAATAAGAGATATGTTATATATAGGGTTTGTTTCTTCTTAAATAGGAAGAAAATGCTTTATCCAAAGAAAATGTAGCATTTTTACAACAAGGGAAATAATAGAATTATAGGAAGAAAAGATGTTCATAAGACTCTCAATTTTAAAAATAACACTAAAACTAAAATATGGTATTGACAGTATTGTAAATTTAATTAAGAAGTATGTTAGGGGTGTTGCTAATCAAACTGGTATGGTTTCAGTTTATATTGACATGACTTAAGACATAGGTATAATTCATGTTAGTTTAGAAATGCTAAAGTATTTCCAGAGTATACAAGAGAAGGACTAACCCTTATCAAAAATTTTGAGTTAATGCTAGAAAAAATATATTTCAGATTTTCACTTCTGTTCTAATGTTAGAAACAGATCTACATCCCTATTTCACTTTCTGCAGACAGTAGCATATGTATCTGATCCAAATTAAAATAAAACTTATTAACATTACATACTCAAGATTTTTTAAATGAACACTTCTTATCTGAAGAATTTTAAAGACCTAAAAGGAACATGTAGAGGTGAAAAATGCATGTTAATCAACTCATGAAACACAAACTTTAGGATGTGTCAGACTGGATTAATTTATTTTCTTCTTTTCCGGCCATCTAAAGTAAAACAATTTAAACACAGAAACTTGAACTCATGTGATTCAACCTGAAAAGTTTTAGTTAATGCAATAATATGATAAGCAAATAAAACAGTGCATTCATTCATTAATTAATCAACAGTACTGAAAACCAACAGGTGTGAGGAATAAAGCTTGAAAGTTTGAAAATTCAGTTGGGAAAACAACATAGCAAAATTGAATGAACATGATAGATCTGGATTTATATCCCTAACTCTGCCACTTGCCGTGTGACCTTTTGCCTTATGTAATCTTATCAAGGCTATCTTTTCTTATTTATAGAAAAGTATAATAATATTACCTATTTATTGCTTTGTTGTGAGAAGATATAATGCATGAGTAGCTATAATTGAGCAAAAGGTAAATTTTATTATTGTAATACAAAACCTTTAAATTTCAATTGATTGTGATTATGAATTTGACATGATTGTGCAGACAAAAGTTTTGAGGAGGGAAAGATCACTGTGGCCTAGAATATTTTGTGACTTCATGGATAAGGGAATGGCATTGAGCTTTGTAAAATCTTGAGATGTATTCAACTGCTGATGGATTTGGAAGAGCTTCTAAATTGGGATACACCATACCCAAAGATGCAGAGAAAGAAAGGGGAAAAGTTTTGATAAGTCAGTTGAGGCAATTTTTTCTAGGGTTTTGAAGCCCAAAGTTTTAAATCATGGGGATTACATATGAAATAAATTAGGCAGAATATTCATTCTCAAAGATGAATGAAGATTTTACAGCAGAATTAAATAGTTCTTCAGAAAAATTGGTTGAGCAATTGAAAATGATGCTTCTTTGACTTGTATTTTCTATTTTACAAAGCTTTCTGATACTCTCAACCCATTTGTTTTTCAGGCCATCCATGGGAAGAGGGAAATAATAGATATTATTTTTTTACCTTTTTCAGCTAAGGAAGCAAAACTGTGGGTTCTATAATTAGTAACTGACATGTCATTTGACTGAAAGTACAGTACCCCTTTTATTGCACTGCGCACCTGGAGTGCTAGTCAAAGTCACAGTTCCCCAGGTTCAAAACAAAATTATACTATTGGTACTACATACAATTAAATAGGGATGAATTCTCAATTGCACCAAATAAAACTAAAGTCTAGCCTGTGATAACATTTGAATGCACTATAACCAGATAAGTGATACATGTGTGACAAAATTTAACAAGCATCTACTATATGCCAGAAATTGTATTGGACATAAGGGATACAAAAATGAATGTAACTTGCTCTCTACTTTCAAGTAATTCACTGTGTTGTGGATATTGGGTTTAGATAGCTGAAAGAAAGTGGGAAGTTGTAGAAAACATTAAAACATTTTTATAAGTATGTTAAATGTTATGCTACTGGTATAATTCAAGTGCTATGCAAAAATATGAAAGAATTCCTCTCCCTACCTTAAAGTTAAAAAAAAAAAAACATAGGTAAAGTAAATAACACTGCTGATTCTCTAAAATTGTTATTGTCATATAAATGTTGTCTCATACAAAAGTGCCATATTGGATCATTTCACTAGGATTGTGATAGGAACTTCAATTAGAAATTATTTTATTTGTGTGAATATCTTGGGATTTGAGAAGTAGGAGTTGAACTGAAGTGGACTAGAAAGAAACTATCTAGGAAAAGCTCTTCTGGGATATGCCCTTTGTAGCCCTTCTTGTTAGGACCTGGATACAAGGCAGCCCTTGAATTACTATTAGTCACATGCACCAAATATGTTTTTTTCCCTAACTATGCCATAAAGTTCTAGAGGACAGGTGTCAAGAAAATTGTTTTGATACCCTAGATCCAATATTGTGCATATTATTTATAAATAACCAAAATAAATGAATGAATCATCAAATAAATATGAATCGAGTAAAAGAAATGGTTGGACCAGGGCAGAAAGTGATATTAAATTAAATAGAAGTATGATTAGTCTTTACCATAGGTCTTTCAAGAGACTACCTTCTTTTATCCTTCCAGGATACTCCAAGGGAATAGTTTGATTTTTGAGATTAGCAAAGGTAAAGGAATATTGACTAATTATCTATTGAATAGAGAGAACTAACCATCACTTTTCCTTGCTGATGGTTTGTCAAGTTACTCATACAAAGCTGAAAAATTTTTAGTTATTTTTACAGACCATTACATTTGCTATTGTCCTTCTTAGGTAACATGAGGTGTGAGGCGACTATTTAAAAGACTATTCATAATTAAGCAACCAATGATGACTGAAGCACTTGGAGTAAAAACTGGGCAGAGCAGCACTTCATAACTGATATACAAAGAGTAATACAGCAAATATGGGAAAAGGAATAAAATTGATATTTTTCATTTAGTTGACCTAAAGTTTGTTTCAAATTGATAAATGTCATCCGTCTAAACAAAAGACTAAACAAAAGCAACTGAAAACTTGCTCTGAAGTAAACAGGTGAACCGTATGTAAGACAAAGTAGTTCCCCAAAGGCATTCTTACTACATGCTCATTATTTAACCCCTGACTGAAAATAAACAGTGCTGACAGGGTGTGTTGGGGAGCTATGATATATGAACAGTGTCAATGCTGTAGGCTGATAACCTATAGCTCGACATCTTTATCTATAAACTTTGACAGATATATCACTTTGTTATTGTCACTTTATTAACTTGTTTCTTTGATAGCAAAAAATCTTTCCACTGTCTAAGACAGCAATATTTTATTAAATGAAATATTTGGGAAGTTGTTATTGAAGTTCAGTTTTTCCTATGGAACAATCCTTTACACTTAGATTTATATTAAATAGCTATTTCTCAATATGGGATTAAGTTGTTTGCATATTAATAGCAGAAAATAAACTGTTTTGTCACATTAAATTATTTATGCCAAATAATCATGACAACTGCCTTATAAAAATAATGCTTTGCTAGAAAATATTGTTCCGGCTGCTTAAATTAAACATCGTTGCCTAATAAATTAATATTTTGGTCTTGTGAATTTTAATTAGAAAATAACAGCTGTTCCTAGTTGGAACTCCTTGCTTTTCTAATAGTCTTGTACTCCATAGATACAGTGGGAATTACACAAGCCTTCTACAAAAAAAAAACATGGGAAATTAAATCAGTTTCATCCTATCATGTCTGAGAATTAGAAAAATAATCTTTCAGTGACACTTTTTCAATAGTTTGGTTATTTGCTTGATAGCTTTCTTGCCATTAATTTGATATCAGTCTCTTGGTATTAGATTAATTCCTGATGTCAATTTGAAATTTATTGTCTCAAATTCCCAACTAAATGTGTTTAAAACTAGGATGTAGATCTTGGTTTTGCTTATTTTTCTCATCTTTTGCTTTCCTAATGAATGTCCTAATTTACCTTTTTTTCCCTGAAGAACATCTTACTATTCTGACCATGCTGTCTTTGTTGTGTCCTGTTTCTGAGAATCTTTAATTGATGGTACAGCCTGTGGTTCTGCCACACTTGCTGGGCCTATTCATCCATATTAACCATACAATTTAGTGTCAAAGTTGTGCTTAGGAAATGAGAGTGGTTTTATGAGCTATAAGTCTTTGGCAAGTGTAGCAAGTGTTAGTCTATGAGAAGATGATGTCCTTCTCGTTTAGATTTATTGCCAATGTGTCATTTGTTCTATTAACTAGACTATCATTGTTGGAAAAATGAGATTTAAAGCAGATTGAGATGATCATAGCTGGGATCTTTTCTTTCTTTCTCCTTTTCTTATTTTTGTTCAACTTAGGCCCCATTTATAAAGAACACAGTTAAAAACACCTAGTCAAAGTCATGTAGTTTCCTCATTGTCTCAGTGGTATGCATCCGTCATTGGAGAACAGAGCCGTAGTGGAAACAAACCAGTCACACTTGTTTTTATTTTGTTTAATTATAATTTTTTCTTTTAATTTTTCCTGTGATAAGAGAAAGGGAATTATGATTTCCCTCTTTGATTTTATTCTATTTCTATAACATCTTAGTTGTACACAACAGGCCATCATGAATTTTTTTATCTTAGCTCAGGAGATGATCTTGATTTTGATTTTGGCCTGGTGCATTTTTTTCTTAAAGCTCTTCTTTATTTGCTATTTAATTTTCTGTCTCCCCTCCTCTCTATTCTTGGTACTGGAATTTAATTTTCTTCATCACATTAAAAACATTTAAGATTTCTCTTAAATTTATATAAAACAAAATGTCACCAGAGTGATTTTTACCTGTCACAAGATTTCATGTGGAGAAAATGTGTGGTTCCACTGGACATTGGCTCTAGTTGAGAATTTCCAATGACAGAGAAATTGCACTATTTTCTCTAACTGGGGGTGGGGGTGGGGAGATTGTTAGTAAGAGGATGTCTGGGAGAGTTACCCAACTGATGCACTGAGAAACTCTACCAAAATGTTTTATATGAGAAGATATTACTGACTTTATAAACCACCAGACTTCTGAGGAGGAGAAAAAAAATGGGCTCATTAGTTCTATTCCTCTTTGAAGTAAAGATTATCAATCCCTTTCTGCTTATATTTCTGGTTTTTCAGTCAAACAACAAGTTTGCTGGCCCTTATTGAGAAGCAAGTGGACCAAAATCAGGCTTATAATTGGGAAATAGAGAAAAATCAAGCAAAATGTGAGAGATTGAAGGACACAGATTTAGGAATTTAACAAGATTGCAAAAACAGAAAACTATCTTTTTGTACTTGAAATGAAATTCCACAGAGGGATGAAAATAAATATGACTTTGTAATTATTTGAAGAAATGAGTGGTCAGTTAAGTTCTGGAGAAATTGACGAGATAGGGTGGACAAGGTATAGCTCAAGACAATTGACTTTAATAGTGAGTAGATTCAAGTCACTTACCTCTGATTTTAGTAACTTCAGTGCCTTAATCAAATTTATTTTACTTATATATTTTTCTATGTGTTTCTTATTGCAGTTTGAAAAACAAAAGCTGTCAAAGTGTGTGTTTATGTGTATTCATTTTTTATGAGCAAGCTTTCTGTTATTTAACAGCTTTGAGTACCTTGAAATTGCAAATTACATTTCTACTTTTTATAGAAGCAAAAAAATCCAGACATGTATTCATCAGGAAGGTGGGAATAAAGAGCTCTAAATTTATTTAATTGTTTAAAAGGCAACTTTCTCATGTTTAGCTTTTGCAATGTGGAATGGGAATTTCACAGAAGTGTAGCTGTTGGGGGTCTCAGAAAATCATGTGGAATGGTAACATCACTAAATAGTTGCTTTTGTAGGTGATCTGATTCTTGGATTGAGATGAGGTAGTTATAAGATCATACAGGTAATACTCATTTTCAGGAGGTAGCGTGGTATAATAGAACACAAATAGATTTTGCCATCAGAGAAATAACATGCATTATTCCTTCTAATTATCATGACCTGGGGCAAATTTTTTAACTCTGTGAGCTCAGGGTCCTCAGCTGCAAAACGAAAATAATGCGTATCTCAAAGGGTCATTGTTTGGAGATTGAGATCTTACACCTTTCAGTGCTCAATAAATGGCAGTCTCACCTATAATGAGCATCGCTAGTTATTCAGTTTTCCTATTGACTTTAGTTCCTGAGAGAGAACAAAACAGTTAAGGAATAAAGCAAAACAGCTATAAATCATATTTACTTCAGTGATAAGAAGGTGTGCCAGTAAACTCATGATGCCAGTACCATATGCCAGTTAAATACTCAACTGCACTTTCTACGTGTCTATATTTTATTATTCTCTAGGTCTCTGAAGAAGATATTTTTCTTTTGACCAGAAATAAACATCACTGATGACTTTATTGTCTTATGATGCATAAATGAGGAGGCAGACTGTTAATAATTTTTTGTGACAGAGGCAGACATGCACACTTTCTTTTCCTTACAGAATTATAAATTAGCATCTTTAGAGAGGGCTTCCTTAAAATATTCTATGGAGTTTATGCCTTGTCTAATAAAATCACAAGTACTGCACATGTATTTGTGCCCAAGCATTTTTCTTTTTGTAATAGAACACATTTACATGAACAAAAAACAGAACCTGTCACATTTTCCCAGTAGCTTATTTTTATGTTATAATTGCGTTACAGAAAATTTACCCTCTGTCTAACCCTTAATCATATTCACATGCACCTAAAGGGTATTGCTTAAAGTTAGAAGTTAATAATAGTAATATTCCTCATTTACTTTTATGTATAATTATAAATACATAATAAATTGTAAGCATTTAAATTTATTTCCTTTATTAAGACATACATTAATAATGGTTTTCAGCCTATGTATTCTTAGATTTCAATAATTTTGATCATATTTTAATATTTTAACCAAGAGCATTTTGAACAATTTCAATGAAGGTAAATATATTGTGTGCTGCCCTTAAAAAATTTAAATGACTTATTATATAATGAATCAAACCCAAAGAAAAATGTAAATAATTATATATTATGTAGGAATTTTTAGGAACTGATTGTGGAAGCTGATTTTTATCTACTTATACCAGCATAAAATGTATGTTTCTCTCCTAGACTTTTCCTTTCTCTTCATTCATCATACACCAAAGCGTGCAATACTGTATAATGTGCACTTGCACACAAATTTTCAGTATAAGTAATTGTAAATTATGAATGTAAACTTTATGGCATCTCCTTATAGAGCTTGAAGATTAAAGAAATATTTCATGGTTATGAGCAGATAATTTCATTCATGTATCCAGCAAATCTATTTAGAGTGCTTACAACAGTAGTTCACAATTGTATAGTGCTTTATAATTTAGTAAGTGGTTTAACACATGTTATCTCATAGATCTCTAAAGCAGCCCAGCAGTTAGGTGGTGTTAAGAGTTCCTTTAAAGTGATAGATCAAGAATGCTAGGATTATTAATGGCTGAGGGAAGACTTAAACTGAGTAGTTGAGTGGTACCTTGAAGGGCGATTGATTTGAATGGATGTAGATTAGGATTAAGGATGTTCCAGATAGAGGAAATTGCACAAGCAAGAGTGAAGTGATGAAAAAGCAAAGATTGTGTCTGAGAAATTCAGAACAATTCTGTTTGGCTAGAAAGAGAAACAAGTTAAAGTTTTTTGAATGAAGACCTCATAAAAGAATTTATTTGTCTTGTTAATCTCTTTAAAGATAAATCCAAATTCCAGCACAGAAATTTTTATTTTGAAATGAGGCTTAGCTAGTGGATTTTTTTTCATAGAGTAGTGATTCATGTAACTAATTTCCAAATTAATTAAAATTTTTTTGTGGTATGAATATTTTGGTATCACCTTCCTTTATCAAATCAACCCCTATTATGAAAATAATCTAATAATTTGGAATGCTACTTAGCTTTTAGCTGGATAGAAAAACATTTTTAGACATATGGAAGAATTACTTACATTTTATGCCAGCTGATTGTACTGGAAACAAGTACTGGTTAGTCATACAGGGGAACATTTATAATACTTAAAGTCTTACACCATTGATATTACAGCTATGTAAATAGCTTTGTAGTTTAATGGAAAACACAAAATGAGGGAAACACCCTGGGGAGAGTTAAAGCAATGGGCTAGAATAAAGCTGAAAATTTTAAATTTATGCCAATAATGTGCATGTAGAAACTACAATGAAAAATGGAGGAAAAAATTCTCACTGTGTAAATATAGTCCATTGTTTGTTAGTATTTAACAATATGCCATCCTTACAATTAAGAGACTTTTTCTTGACTTAATGCAGAGCACAAAGGAACTGATACATACAGTATGCATGGTGGAACAAGTCAAGTAAATATTCTATGGTGGGAAAAAGTTACAGATCCAAGATTTTATTTGATTTTTTTTCTTTGCCTTTTCCCTGAATCAACTGACAGGGTAGTTTTAAAAGACTATTTTGTCCTTGATTTGTTTTATATTCTGATTCCATTATTTACCTTCCTCTCCTAGAGGAAGTTGACAGTGAGAATAGCATTGCCATATTTGGAAACTTTTGTGATATTTATGGAGGAAGGCCACCCTGTAATTGATTGTCCCTCAAACATGAAAATGACCCTTTCGAGTCATGCTTTTGATGTTCTTTTAAAATTATTGTTTTGTTTTGTTTTAGCTCAGTCTATGTTATCTCATCTAGGCCTCTCTTTTTCTCAATAGTGTGCCTTTGCAGAAAGCTGACTGATGTTAGGAGACAGTCTGTGATTGTTGGCCCACAGAGGGATCAAAACTTTTGCCTTGGCTTAGTTCAGTGTTCTAACTAAGCAGTTTGTAATCATGGTGAGTCAAATGACAAATTGCAAATAAGTTTTTCAAATCATCAGCCAACCATTATTGCACTTGAGACCTTCAAAAAGAATTCCACACTCTTAAAAATTAATGTGTAGTAGAAAATAATTATAATGATCAGGTTCATTGTCTTTATCATATTGAACACCATCCAATAAGCATGCATTTGCCATCATTCCATGCTAGGTAGGAATTATGCGATAATCTGCACAATCTATGATGATGTCTTTTTGAAGGATTTTAAAATTGAAGACAAGTCTGATGTATATCAATAGTTAAAGGATATATCAGGATGAAAACATTGAAATATGCAAATAGTTAAATATATTTACATTATATTTATGGGAGTGCCAAATGTATTTTAGGTGTAAGGACAGTAGATAAATTCTTTTGGGGAGTAGAAAAAGGTACAGTGGTCCCCTCTTATCTGTAGGGAATACATTCCAAGACCCCCAGTGGATGCCTGAATCCACAGATAGTTATGAACTTTCACCTTTTCACTTAAAGGAAGGAGTTCACAACTTTTCTTGGACATATCCAAATTGCCAGCATCACTACTCTTGTGCTTTGGGGACTTTATGAGTTAAAATAAGGGTTACTTGAATACAAGCACTGTGATACTGTAAGAGTTGATCTGAAGATCAAGATGGCTACTAAGTGACTAGTGAATGTGTAGTGTATACAGTGTGGATATGTTGAACTAAATGATGATTCATATTCCAGGAAGAATGGCATGGCATGGCACAAGATTTCATCACATTACTCAGAACAGCACAAAATTTAAACTTATGAATTGTTTATTCCTGGAATGTTCCATTTATTTTTTAGTTGCCATGGAAAGAAATACCACGGATTAAGGGGACTACTGTACAACTAATTTTGAGAGTTCCATATGATGATTGCATCTGGATATAGGAAAATGATCTTTCTTTCTTTGAATTGTTTGAGAACATTTCAAAAAGGAGGAAGCTATTTAGAAATTATTAATAAGAATAGCAATGAAATGGCTTGACAATCTTTGGAATCCTAGGAAGAGCTTTTCTTGTGTAATTTGGGTGAAGCCCTTAAAAGAGAAGAAAGGAATTTATCATACTAGACCTAAGTTATATTTAAGGGTAGAGGGTTAAAAGGCCATCTTTACTTAGTCTAAAGAGTTCTGGTGAATAACTATGAAGACCAAATTATTAAAAGAAGTGATAAACTAGGTTAGGTAAGTCTTAAGGTATGGTATGTTCTAGATAATGGGCTAGGATGACAACAGAAAATAACTATGCTTAGTGGTTCTAAAAGGTATAAGAGCAAGTTGTAAATTATAAAAGCTGGGATGAGCAGGTGGCAGAATGGTTTAAGATCAAAAAATAATTTGATACAATGGAATGCTTGTACAACCAAAACCTCATGTTTGTGAGACTGGTATATTAGAACAATTTGATAATAATGCTGTGATTTAAAAATAGTAAATATTTTAGTCATGAAATTGAATGATGTATATGGAGCTATTTTTTCCTCTTTTCTGTATGACCTTGGTGTGTGCATAAAGTTAGATAAGCAAAACATATTTATTACAGTATTAAAGTTGATCGTACTGCTGTAGTTTACTTCTGTTGATGGGGGTAACATTACTCTGTGTGTGTATGTGGAGTGTGCATACATTTGTGTGTGTGTCTGTGTGCACATGTACATGCACCTAGCAGTTTTTTCCCCACTTCATGTGTTCCCTCTTTCTCCTTTGTTTGTTATTTCCTTAAACTCTGACTTGTTTTCTTTTCCACATAAGAATAAGTCACACTAGAAAAAGGTGAAAGGAAATAAGAGATACAAAATTCCAGCTATAAAATAAATGAACCATGGGGATGTATTGTATAGCACAGGGAATATAGTCAATAACATAACTTTACACAGTGACAGGTGGTTACTAGACATATTGTGGTGATCAATTTGTGAGGTATATAAATGTTTAATTACTGTGTTGTACACCTGAAACTAATATAATATTTTATGCCTACTATATGTTAATAAAATTTTTTTTAAACGAACAAGTCACACCAGTTCTGAGGGTGGATTTGGCTATGTCATCTAGGGTTTTTCTTGACAATTGTTTTTTGCTAATCATCAGAAGGAATGTTTTTAAAGATATAATTTTTTTAAAAAGTTTTTTTGTAGAAGATTCATTAGATAACTTTGTAATGTAATGTATTCTTAACCTTGAACAACATTGCTAAATTTATATAGTTATATAATTTCTCATAGACTAGTGGTTACCAGAGGGTAGAGAGTGAGGGAGGAGAGGGGAGGTAGATGGGGTAAAGGGGGTCAAATATAAGGAGGTAGGGGGAGGGTGAAGTGGGTAAAGGGTACCAAATATAAGGTAACTGAAAGAAACTGGACTTTAGGTAGTAAACACACAATAGTATATACAGAGGTCAAATTATAATGTACACCTGAAAATTATATAATTGTATTACCAGTGTTATCCCAATAAACTTAAGTTAAAAATATGTAATTTTTCCTTTTCTAGATGCTTTTTTACAGAATTAAAATAAACTGTGACTTTATTTCTCTGTCTGCCTCCTGGTTTCTCTTTCAAACAGAGAGAATCATTTCTTATCATGGTTAAATATTTCAATTCATTGTGCTTACTAGAATGCTGGCTTGTAGAACTAGCATTCTCAGTCTAACCCTCATTCCTCAGCATCTCCCCAAGGTATTTATGCACTTTGAATATTTTCATTTGCCTTTATTTAAAAAATAGGATAGAAACAAATAAAAATACAAAATATGCAAATAAGAAACCAGAAAAACATTTAATAAAAATAAATTAAATTCAATTTAGACCCTATAGAGAGCTTATGTATTTTCTTTTTTTAAAATAGATTTTATCTAGAGAGTGTCTATCAGCCAAAATGCAAAAGCACCATTAAAATATTTAGAAGACATTCCTTTTTGTCAGTTTTCTTTTCTTATTTCTTTTGTCTGATGATTACACTTATATCATTCAAAAAAATTCAAACCAGATGATAGGAGCTCTTTGTTACATTTAATAACTTACAAGATTGAAGTCTAGGGTTGGTTGTAAATTGAATATGGATCATACATTTGAATGGGTTCACAAAGTATTATCTTATGTTTATGGAAGAGATGTAGGTTTTCTATTTTATTTCCAGAAGTAACAGGAAACTATATACAAAATATTTTGTAAATTCAGAATTCGAGGTTCCAATCAGTAGAAAATTGTTGAAAATTAGTTCTCCCACTCTAGGGAAAGGTTTTTGCTCTTTTTCTTATCAATGATTTATTTCTAGGAAATAAATTTGGTTTCAGTATGCGATGAATTGTCTGTGTGTGCGGGGGGGAAGCCCGTTCTGGTACAGATATTAAGAACGGCTATGGCCATACCACCCTGAACATGTTCGATCTCATCTGATCTTGGAAGCTAAGCAGGGTCTGGCCTGGTTAGTACTTGGATGGGAGACCACCTAGGAAGACCGAGTACTGTAAGCATAAACAAAAGAAAACAAAACAAACAAAAAAACAGGAGTTGTTCTGTAGTTTATTGAAAGTTATTTTCACAGGTTCAGAGACTATGTCTGGCTTATTACTTGGACATACTCTAAATTTTAGGTTCTTCTTTGTAATAACTAAAGCTGATTTTGATTCTAAATGCTTAAGAACAATTTGTTTATAAAAAGAAGTGTTCTTCTAACCATGGTTATTATGAAATAATGGCAAATTTTTCAACTATAAATGAAAAATTTTAAATATATAATCTGAAAGAAGTAAGTACCATTAAATATTTATTAACTTGGTTCAGTAAATGGAAATAAAAGCAACCAAGGCTAAAGAAATCTGAATCAAATGACCTAATTGAAAATATAAGGGAAATTTTTATGTTATATGTATGGATTTAAGTTTCCATGTTCTACTGCCAGAAAATGTAATAGTTTGAGGTTTATTTTAGAAAGAAAAAGACTGAGGTAGTATAAGTATTTCTTTAATTGCAGAAACTGATCTTGAAGGCCTTTTAGATTGAGTGATGAAAAGATTTGGAGGGCTCTTCAAATTTCAATTCACCCACAGTTTGTATATTATTTAAAAGTTAGAAGGCTACTTGTTTATTTTAAAACTGCAATTAAATTTATACTTACTATAATGAGGGACTATTACATTAAGAAGATAAAAAAAGGTTTAGCAAGAGAGATAAAGTATAACTATTAGATCTTATACAATTTATAAATTAATATGACAGTAGCTTAAATACGATGTAGACATACTGTATTAAATCCCAAATAAAAGTAGAAAATTTAAGATTAAATAATAGCCCCTAAAGTTGATATCAAGATTATTCCCTTCAAGAAAGGTCAGACCAAAAATTTAAATTAAAGAATGAACATAAAGACAGATGATTAAATTTATGATAATTTATAGTTGCATATTCTCATAGTTACTGAATTTAGATGTTAAAGTATTGTTTTGTTTTTATTTTTACAAAAGCAAACACTGCTATTCCCTATTTGACTGTCAGTCTGCTTGAGACAAATGAGTAATTATTATTGATGATGTTATGAGTTAATGAGATGTTCTAATTCTGCAAATACAATTCCTGCAGCCAAGTGAAAATGCCTCTTATTATAACTGGAAAACAGTCAAGTGAGTGACCTAGAGTGAAAGGCTATCTTAGTATTGTACTCTTTAGTTATTTAAAAAACTTATTTTTAACATCTGACTTAGTTAATATAGAATTTTCATACCAGACAAGAACATACAGCATATTGTTTTAATTTCTATTAACTTCCTTATTCACTTTTTTTTTTTGAAAAAGATATCAAAATCTTTAAAAACCTAGACTTGTCTAGACACTCATGTATCAATATTATGAGAGCTGGTCCCTGAACTTGTTATTTTTATTAATGTATTTTATCATTTGAAGATAATATTGAGTGGTAATCCTCTTCTTTTATAAAAATAAAGGATAGATTGGAGAATTAAAAGTTAAGTAGGTAGATAGAGCTCCATTAATCCAGGGCCAGATTTACCTTGATTTCCATTATATCCTTAGCACCTGGCATGGCATGTTGCATATACAAATTGTTGATTATACAAATAAAGTCCACATTAGAAAGTCTTTGATTTTGTTTTTTATAAAATTGTAAATTTTGTAGATTTGAGAAAATGCACAGGAGACATTTATACTTTTTTTCTGATGAACACAAAAATTGGGATATTAACAAAACCATATAAACGGAGCAAATATTCTCTTTCTGTGAATTCAATTTCACTTGGTCCTATTATTTTCTTGTACCCATTGCATTTCCCCACTCTCTACCATACTTTCTATATATTGTGTCTACTAAGATTCAGGAAGGCAAAATCTTATTTTGATTTGAGAAAAAAAAACACACTTGGGGTATTGAAATAAAGACTGATTTCAAATGTAACCTACAGGTGTTTTGAAGGATTAAAGTTCTAATTTTTAATACTATAATTGAAAAAAAAAGATAATGCTCTTAAAGGCCCTCACATTGTTAATGAAATGATTGTTCTGAAGCTGACTTCTAAGTGGACACAGCTTCTTTTCTAAAACATAGAACTTTTAGAATTTAATAAAGATCAATCAGATAAAAAATAAATAACTTTTAGAGAGGAAAATGAGAATTTTCTTTGTGTGAGTACTGCAACAGAATACAGAATTTTCTCAAACAGACTTTTATAGAATCCATCTCATTTCAATGAATGATAGTGACAGAGTCCTTTCAATTTATGCAATATTGTGGTTTGAGTAAGTGTTTGTAGAAGACAACTGGGCATAAAGGTCTAATCCTAGGGCCAACTAAATGCCTATTTTTGTACCAGTAACATTTCATTGAAAGATTATCTTTTCCTGATTCACCTCTAACAATGAAATATGGAAGGCCAAGGACTATGAAAAGCATTCTTCTCTCACTCCTCTTGATCTTTCAGATCTACTCCCACATAGAATATGCAATGCATCCATGTAATTCAAAAGCTATCCTTCTGTTCCATGGAATAGTTATGATACATGCTAAGACTAACTTTATATGATGCTGAACTTATAAAATTGTTGAAAATATGGCCTGCCTTTTACTGCCTAGTAGCCTTCGCTCATGGTCCTATTTAAATTATCAGCCACTGTGCATGTTCTATTCTACATAAGCATGAACTCTGTTGTAAGTGACTTATTATTTGCTGCCTTGAAGTTGTTTAAATTTTATCTATTGATTTGGTTGAGTAAATTTCCTCTGTTCTTTGGGCTTGAGAGTGAATAATCTAGGCATGGCAATCATATATTGTGATTTTTTATGGGCTTATATTTTCTCCAAGGAGAGACCAGAAGCTGCAGAAAGCAAAATTACATTCCTTTCATGATGATTTTTATGAGTTAAAAGTGTGTTGCCAGCCTTACGTAAATTTTTTGTGCCCGGGAAAGTTAGGGTCATTATTATTTCGCCAAATTGGTTTTATTAAATTATTTAAGGATGAGATAATAGGTTGTGTAACACTCAGAATATTTTTGAAAGCAAATCGAGAAAAGAGGTGAATACGAAAAATGAAACAAATGGTGCCTCGTTTATAAGGTTGCGTTCAAATGGACTTAATCACCAAGAAGTTTTTTATAATATGTAGTTGGCAATTATAGGGAATAATAATGTAAGCTTTTGAAAATTTGAATCCAACTGATAACATGAAAAGATCAGACGTAGAATATGAATGTGATTATTGGCATAAGTAGTATAGTGATAGAAATTACAGAATTTAAATGCATGAGTCTGAATGTCATACACAAAGCGACTCAGCTCCACTGTTATAACACCGGTACATCACCATAGAATTATAACAATAATGAAAAGCAACATAATAACAGTGTAATGAGAATAATATCAGGGGTCATTTGTACAGTTTCTTAGAATTTAAGGATCTGAATGATTAGATTATTTGCTTAAGACTAGTTGTATAAAGTACCACAAGGAGACAGTGGCTGTTTTTAATTTTGCATGTCATCCCTTTGACTTTACACTCTTGTTTAAACAACTCATAAAGTTGAACTTGTAAAGATACCATTGATTACTTGTGGTAAATCTTCTCAGATGACACTGGGACAAACAGGTTTCGATTAACAAGGAATTTTCCATATTTACTTTGAGTTTTTATGGTCTTGGAGAAAAAAAAATTATTTGTTCTTTCTGGATTGTCAAGTCTATAATAAAAAAGGAAGTTTTAAGGTCCAGAGAAAACTCATTTTAGCAACAAAAAATATCTATTTGCTACTTTTATTTGGATTGACAAGTACATCCAGGATATACTTTGGCTGCCACTGGAACATTCTTCATCAGAGAAATCTCCAAAAGTCCCCAAAGTCAGCTGAAATGTTAAATAACTTATAATATCAGAATCTTGGAAAAGTTTGAGCAACAGTAAACAAACTGGGTTTTTGTTTTCCATTTTGTTTATTTTGTAGGTACAAAAAAGATTCAGTGAGTATTTATAACTTCCCATGACATTGTGTACTGCTACGGTTTTAAACATATTAAAGTAGAATATTAAATAAATACTATCAAATGAGCTCGGAGTTCTGTTTTCCCTGGCACTGACAGTAATCCTCTCTGACAAAAGGGGGTTTCTGCCATTAATAAAAGCTGTTATGTAGTTCTCTCTACAGCCTGTACCACACATTGAGAAAGTTTGGAAGGATCAGAAATATTGGACTGAGAAAAAATGCCATTTATCTGAAGCTTGGAAGAACAGTCAGGTGTTCCAAAAGTCTCAGGCAAATATATATTTTTTCAGCCTTATTGAGATATGATAGACATATAACACTGTGTAAGTTTAAGGTGTACAATATGAATATTTGATACACATATATATTGAGAAATATTTACCACAATAAGGTTAGTTAACACATCCTTCACTTCACATAATTACTACATTGGTGTTGTTATGGTGAGAACATTAAAGCTTGACTCTCATAGCATTTTCCAAGTATACAACACAGTATTGTTAACTATAGTCACCATGCTATATATTACATCCTTGAAACTTTATATTATAACTGAAAGTTTGCACCCTTTGACCAACATTTCTCCATTTCTCTAATCCATCAGCCCTTGGCACTTACTTTTCTCCTCTTTGTTTTTATGAGTACAATGTTTTTTAGATTCTACATATAAGTGAGGTCATATGATATTTCTTTTTCTGACTTGTTTCACAGTACAATCCAGGCAAGTACCTTGATTAGCAGACATTTTAGTTGTTGTGCCCAACTGACACATAACAATATACACTGGAGCCTCAAAATGATACATCTCACTTATGGAATGAAATTTGGTGTAAGGCAGGTCTGTTTTTCTGCAGCCTGTGGATTTATTATTATAAGTATCTAAAGAACCTATTGTAAAATTTCTTCCATCTGGAGTTTTATTTTTAGATTGACAGAATTTTACACTTGCATTACCAGATGAAAGTTGTACTCTAATTAAAAGTTATGTTTGTTGAATTTGAATTACATTATGACAATGAAACTGTTAAGGCTACAGGATATAATTCTGTCATCAGAGAATTGGAGATTAGTAAAATCATACTTAGAAGAGGCATAGCTTGGTGGTTGAGCACGTGGACCCGAGCCAGAATGTGGAGACTTTAACCCTATATTCATCATTTGCTAGCTATGTGATCCTGGACACATTGTTTAAACTGTTTTTCAGTTTCCTAACCTGTAAAACAGGGATGATGATGATAACGATAATAGTATCTACCTCTGAGGCAGTATTAAAAATTAAATGAGTAATTATTTGTAACATTTTTAGGACAATGCCTGGTACGCAGAAAAATATATGTAAGTGTCTGTTAAATATGCACATAAAATAAGGGGAAGAAATAATTTCAGTTGTCATCCATGAGATTATAGATGATTTCCTGTAATGGTATCTAGAAAAGGCTTGCTTGATTAAGTCCATATGGTTAAATATATCAAGCTCACATATAATATAATGATTTATTTCATGAAACTTACTGGGTGCTTCAGACTTATCCAGAGTAAGTCTTATGGTATGTGCAACTAAAATAGTGTCAATTTTAAAGAAAAAGAACAGGTAATTCTCAATAATTTAGGGGCTGTTTACAACATTTCTTCTTTTTTCTTTCATTCATCTTCTGTATACTAGGTAGTATGCTGGGCATTTAGAACATTTACTAGAGCATAGGTAGAGAAATAAAAGGAGAAGAAGCTCCATTTTTCAAGTTATTGATAGCTTTGATAGTTGGTTTGGCTGGAGGAATCATTTAGGCTGCAACTATGGTAACAAATGCATGGCTTAATTTTACTTTTTGTGCTTTTATTTTGGAATTCTGTAGCTAGATAGTTAAAGTGTTCTGTAAAATTAAGCTAGAAAGTTAACCCATTATTTAATTTCTTAATAGTGGCAGGTTATCAGGTATTTACTGTACTAAAAAAGAACAAAAAATAAAGGAAAATTATCAGGAGTTTACTGTATTTAACAAAATGTGAGCAATGCAGAAAAATACCATATACATTCCTGGGCCAAATCTTTGTAAGAACAGGTGTGTGAATGATGCAGTGCTCATGGAAGGTAATTTGCAACATCAAGCTTTTATTAATTATGACATGCTATGCAGGATGTAATTCTTTATTGCTTTGGGTGTAGTAGTCAAAATCATACCTGCATCGTACTTTCATGTACATGAAAGCTACTTTAAAAGTTTTGCCTCTTTATATACATGCATACAATTTAATGCTTATTCTTTAAACTGTATCTTTCAAAATTTAAGCTAATTTCTTCACTTATGACATCCTGATTGGTTGCTATATAATATTTTCTCAATCTCTCCCAAAATAAAAAGTAATTATTTATCTTGATGGTTCACTTATCCATCGTGGTATACTTATTTAACTCTGTGATTCAACTAAAAGTACAGAAAGATATTTTTTTAATGTCAACTCATTTTGTAATCTGACAAGATTGAAGAATAGTTGCACACATCCCTAAACTATCTACATTGTATATGACCAGGTTCCATTTTGCTTTTGTCATATGTGTCTATAGAAGTCCCTCCCTCCAACTATTTTTTTTCTTGAATTCTCTTCAAATAGTATTTGGTGAAAATGACACTATTTGTCAGTGAGGGCTAAATTAATGGAGTGAATAAGCGAGTTGTGATGCATAATCTCATGATTAGTATATATCTCTGAAAAACATTTAACATCTTAATTCTAGCCTCTATTGTGACAATTATTTTCCATATCAGTCAAGGGTTATCAACATAGAGGTTTTCAAATTTTGATTAAATACATTAAATATAAGATTCTTTCAGAAATGATCTGCAGCTTATATTGAAAATCTCTGTTATTTCCAAGCTTATATTAATTTGAAATTTTTAATTCTATTTGTTCATTAGCAAAAACATATTAAATACCAAAATACTAAAATTTAAATTTGATTTGAATCAGAGCAAATGTGGATAACAAATATGATTTATTCAATAGTAAGTTCTCAGAAACATATGAAATATGGCTTCAAAAAATTCCCACCTGCTCTTTTTGCTTTGGAATCCCCAAACAGGGACTATTTTGTATTACTTCTACAAAGAAATTTGTATTATTTCTAAAGGCTTAAGATCCTGTAGCAGTGTACATAAATGAGTTTGCATTTAGTAGAATGTTAGATTGTAACCTCTACTTTCAGAAAAATGATTAGAAATGGCATGATGAGATTCTTAAAGCAGTTCAACTTCCCTTTTGACAAATAAATGACCCTCTGAATGTATAAAACAACATTAAATGGGCTACGTTTGTGTTTCAACAAAGAATTAGTGATCTAAAGTAGTAAAATCTGTGTTTCCACTCAATTTGTATCATTCATTTACAAACATCTTTATTTCATAATAATTTATAAGAAAATTGATTTTCAACTGAATTTGATATACTACTACATATATTTCAGAATATCTTGATATGTGTATATTCTGTAATTACACTGAGTGAGGCCTGCTGTTCATTAATCAACACTTTATTAGTTTACTATTCATTATGAAATACCAGCTGACCTTTAGATTATAGCCTTTCCACTGAGCTATGCCCTAATCCTGAAATTTCTATTGATGTACCTGTAAAATTTTAAAAGGTACACTCATAAGAAAAAATATTTCAATGACTTTTAATTCAAGGGCATAGCTGGAACCCTTCAGTAGTGTTCTACATTTTGCCAAAAATGGTCAAATCTTTTTTTTAAATCTTGTTCAAGACAATATCTCTGAAACAAAGTGGAACTGAGACCAGATACATTTCCCCCAGGTGCCCAAGTGTTTTTTTTTTTTTAATAGAGAAAACATAGGTATGAATAGAACACATATCGTTTTCTTCCTTAGCCTGTTAATATGATGGAATACATTAATTGATTTTTAAAAGCTGAACCAGTCTTGCTTACCTGAAAGAAATCTTACTTGATCTTGGTGTAAAATTCGTTTTATACACTTTTGGATTTCTTATGCTAATATTTTGTTAAAGATATTTGCATCAATGATTATGAGAGATTTAGTCCATAGTTTCCTATAATGTTTTTGCTTGATTGTGATGTTATGGAATGCTTGCCCCTTAAGAATGAATTAGGAATTACTTCCTTTGTTTCTATCCTCTGAAAGAAATTATAGAGATTTGTTATAATTTCTTCCTTCAATACTTGGTAGAATTCACCAGTAAACCTATCTCAGCCTGATATTTTCTGTTTTAAAAGTTTATTAATTATTGAACAATTTTTTAAAAAACATTATATTCAAATAATCTATTTCTTCTTATAAGATTTTTGGCAGACTGTTTTTTTAAAAGAATTGGTCCATGAGACATAGAGTTCTGGTTAAGATGGCAGAGTAGACTAATTCTGTGCTTGCCTCCTCTCATGGCCACATCAACATTACAACTAAACTACAGAATAACCATCACTGAGAATCACCTGAAGTTCAGCTGAACGGAAGTGTTACAACTAAGGACATACAGAGTGGGCCACCTTGATACTAGTAGGAGAGACAGAAACACAGAATGGCCTGGTTTTACACCCACCTGTGGTGGTTAAAAATCAGAGGGATAACTTGGCTGCAGAATTCCCCCATGAGGAGCAAGAGTTCGTAGCCCCACACCAGGCTTCTCATTCCAGGGTTTCAGTGCCAGCAAGAGTAGTCCCCACAACTCCTGACTGTGAAAACCAGCAGAGAGTGTGGTTGAGATTTTCTGGAGTAACACACATTCCTCTTAAAAAGCCTGCATGCAGACTTACTCACTGTCAGACTAAGGATTCCCTTGCTTTGAGCTCCAGCACTGGGGCAGTAGCTTAAAAGGCACCAGGGAAATACAGGGAGGAACTGAGTTGTCTGGCTTCGGGGCGAGAGTTGTAGGGAAGGCCTTCTCCCAGACAGAAATGCTGGCAGAATTCATTTTTTCTTTACTGAGCATTCTCTGCTCCTGGCTGCAGATGCAGGTGGGAGCCATATCTGCGTCTTCTTCAACCTGGCAAACATTGGTTGTACCACCCTGATGACTCCCTGAGACTTTGTCCCCTGCAAATTGCTGGCCCTCCCAAATCACATCCAATGGTTTTTCCATACAGATTGCCTGTCTTTGTTCATGATGTGGACTTTCCTAATAGCTCTCAAAGGTTCAAGCAAACAAGCAGTATCTGGCCTCTGCATGACATGTACCTTTTGCTGAGCAGCCCCAAGCCCTACATTAACAGCAGCCAGCCTCAGTTCACAGCTTGGCCTTTCTGGGCACATCTATGCCCAGTGAAGGTGGCAGCCATCTGTGGGTTGTTTGGTGGCTCATGTCAGGTGGCATGAGTCAGGGTACAGGCTGCAGCTGAACTTGGCCAGAAGCAGGGCCCCTCCAGGAAGCCATGACATTCATGACAAATGGTTGGCTTCAGTCTAAGCCAGAGCACCACCTGGGGTCACATCTGAGGATGACACACTCAAAGTGCAGACAAGGTAGGCACTAGAGCCCTGCTCAAGCAAATCCTGCTCTGTAGGATCAGCCCCTATACAACAGCACCTCCACTGGTCAGGACTAGTCATCATAATCAATGAGGCCAAGGGTCAATTCATCTCATTGACCTGCAAACAGCAACAAAAGCTGAACTACAACAGTAGGGCACACACAAAAGGCACACCTGGAGCACTGGGCTCAGGTAACGTGGGAGAATTTGCCATTGGGCCCCACAGAACACCTACTACATATGTCCACTCTACTAAGACAAGGAGACATAACAGCTCTATCTAATACATAGAAACAATCTGTGGGAAGCAGCTAAAATGATGAGACAAAGAGACATTTTCCAAATGAAAGAGCAGAACAAAGCTGCAGAAAAAGAACTAAACAAAATGGAGACAAGTAATTTACCAGATACAGAGTTCAAAATACTGGTTATAAGGATACTCAGTGAACTTAGGGGAAGATTAGATGAACTCAGTGATAACTTTAATTAAATTAAAAAACATAAAAATGGAGATAAAAAAACATAAAAAAGAACCAGCCAGAAATAAAGAATACATTAGAGGGAATCAACAGTACATTAGATGAAGCAGAGGCTCGAATCGGCAATTTAGAAAGTCAGGTAGCAGAAAAACCCAATCATAACAACAATAAGAAAAGTAAGTCAAACAAAAGGAGGATAATTTAAGTGGATTCTGGGACAATATCAAGCATACCAACATTTGCATCATAGGGATACCAGAAGGTGAAGAAAGAGCAAATAATTGGAACTCCATTTGAAGAAATAATAATGTAAAACTTCCCTAACCTGGGGAAGGAAATAGACATACAAGCCCAAGAAGCATGGAGAGTCCCAAACAAGATAAACTCAAAGAGGCCCACACCAAGACACATCATAATTAAAGTGCTAAAAGTTAACGACAAAGAGGGAATCTTAAAAACAGCAAGAGAAAAGCATCTAGTTACCTACAAGGGTGCTCCCATCAGACTGTCAGCTGATTCTTCAATAGAAACTTTGCAGATCAGAAGGGATTAGCACAAAATATTCAAAGTGATGAAAAGCAAGGACTTACAATCAAGATTACTCTATTCAGTAAAGTTATCTTTTAAAATCGAAGGATGGATACACAGCTTTCCAGACAAGAAAAAGCGAAAGTTCATCACTACCAAACCAGAATTACAAGAAATGTTTAGAACTTTTCGGAGAAGAAGCTGAAGATAAAAGATAAAAATATGAGTAATAAAATGACGATAGCTATATATCTATTAACAAATACTTCAAATGTAAATGGATTAAATGTTTCAATCAAAAGACATATAAAATGGATAAGAAAATAAACCCTTATATATGCTGCCTACAAGAGACGTTTCAGATTGAAAAACACACAAAGTGAAAGTAACAGGATGGAAAAAGGTATTTCATGAAAATGGAAAGCAAAAAAAAAAAAATGAACAGCAATACTTAGACAAAATAGGCTTTAAAACAAAGGCTGTTAAAAGAGGCAAGGATCCAGTAACTCTCTATTTGTCTGAAGTAACTGAAAACACTACTTTGAAGTGACATGTGCATCCATGTATTCATTGCCACATTATTTACAATTGCCAAGATATGGAGGCAACCTGGGTGTCCATCAGTGGATGAGTGGATAAAAAAGAGGTGGTACGTATATACAATGGAATACTGCTTAACCATAAAACAGTATGAAATCTTACCATCTGTAACAACATAGATATACCTATAGGGTATTGTGCTGAGTGGAGTAAGTCAGACAGAGAAAGACAAATGCTACATGATTTCACTAGTATGTGGTATCTTAAAAAACAAAATTAACAAAGAAACAAACATACAGAAAACATTTTGGTGGTTGCTATATGGGAAGGTTGTTGGGAGTCAGTGAAAAAGGAATGTCTTAAGAAGTATAACTTGGTAGTTACAAAATAGTCATGTGGCTATATAGCATAAGGAATATAGTCAATAATATTTTAATAACTGTATGGTGTCAGATGGGTACTAGATTTATTACTATGATCACTTCATAAGTTATATAAATGTCTAATCACTATGTTCATCCATTTCATACAGATTACCAAGTTTGTGGGCATAGAATTTTTTATAATATGCATTTATTATCCTTTTAATGTTCATTAGATCTGTAGTGATGTCCCCTCTTTCATTTCTGAGATTAGTAAATTGTATCTTCTCTCTTTTACCTTAGTTTGCCTTGTTAGATGATTATCAATTTTACTGAACTTTTCACAAGAGCTAAATTTTGGATTTTGTTGATTTTTGTATTGATTTTCTGTTTTCAATTTTGACTTCACTTATTGTTTCTTTTGCTCTGCTCATTTTAGATTTAATTTGCCTTTTTTCTAGTTTCAAAACATGCAAGGTTAGGTTTTGATTTTAGATCTTTTTAAAATATATGCATTCAGTGTACTAAATTATCCTCTGAACACTTTATTCACTGCATCCTACAAATTTTGTTAAATCATATTTTCATTTTCATTTAATTAAACGTGTCTTTAATTTCTCTGGGGAGTACTTTGACACCTGTTATTTGGTAGTGTGTTGTTTAATCTCCAAGTATGTTGGAATTTTTCAGCTATCTCCCCATTATTGATTTCTACTTTAAATCCATTATGGTCTGAGAGCTGACACTGTATGATTTCTCTTCTTTTAAATTTGTTAAGTTGTATTTTATGGATGAGTGTAGTCTACCTTTGTGAATGTTCCATACGAGCTTGAGAACAATGTGTGTTCTGCTGTTGATGAATTAGTCTATTGATGTCACATATCCAGTTGATTGATAGTGTTGAGTTCAACTATGTCTTCACTGATTTTTTGTCTGATGGATCTGTCCATTTCTCATAGAGGGATGTTGATGTCCATGACTATAATAATGTATTCATTTATTTCTCCTTATAGTTCTCACTTTTTGCCTCACATATTTTGATGCTCTGTTGTTAGGTGCATACACATTAAGTATTGTTATGTCTTCTTGGATAATTAACCCTTTTATCATTATGTAATGGCCCTCTTTATATGTAATAATCTTCATTGTTATCAAATCTGCTCAGTCTGAAATTAATAAAGCTACTTCAGATTTCTTTTCATTTTTATGTTTTTTAACCTTTGTTAAAGTTCTCACTGAATTCATCTACACTTCCCCTAGTTCACTGAGCATCTCTATAACCACTGTTTTGAACTCTGTATCTGTTAGATTGCCTGACTCCATTATTCCTGGATCTCTATTTTCTTCTCTCATATGGTTTCTGTTTCTTTGTATTCCCATTTTGGCTGCCTTTCTGTGTCTGTTTCTATGTACTAAGCAAAGCTCCTAAATCTCTTAGTCTTATATTGTAACCTCGTGTAGTAGGTATCCAGAAGCACAGTCCTGAGGGGGGTTCAGCAAGAGACCAAGTTTAGCTACAACCTGTGTCCCTCCAGGGCTACCTATTAAGATTCAGCAAACAATCCACAGATGCTGTGTTTATAATTATCTCAAGAAACCCCACCAGAAAACAAGGTCAGCTGTCACCAGTGTGAGCCTTGGTGCTGCTCAGCAAGTTGCACAGGACGCATCAATGACACGACTGGATGTGGCTTGGGTAGGGCCCTGAGTTGGAGGACATGGAGCTTTGTGAAATTTCTGGGTGAAGCAACCTGTATTATCCAGCGTGATGAAGTCTCAGCTATGGCAGTGCTGCTTCCACAAACTGGGAGCGGGGAGGGCTCACCAGAGGAACAATGAATACCTCCAGGCCTTCTGCCTGGGAGAAAGCCTTGCCTATGGCCCTTGCTTTGACAATTCAGTGTCTCCCTGTAAGTCTCTGATGACTCCTAAGCAGCTGTTCTGGTGCTGGTGCTCATAATGAGTAGGTCCATTACCTCGAAACTCTGGTTGCAGACATGGCCCCTTTAAAAGGAATGTTTGTGCTGCCAGCTGCTGCTGCACACTCAGTCACTTGGGACTGTGCAGCCTTGTGTCCATTCCCCATCCTACCTCCTACTGTTTCAGGTTGATTTCTTATTTTTCTCCCTAGTTGTAGGGCTTGTTCACCTGGACCCTCAGTGATTCTGCTTGCTGTTTGCTCTGTGTTTCCATCACAACTTTGATGTAGTTGTAAGAGCAGATGAACAAAGCTTGTATCATCTACATAATTTTGACTTCTCCCTGGATTTATTTTTCTTATTGCTGTTATGATTGGGTGTTTTCTGCTACTTTATCTTCTAAATTGTTGATTCAATCCTCTGGTTCATTTAATTTTATTGTTGATTTCCTCTAATGTATTCTTAATTTATTTATTGTATTCTTCATTTCTGACTGGTTCTTTTCTATGTCCATTTTTATGTTTCCTATCTCTTTTGTTGACGTTTTCACTGAGATCATTGACCATCCTTATAACTAGTGTTTCGAACTCTACATGTGATAGATTTCTTTCCTTCATTTTGTTTAGTTTTTTATTTTAATGGATTTTTTTTTTTCATTTGGGACTTGTTTCTTTGCTCATTTTGACTGCCTGCTTGTGTTTGTTTCTATATATTAGGTAGGGATGCTATATTTCCTAGTCTTAGTAGAGTGGCTTTATGTAGTATGTATTCTGTGGTATAGTCTCCTTGGTCACCTGAGCTGGGTGGTGTAGGTGTATCCCTCGTGTCACTTGTGTGTGTCTTATTGTTGTAGTTGAGCCTTGATTGCTGCTTGAATGTCAATGGCAGGGATTGACCCTCAGGCTGATATGTTGTGAGGGCTGGCCGTGACCATGGTGGAGGAGCCATTGTGCAGAGAATGACCCTACAGAGAAGGAATTATTTGAGGAGAGTCTGGTTCCTGCCAAGTCTTCCCTTTGGGTATGCCATTTATTGAGGTGGTTGGTTGGTGATCTGGTATTGTCAGAAGTTAGCCACTGGGTGTGTTGTTTCTGGGTTCTCTTGGCAGGGGCTTTGTTTCAGGGCAAGATCAGCTACTGCCTATGGCCTACTTGGGGCTATTTGGTATGAGCTACAAAGTGATTTGCAGGTGGTAGCCACTTGTGCTGGACTTGGAGTTTCCCAGGATAGGGTAAGATGCAAACAGCATGGTTGCTGCTAGTGCCAGTTTTGGATTGTTTAACAAAGGTATAGTGCATGCCAAAGCCAGATGCTGTTTGTTTGGGTTTGTGAACCTTTGAGAGGGTTTAGGAAAGTTTGAAAAATGAGCGAAGACAGGTTATTTTTGTGGAAAAGTCAGTAGAAGTGGCTTGGGTGGGTCCAAAATTTGTGTAGGGTGGGGTCTCGGGGAATCACCAGGGTTGGGTGATCAGTGTCATTTAGGTTGATTAGACTCAGATATGGGACCTACCTGTGTGTACAAGCTAGTTGGTGTGAGGGCACAACAAAAGAACAATGGCTTCTGTCAGCACTTTGGGAGAAAGCTATCCCTTTAAGCCTTCTCCCTGAAGCCAAGCAATTCAGTTCCTCCCCTATATCCTTGACAACCTTTAGAGCTGCTGACCCAGTGATGGAGCCCAGAGTGAGTCCTTTAGCAAATATGTTTGTGCATGGGCCCTATAAGAATAATACCTATGAGTTCAACAGCCCTTTATCTCAATCCCTTAATCTAACTCAACCTCAATCTCCACTGTTTTTCACAGGTGGCAGTAATGGGGACTTCTCTTCCCATCACTGGAAACTTGGGCTGGGGAGCCTGGTGTGAAACTGGGATCCCTTGCTTCTTTACGGGGATGATGTTAGCTGAGATATCGCTCTCGATTTTTAACTGTCAAAGTTGGATGTGGTACCAGCCCATCTCCATATATCCTCTCCTCTTACCAGTCTCAAGGTGCTTTCTTCTGTATGTCCTTATTTAGAGGACTTCTGTTTGGCTAGACTTCATAGGATTCTCAATGTTAGTTGTTTTGTAGTTTAGTTGTATTTTGGATGTGGTCATGGGAGGAGGCAAGCCCAGCTTTTTTTTTTACTCTTCTACTGTTAATCTACATGTGACTTAATATTTAAAGTGTATTTATTGTAGACAACATATAGTTTGGTGTTGCTATTTGATCCACTTTGACTATCTCTGCTTTTTAATTGGTATATGTTAGACCATTGGCATTGAAAGTGATTATTATTATAGTTAGATTAATATCTACCATGTTTGTTACTGTTTTCTGTTTGTAGTCCCTATCATTTTTTCCTAATTTTGTTTTCCACCCTTCTCTCCTCTCTGATTTTAATTGACTATTTTACATCACTCTATTTTCTCTCATGCATTTCAATTACACTTTTTAAACCTTTTTTTAAAAGATGTTGCCCTAGTGTATTCCATAAACATTTATAAGTAATTCAACTCTACTTTCGTATAACATTATACCATTTCATAGGTAAGGCAATTACTTTTTAATGACAAAATATTTCTAAATTTTTCCTACTGTCCCTTGTATCATTACTGTTATTCATTTCAATTATATAAGAAATAGTTCTTAAATACATTATTATTATTTTGAACAAACGATTATTGCTAGATAAATTAGGAATAAGACAAATTAAGGTTTTTACTTTATGTTCAATTATTCCTTCTTCAATGCTCATCTTTTCTTTGTGTAAATTGAATTTTTGACCTATATCATTTTCTTTTTTTCTGCATAACTTATTTTAACATGTTTTGATAGGCAAGTCTACTGGCAACAAATTATCTCAGTTTTTGTAAGAAAGTCTATTTCTCCTTTACTTTTGAAGGACAATTTTGCAGAACACAGAATTCTAAGTTGGTGGATATCTTACTTTCAATATTTCAAATATTTCACTTGACTTTCTTTTTGCTTTCATGGTTTCTGAGGAGCAGTCAGATATAACTCTTATCTTTGCTGTTCTATGGGTAAATTTTTATTTAATTTGACTCATTTTGATTTTTTCTTTATTTTTGATTTTGTGCAGTTTGAACATGATATGCCTAGGTATAGTCTAATTTAGTTATAATATCACTATCTTCTGCTTCTCTATACCTATGGAATAGAATAAAACAGTGAGGGTTTAAGGATTGTGTAAATAATTTTGTCAGAATACAGCCTTAAGCTTATGGCAAAAAGAGGAGGGAATAAGTTGAGTGGATCATCTCAGAAGCCTGTGGTACTCAAGGAATTATGGATCAAGAGGACATATTATAATTCTGTGAGTAACCACAATGTTAGAGATCAGAGAGTACTACATGCCCTGTTATTTCAGCCAGACCGAGAGAAAAGATTATGAAGCATGACATTTATAGTAATAACTGTGTTTAGTTATAACTAATTGAGAGCAGCTAGACATTCAGGAGCAAGGTCACCCACATGCAAGCATCTTACCAATAAATTTATCTTATATTCTAGTGTAACTTTAAATGTAGTGGCTACTTAAACACAACCTACTAAATTTATGTTTATTTATTAATTAAAACTATTTATTGATCACATGTGCTAGGTTTTGTTCTAGGCACAGAAATGCTATAATAAACAAAACAAAATGAGAATTACATTATAGTTGAGGGAGATAGAGGATAAACAAATAAATTATAATTCATATAAGTGTTATGAGAAAAAATAAGGTAGAAAAAACAAATCAAAATGATTTGGGGATTTTTTTTTCAGTTAGGGTGGTCAAGGAAGGCTTTTATGGTAAAGTGGTATTTGAGCTTATATAACATGATGGGTGTGAAACCAAAATATTGGGTAAGAATGCTTCAGGCAAAGATAGCAGAAAATGCAAAGATCCTGAAGTTGACATTTAAGGCCTAGGCTAGAGAGAAAAGGGTGAAAGTTGTCTAGCTATTGGTATTTGTTTGAGGGATGGCAGATCCTAAAATTGGATTGTCCCTGGCAATATTTACAAATATATCTAAGAAATATAAAACAACACAGTGGTTAGGTTTAAATAAAATACCTCACTTTATTTAGTAACTATATTTTAGCCAATTTTAGATTGTTCTGAACAATTTGATTGGCAAAGTACATGCAAGATAAATTTTGCTTTTGACTCTTGCTCATTGTTTGTTTCACTGTCATAGAGTCTAAACTTGTAATTGAACCATCCAATCTTTACTTACTTTATTGATATTTTATAGTTTGTGCTCTTTTTGCACTATATTTTATATAATTACATTTTCATTAAAAAGCTAAATATTGAGAAAAGTTCCAATTTAAAAAGAATTCTTCAATTTGATTTTCATGATAGGAATTGTAGATCTTTAAGATTAGATTAAGACTCTGTTAGTAATGTGAAAATGTAACATGCAATCTGGAAATAAAGTTGCTCAGGCTGATAGAATGTGATTAATGAAAGAGATAATGGACTGAAGAAATATAGCAACAGAAGACACTTGTCTTGGTTGTGGTCTTTTTTTTAATGTAAGCTTCAGAATACAATTTTATTCTTAAGAAAAAACTAATAGTAAGTCATCTTAGGACCTCTGATAGTAAAGATATGGTCATGGAATAATACAACATTTCGGTTTCCAATGAATATTCACTTTGTATAAATAGAAGATGTTTATAATTAGTTTTGTGTTCAAGTGTGTGCCAGAGAATTTATAACAGAAAGATCCAGATATAGTATAATTGGAAAAAATATACAGATTTTTTTAAGTTAAAGGTTTAAGCATTAAGGCAAAATTTACCAAAGAGAGGCATTGCTTATGGTCTAGGGCTTAAACTATTTTAAAATAAAAGGAATGAGGGATGTGTTTAATTATAAATAATTAGTTTCAAATCATGTAAACATTCTAACAATAAACATTTTTTTCACCTCAGACATGAAAATAGTATGCTATTTTGTTCTTCAATTGTGATATAACACACTTTACCCAAGTAAAACTGATTTACATGTGAAGCTTAAGTTATAGATTGGAAGAGATATTTATAGAAGTTGTACGAAATTTAAAGACCATTAGAATGCATTGGATGTTTTTTGAATAAAATATAAAATGGTTAATTATACTTTTGCAAGAAATGTTTCTTTAAAAGGTTTTATGAGAGATGCTTTCAGTTGTTTTAAAAACAACTTTTGAATATGCACTACGTACCTGGCATCATGCTGTAGTTTTTATATACTTGCTAATTCAGATTCATGAGGATTCAAAAGTATTTTACTAACCTCTAAGTTTGTGTGACAGACTAACATAGCATGCAAATATATTTTACTGACCTTAAACTTAGCAAATTTAACTTGTAAATATTAAAGATAATTAAAATGCCCTGGTTCATTCTTTGTTGTCTTTGCTTTCTTAGATAATGTTTAGTTTTACTCAGGGAATGAGAAGCCCCTAAATTTCAGTTTACCGAACTGAATGATTAGAATGGCAATAGTTTTGTAACGAAAAGAGCTTTGACATGATAGTAAGTGTGCAAACCTGGTGCTATTGAGTAGAGTGTTTAGCATTTCTATTCTCAAAGTTAAGTTCCTTTGATCAAATTCTCTTTGATAAAATAAAAATGTCATTAACAGAATCTCAAATTTATTTTTATGAGACTATAAGAAGCTATCTTTGTATTATATTACTAATTTCCTCTTTACTGACCATTTAACTACTATGGAATTGTTCAGTGATTCTCAAGATGTGTTTTTACAACTAAACTGATACTCAAGCTTTAATTTGAAAGTCAAACTTGCTCCCCCTTCAGTCTTAATAACTCAGAAAAGTGTCCCTTGATTTCATAATGAATGAAGAGTTGGTTATTTAAAAGTAAAAGAATCGAAAGCTGAAAATCTCAGCTTGCTATTATCTAAATAAAACATGATAGGGATCATTGTGGTTTCTTAAAGAAAGAAAGTTAAGGAGAAGCTATTTTCATACTAAAAGATGGAACAATAATTTAGTAACTATTATCAAAGGAGAAATGTGGCCTTTGAAATAGAAAAAGGTTTTTGTGAGTTATCTCTATATAGAACACCATTTTATTACTATAAGATTACTAAAGTTCAAATTGTTACGTGTAAACAAATTGTAAATGTTATATTTAAAATATATTTTTCTGGGCTTAATGTGCTCTAACCATCTGTAGAGTTGAATTCTATTATAGTATAACTCATTTTTAAAACATATATTTGATTATACTATAGTTCAAATCTCATCTTAGAAACATAAACAATAATTTCTTTTATATTGAATAAGTATTATGTACTTAACCTATACAAGATATAGTACTAAGCACTACTTTCCTTGGGTTCTAGCATGTATAGTTTGCTCTTTTAAATATTAGAGTCCAAAAGGTTTTTTTTAATAATAACTTTATTGAAACATAATTTACACACCTTAACAGTCTAAAAGTTTTTGATTATAAACTATTCACTACTAGAATGTATTCTTGTTTTATAGGCAACAAAACTCAGTGATCTGAAAGATTTAAAATTTTTCCTGAGAACTTAGAGCAAGGGAAATAGCTTAGATCTGACAACAAGTAGAACATTAAGCAAGGAAACTTTACAAGCGGGACTAGAACTGAGCCTCAATTTGGAAAATTATATTCTAAATTAGTGCTTTTCAACAAATTCACATAAAAAATGAAAAAAAAAATTATTGCCTATTCTCTCACTGCAGTGAGATATGTAATTGCAAACATAATTGTAATATGACCTTTTTATTACGTGCCTTGCACAAATTGCTGAAAACTGAGTGACCCTTTACAAGTTTAGTATAAAGTAACATCTATTTTTATATATATATATATATATATATATATATATATATATATATATATATACACCAAACTAGTCAGGTGTTTAAGGCAGCTGCTAGGTTAAAATTGAATTAAATGCTCTCATATTGTAATTATTTGTGTTAAAAAAATTTATGAATTCTTCTGTAGCCTGTTAGTAACCCTTTTTCACTTGAATACCTCAGTAATGTGTGAGGAATTTGTGTCCCCTTTGTCGTCATATACAGCCCAATTCAGGATACAAGGACTCACATATTTGAGGGAAACATTTGTTTGCATGAGTGGATTAGACTCATTTATGTAATTGTTCTTTAGTAAATAAATTCTGAATGCTGTTAACTTACATGTAATGTTTCTTAAAATGAGATCAATGCACAACCTTTAAATCCAAGTAGTATTGAATTGGTGGTGGTGGTAGGGTTCTCTTTCCCTTTTCTACCTCTAATATTTGGAGGAAGAAAAATGTTATGCAAATACAAGTGTGTGAGAGAGATTTTTTCCCTTATTGCTAGTAAAGCTCAATGGTGTTTTAGAAGTGATATTACACCTCAGAAAAAGGGTAATGCATCTTTAAAAGCTAAACTACATCTTCTTTACTTTTATCAAATTCTCTATAAATCTTTCATGACAGTTTATTTAACAAAGTGTCATTGAAACTGTATAGATGATTGATGTGAACCATGTAAGATCAACATGAAATGTTTGTAAATGTCAGCAAAATGTGACCATCTAAAAGCATATAAGGATGGAGTTTCTGTGAATGTGAAAAACAAACAGAAAAATGTTTATCTTATTTTTTTGCTTTATGGTACGCAATTACAAATTCATAGAAGAAGTATTGTATTTGATTTTCCTTGGAGTTCATGCCATCAGAGGTCTAATTTGCTTTTGACATTTACTCTTACAAAGCTTTGGTCTCTTATTCATTGGATAAGTGTTTTCTATTGCCTATGGAAAAATAATATAGACTCATGACTTCTTAGAAAAAAGATAATTGTTCTGGAAAGTATTAGCAGAATCTTGACCAAAAACTTTATGTACAAATTATAGGAATCAATTAACATAGAAATGTCATTGAAGAGTTCTCTTCTATGCATGTAGACAAAAAAGCACTGTTGATTTTCCATTTAATTGAAAATATTAATGATGTAAAAACAAATGTAATAAGAGAATAAAAGAAGAGGAAAAATAACAGATTAAACTATAAATATATAAGAAGAGTATCTCAGTAGGTCACTCTGAATTGAATTGTTTCTTTCTATTTCTATTCAATGTGTTTTTATATAAAACAGGTATTATCCTTAGAATAGTGCAATTACTTCTTTGGAGGTGATGTTTTGGTTGTTATATTTTTGTATTACATTGACACAAAAGCAGAATGAATAGAGTGATATAAATGCAGATAATGAATAGAAAATGAATAGTAGAGAATACAAAATTGAAATTTGAAAATTAGTTGGCATCATGAGATTTTCTCATTAAATGTGAACATTTTTGCAGAAGGGGAATTGCACATGTATTGTTCATCTAATTAATACATTCTTCACTCTTTTTTGCAAATAATTGTGCAAGTCCACAATTACAATGAAAAATTACAGAGTTCCTATTCATCATTATAAGCTGTTTCCTATCATAATAGTAAACATATACATATGTTTGCATAGTATATATTTTGAAATGGTATTTGGATGTCTTGCTCATTCTGTGGAGCTCATAGGAAATGCTTGGTAATGGTACAGCAAAGCCATAAGTAACTGAAAAACAACTACTTTAAATCCTCAAGTAAACAAATTTCTATGGGAAGTTGTACTTAGCTTTGAGGAAGACATGGCAAGATAAGACAATTCAAAATGTATCTTGAAATAAGTACACATTTCATTTCAAAGTTATTTGCTCTCTGTATCTCTAGTATGGCACAATAATTAGCTATGTCTAGAGCAATGATCCTAAGCTATAGCAAGATCTCTGGGCATCTGAGAAATATTCCATTTTATTTATAAACTTGTACTTACAAAATTAGGAAATTGTTCTAGCATATTTTGAAAAGATATTAAACCATTGCACTATGAGCATAATTAGAATTGTAATTTTTGAGTATATACTGATGGAAAAACTCTATGATAGACCCTAACTGTAAATCTTATTCCCTGAACAATCCTATTAATTATTATACTTTGAAAAACATGTTAACTATCTTTCAGCCTATTATATATGGACAATTATATTTTCATGTATATGATAATGTTTAAAAAACTGTACTTAACATTGTAGGAGTATAGGTAGTCATAGAATTAGCTCTTGCCTGCCTCTTAGTGAATCTAGTTGGAAAAATAATTCATGTATTAATGTATTGATTACTTAAATAAAAGGTAAGAAGTATAAATGTCTAAGAGAGGTATAGATAGAGATCAGTGATAGCAGGTAGTGGGGCCATAGAAGGATGAATAGCTTTTGGCTGCTAATAATAAGATGGTTTACAGTGAATAAAAATGACTGGAAGTCAAAGTCTCTTAAAAAATGAATGTATATTATTAAGAAAAAAACAGAACTGAACTCAATATTACACTTCTTCTTAACTCTTACATTTCTATAAGTTGTAATTCAAAACTAAATATGTTTTTATAAATTTATATTGCTGTTTTTCTCTGTAAGAGAGAATATGGGTAGTTTTTTTCAGGGGTTTTCCATGACAATATTTGATTTTTTACTGTAGTGAAAAATATAAAACTTGAATTATTGTACAATTTTAAATTTAGAGAGAGAGATAATGTCATAAAGTTCCACTAAATCAAAATCCACAAATGGGGATTTTGGTATACTTGGAACTATTCTATTCTTTCAAGAAAAGGAGTAATGAGAGATATTTACATGAATATCCATGTTCAAAAAAGAGGTGAGCTATATTTACTTCCTTTGCAAACCTTCTGTCTTGATACTGCTTGAGATACTTGCATGTTCCCAGCAGCTCAGTTTTGAAAGGAGACTGGGGTTTCCATCAGGTCATGTTTTGGTTTTGAACTTGTGACATTCCTAAATATTGGAGTTAATATCTGGATATCATAGTGTATGACAGATACCTATAAGCCCTTTGAAGTAAGGGGCACAAGATCCAAGGAAATTGTCCATAATTTTGATAATCTGGAAGAAATATGTACATGATATTATGGGATAACAAGTTAATGCTTTACAACTTCTATGTTCTTACTTGATTCCTATTGGTTTTTAAAAGATGGTTTGAAGTATTTATTACCTCAGAAATAGTTTCCCTCTTTTAATATGACTAGAAGGTGTGCTTTAGATATGTTTTTTCAAGCTTTTTCAAAATGGATGATTTGAAGAGTTTTGCAGTTGGGACCCTTTGTATAATAAAATACAAGTCTGAGATAATGTACTTGCTTTGTATATATGTCATTAATTTCTTAAACCATAACCCTGAATGTTAACCATAAAGACCTTAAGAAACTCATTTTATTTTGCCAATTTTTGAGGAGTTCAAGACTCTGTGGTCACCCAAAGCTTTACAATATAAATGTAAATCTAACATTGCAGATGAAGGTAGTAGGCTACATGGATAAATTTGTGGATGATAGAAGTGGGAGAGGTATCTAATAGTAATAGAATATGGTTGATGAGCCTTTTTAAAGCTCATAAAGCTGTTATCATATGTGACTTTTTACATGTTGGGGTAACTGGCTTCAAATACTTAATTTCATAATTTGGAAAATGTTCTAAGGGTAAAATTATGTTGTGAGAAAAAATGATGCTGTACTCTTTTCTTTTTACCTAAGCATCTTATTATTTCTTGTTATCAGCAACCAGAAGTGATTAGCAAATTCCACTTCTGCTAAGAATGAAAGATGTGTTCTCTCTATATAGTATTATGTCATCTGCAAATAATAACAATTTTACTTCTTTCCAATTTATATGCCTTTTATTTCTCTTTCTTGTCTGATTGCTGTGGCTAGGACTTCTGATACTATGTTGAATAAAAGTGGTAAAAGTGAACATCCTTGTCTTCTGCCTGATCTTAGGGAGAACACTTTTAGCTTTTCTTCATTGAGTATGATGTTAGCTGTGGGTTTGTCATATATCACCTTTAATATGTTGAGGTATGTTTCCTCTATTTCTACTTTGCTGAGAGTTTTTATCATAAATGGATGCTGGATTTTATGGAGCACATCTTCTGCATCTATTGATATGATCATATGATTTTTATCCTTCATTTTGTTTATGCAGTGCATTACATTAATTGATTTGTGGACATTGAACCAAACTTGCATCCCAGGAATGAATCCGACTTGATACCATAATAAATCCAGCAATCACCTGACACCATACAATGCTTTTACAACATTATTGGCTGTATTCCTGTGCTGTACATTACATTCCCCATGACTTACTTGTTTTATACCTGGTTATTTGAACCTTATTTCCCTTCACCTTCCCCTCTCTTTTAAAAATTTTTCAATTACAATTGTCATTCAACATTTTTTTATATTGGTTTCAGGTGTATGGCATACTACTTAGACATTTATATAGTTTAGGAAGTGATTTCCCTGACTAGTCTATTACCCACCTGACACTATACATAGTTATTACCATATTTTTTACTATATTCCCTATGCTTCACTTTAAATCCCTGTGACTATTTTGTAACTACCAATTTCTACTTAATCTCTTTACCTTTCTCATTCCCTCTCCCCAACCCTCCTCCCATCTGGCAACCATCAGCTTGTTTTCTGCATCTATGAGTCTGTTTTTGTTGTTTGTTCATTTATTTCGTTTTTTAGATTCCACATATAAGTGAGATTATATGGCATTTGTTTTTCTCTGTCCGACTTATTGCACTAAGCATCATACCTTCCAGGTCCATCTATGTTGTCACAAATGGTAAGATTCCATTCTTTTAATATGGCTGATATATATATATATATATATATATATATATATATATATACACACACACCACCTCTTCTTTATCCAGTTGTTTATTGATGGACACTTAAGTTGCTTCCATATCTTGGCTATTGTAAATAATGCTGCAATGAATATAGGGGTGCATATATTTTCTCAAATTGATGTTTTAGGTTTTTTTAAAAAATTTATTTATTTAAATTAGTTTCAAATATACAGCACATTGGTTAGACATCTACATAGTTCATAAAACTATCCCTCCAATTGCTCCCCCTCTCCTGGTCCTACACCTAGCCAACATATTAATGCTAACTGCATTCCCTATGCCATGCTCCCCATCCCCTTCACCATCTATCAACTACAAATTTGTAGGTTTCTTCAGATAAATACCAAGAAGTGGAATTTCTTGGTAATAAGATAGTTCTATTTTTAATTTTTTGAGTAACCTCCATGTTTTCTATAGTGGCTGTACCAATTTGCAATCCCACCACTTGTGCCTGAGGGTTTCCTTTTCTACACATTCTCGCCAAGACTTATTGTTCTTTGATTTATTGATGATGGCCATTCTGACAAGTGTGAGGTGATAGTTCATTGTGGCTTTAATTTGCATTTCCCTGGTGATTACTTTTGTTGAGCATGTTTTCATTATGTGTATTGGTCATCTGTATGTCCTCTTTGGAGAAATGTCCATTCAGGTCCTCTGCCCAGTTTTTAATTGGATTATTAGTTTTTTTGGTGTTAGGTTGTATGAGTTCTTTATAAACTTATGTATTAAACTTTTATTGGAACTATAAATGTTTAGGTATATATAAATGTTTAGGTATAGAAATGTTTGTTAAATAACAATACTACAGTGTGCACCTGAAACTAATGTAATATTGTATGTTACCTGTATTTTAATATAAAACTTTTAAAAAAAGAATGAAAGATGTGAAAAAAATTACCAGAACTACTCTTGGTTACTGCATTCTTATTTAGACAGTATCTTCAATCTAGAAATGTATAGTGACTTTCAAATGGTTATGGGTCAAGTTAATTAATACTTGGATAATAAAATAGAATAAAGTATAAGGAAAATACCATGTAATATATAAAGTCACTGATTTAAATTTTGTCATTAGGTAATTTTGACTAAGATAATGCTCTAAATACATGGGTATCGTTTAGGGAGCTCTCCACTTTGGCTATATTTGTGACTTTATAAACTAAATCCCATTTTAATCACTTTATTATTTTCTTGTTATTGTTTCTTGGTGTACCATCTACCATTTGTCCATATTCCATTTTTATCTGAGTCTGTCTCCACTTATTTAACTCGAACTCCTTCTTTTAAGGTGTTAGTGACTCTGTTCATTTTGATATCAGTTGAAAGCTAGTGGTCATATTCCCAATTCTTTTTTGAACTTTTTGCTAAAGATATAAACTCATTTAAATTCCAGTGGAGACATCTGTAGAATACCATTTATTCTATATGCCAGTTCCAAGCTTGTTATTCCCAGCAAGTTAATGCACCTGCCAAACAAGGTCAGGGAGTACATCTTCTCAGCATGTGAAAGGCTTATATTCGAAGTCCAATAAAACATAAAAGAAAAATAGTTATAACGTGATGTTGTCTAATATGTTAGAAATTAAAGACTTGCCTCTTTATTTAGCTTATTTAGTGATTTTGGAAGGAAAGGGTAAGAACAAAGTTATAAGGACCAACAGTTGGAAGAAGACCTATTTTAATGTTCTCCATTATAACCCCCAGTTCCAAATGGGCCTTACAGAGATAACATTATTGATAGAGGGGATATGACAATACATTTTTAGGGCATTACCTATAGAAAATTAAAGTGAAATATATAATAAGTCATTCAATAAAAAACAACCACTGTGGAAAACAGTCTTGAGGTTTCTCAAAAAATTAAAAATGGATATACCTTTTGACACAGCAATTGTATTTCTGTGTATTTATCCAAAGAAAACCAAAATAATAATTCATAGAGATCTATGCACCCCTATGTTCATGGCAGCACAGTTTACAATAGCCAATATATGGAAGCAACCTAAATGCCTATCAACAGATGACTGAATAAAGAAGTTATAGTTCATATATACAATTAAATATTACTTAGCCATTAAAAAAATGAAATCCTACCATTTGCAACAACATGGATGGACCTAGAGGTTATTATGCTGAGTGAAATAAGTCAGACAGAGAAAGATAGATACCATATGATTTCACTTATATGCAGAATCTAAGGAACAAAAAGAACAAACTAATCAAAAACAGACTCACAAATACAGAGGATAAACTGGTGATGGACAGATAGGAGGGAAGTTAGGGGGCTGAGAGAATGGGGTAAAGGGTTAAAAAAGTACAAATTAGTAGTAAATAGATGGTGATGGGGATGAAGAGAAGGGCATAAAGAATGCAATTAACATTAATGTAATGGCTAGGAGGAGAACCAGAGGAGAGAAAGAACAATTAGGGGGATCATTTTATTAACTATATAAATGTCTAACCAATGTATTGTATGTTTGAAACTAATAATAAAATAAAATAAAGAGTTTACCATGTGCCATGCATTCTACTAGGCTCTGCTGATATTGAGATGTGTGTATACGCATTGTTTGCATGTATGAGTGTGTTTGTGTGTAAAGTTTCCAAATTCTATTAGATTTATAGTGAATGCTAATGAATAGACAATATTAATAAATTAAATAAATTTTTGCCATATTAAATTGAGCGGATTGAGATTGTTATTGCCTTAATATCCAACTGTGAGAATGAGTGCTTAACAATATATGTTTTCTCCCTAAACTCTGTCTCTTTCTATAATGACAGATGCTCTCAGTAAGTTAGAGATTTCATTGATATTCTGCTATGGCACCGTTAATTTTATTTTGATTGAAATAGGGTTTAGGACAGCAAAATTGATAGTTTTTTACAGTGCAACTGTTGCAAAATGTAATAAAAAGTTTTCATATTTAAGTATGCCTGGGGCAAGAATTATGGCCTTTCTTAAAGTTATAATTTAGAAAATACTTCTGCTTGTTGTGCTTCTTTTAGAACACTATGGATTAACAATCTATATATTTAAGCACACTTACTCTCTATATTTTGATAGACATACCTCTTGTCATTTTCAATGATCTCCTTACCTTAATAACATATAATAGAATTTCACAATGAACAAAGCATTTATCTTTCTTGTTAGGTGATGCCCACATAACAGAATTTGTACAACCAGTCATATTTAATATAATAATGTCATCAGATTCTTAAAGACAAATATCATATTGTATATTTATTGCGTAAGTTAATTTTAGAACAGTTTTCTTAGATATAAATATAAAGAGAAAATAAAATGAAAATTAATACAGTGTAGAAAGATGTTATGCTTAATTTAAAATACACATTTTCTGTTAGAATATATTTTTGTACAGTGCTATAATTTAGTCATTGGCGTAACCCTTTACTATTATCTAAAAAAAGAATTTGAACTCGACCAAATTATTATCTAAAAAGTCAGTAAGCCTTACATATTTTTGGATCTAACCCTCCAAATTATGATCATTATTTTTACTAAATCACAAGCTTAGCTAGATTTTTTTAACCCAATGATGCCATTAGAACTGGGATTGAATATATAGATTTTCTATAACTATTGAACTAGAACAAGATCAGTATATCAAAATGTTCATTCAGTTCACACATTCCTAGCATAAAATATTTTTATATTATTCCTATCCTTAAGATGTTTGAAAATAAACTTAGAACATGAAAAACATTGTGAGTTTTGCCACCTTAATATTTTATTTAGAGTGAATGTTTGAGAAACATTTTTTTTTCTTTTTACTTCTGGCTTACAATAACTTTTAATTCATTAGTTAGTTTTAATTAATGTTTAGAATAATAAGTAACTTAGAATAGATTGACCTATATCTGGTAAAATGACAGTCTTTTTATTTAGATTTAGAGCAGTTTTATTTATTAACAAAACTTGAATTCCCCTTAATTTGAATTGTGTTATGATTTTTCACCTAAGAAACATTTTCATCCCTTTATGGCATTAGGAATTTACCACACTAAACATAGGAAATGAAGAACTGTTTTCTAATTATTCATTAAGACATTATTCAATATTAGTGCTGTGTGCCTCTGGAAAAAAAATGTTATGGAAAGTGTGCTTTTTAACACTTTTTTTCTTGAAAGGGGAGAATTATGTCTGATTCAAAGAGAGACAGTTGGCAGGCATGATATGTTACTCTTCATTTAGGGGAAGATGTCATAGTAACAAAACTTTTAGTTGTAAATAGCAGTTATGATTTAAGTAATAAAGGCAAAAATTTTATAGTGATAAATGATCACTGACTGTCCAGATATAGTAACCTTAGGTTTTACATATCCCCATTATATTGCATTATTTAAAATAAGCTATTTCAGACATTATTTAAGTAGCTGAATTATTAGCTGCAATTCTAATAATTATGAATAATTATTCTAAAAATCTATCCATATAGATATTTTGACTATACTACAACTACAGTTAGCTTCTCAATCACAATTAAAACTTGTGTAGGTTAAATAGGTTTTAGAGGTGGAGGATTTGAAGAAGGCTTCAAAATCTAACACTGTATACTGGAGCATTGGACACATTGAATATCAATTTTTTCGCTAACATTGTTAAATGAACTTGATATCCCATGAGAAATTCTTTTGTTTGGGACCAAACTCAAACACCTTTTCTCAGGGTTAAATTATAGTCAATGAGAGTGACATTACACACACACACACACACACACACACACACACACACACACACTTAATATTTTGTTCACAGTACTATTCACCTTCATTCCAGATAGTAAAAATACTACCTCTTATAAGAATGTTTTACATTAAATTTATATGATAGAAGTAATGCATATCTATTACTATTACCTGTTGGGAGGATATCAGCATTTTGTAATTTAAAGAGGATGATAGGAATTAAAGGCAGATAGTATTTTCTGATAGAACAAATGCACTATTATTGCTATTTTTATATTTCAACTAATGTTCGGCAACAAGCTAATACTCAATGGCAATAAACTTTAAGTTCGACTAATGGTCAACATTTGATATATGTTAAATTACAGTTTCTAGTAAATCATTGGTATATACCATGGAATATAGTAGAAAATAGAGTATTTATCTCACATATTCTTGTTAGTCTTTTTTTCTGCTTTGAATATTAACTAGATTCTCAAGTTGTTTTTATTATGCATTTTTTTATAATAACACATGTACTAACATTGAAATAATACAGAGAAAGAGTAGCATGACCCCTCTACAAGGCAGGTGCATGTGTTAAACTGTCTTCATAGATATCCTACTCATCTTTAAAAAGCCAGATCAAATGCCACCTCTTTTGATTTCCTCAGGATGAATATTTCTCTCTTTTGTGGTCCACATGTATAGTTTATGTCAGTATTTTAGTCATTAGTATACATTTATATCTTTCTCATTAGAATGTAAGCTCTGGCCATTTATAATTCATCTTTCTATTCCCTTCAACATTGAACGCAATGCCTTGTACATAGAGGGGTAAGAAAAACATCCATATGGAGTTGAATTTTTATGAGTCATTTGCTGTAGTATACATACACTCACAAAAATATACAGGCTTATGACTCATGTAAGATAAACGAGAGGTGATAATTTAAAATTTCCAAGTGCTATAAGCTGACCGAATGGTAAAAGAATTGGTGACAAATTTTAGAACGATATGGGGAAGGATTGTGTACAAAAGGAGAAATGTTCCTGCTTCAAGAAGCATCACTTTTTATAGCCAGTCGTTGTTTGCAATTCTAAAAGTATATTGAACATTAAGATAGAGACCCATGAAAAATATTGTGGCTGTTGTTGATCTCTGCTGGAAATAGCTTACTCTATTATGTCATTTGGATTGCTTCTTCCTTTTTGTTATGTGTGGTGCCTTATATGCATAGTGTTTTCCCTTTGAGGAGACTGGAGAGACTTCTTTCTCAGTATGTATAAAAAATAAAGTTATCTTGTAACAGTTTATAGCTCATGAGGAAAATGTGTCTTTGCATTTGTTTATAGACATGACATTGTTAAAGACTTCCCTTTTTTTCCCCCAGAAATAGTCTTTAGGGAAAAATTCTGTCTGGAAAATTTATGGGCATCTTATTTTTGCCACGTCTAAAGCTTTCAAGTATTCTAAATGAGCATGGCACGCTTTGATATTTTCACCTCTTTTTCTCTCTGTGTGTCTCTGTATATATGTGTATATACATATTATGTATGTAAATACACACACAGGTATTTATTTTTTACTTTTTTTTTTTGCTTTACTCAAATATGCCATGTGAAATAAATGGTTGCCTTCTATCAACTTGAAGGAAATATTTTTAGCTTACCTGCTTTGTCTGGCTATGCTGAAGCTCAGAAATGATTTTGTATCTTTACTGTAATTTACAAACTTGCCATGAGTGGAAGAAGGACTATTGAATTGCCACCACTATACAGTTTCACCAAGAAGAAATAAAATGTTCATCTCTATCAAATAAATTTATCTGAATAGAATCCATCAAACTATAGTTACAGTTTTCCAAGCATGCTTGGGGTTCTGTGGATGTGCAAATAGAGGACCATATGGAAATGGCTTTTTCCAAGGTACCAGTGGGTACAGTTCTGTGGATTGCATGTGCCTGTTGGCACTGTTGGCAGTTTAGCACCCTGGGAAAGGCATTGCTTTTGAACATGAGTAATTGATGAATTGTATGTAATATGCAAATGTGAATACATAAATCTCCTGAATGACAGCTTAATTTATGTGAGCTTTTAAGAATGTGGGATTAGATTTTAATTAAATATCTTCAAAGGCACCCTGACTTATTCAGTCTTTTGGCTGCTATCTTTAGTTAGAAGCAGGGGAAGGTTTAAATCATAATTTTACAAATATTATTCACATTTTTCTAAGTGGTCATTTTTTGATAGAAAAATCACAGTATTTAAAGAAGAAAGACATTTATCTTTAATTATAAAAACACTGTTATATTACAATGGTTGCAGTTTGTTATATACGATAGATAGATATAGGAGAATACATGTGGTTTGAAAGTTAACATCTTAAACCTCAAATGTAATTCTAAAACACATTTCAGATTCTAACATATATTCCAATATGCCAAACTGAACAATGGTAATTGCGGATGACATTTCTTAGTACAGATTGTTAGGGTATTAATAGTGCATATGGCTATTTGCATATTAATACCTTAAAAATAGCTAAAATAAAGTTGATAGAGATAGAACTGTCTATCCTCTTTGCTCTTAAATATGTAGTGTACACAGATGTAGCTGTGTGTATAGTTTTAACCTCTGTTTGATAGTAGTATTTCAAACCTTATTTAACATGAAGGTTAGGGTTAAAAAGAGGCTAATTAAAATCTTTGAAATTTATGAGCTGTTTTTCCATTTATCTGTGTGACCACATTGTGAATTAAAAGGATATAAATTTAATAGATCCACTTAAAGTATGCTGTAAATGCTGTTAAAAATCTGGACCAGTTATGGATTATGTATAGTTCTTAACCTGTTTTTGTTACACATTTACTTTCTCTTAATTTTCATTGAAAAACTTAATTTTTGATTACTGAAAAATTTCTACTTATACCTCTTCACTTGAATATGTTTTCTTCTAATGTATCATTGTAGTAGTTAGTTGCATAAACTCTGGAATCATACTTCATAAGTTCTGAATCCCAGCTCTGCCATCACCTGTGTGAAACCTTAGGCAGATAATTTATCTATGTCTAAGTTCAGTATTTTTGCCAGAATGAGGTGACTTAATATAAAGCACTCAGAAGTGTGACTGGCACTTGATAAGCCCTATGCAATTTATTATTATTATTTTATTCCACTGTTCCCATCATACCTTTATTTTTACTTGGCAGGCCTGTCTCCTCTCTGGCTGCAAGACACGTTCATTCCGATCTCCATGATTTAGTTTGGAATGTGTGTACAGTGCATCTTATTCCTGCCCAGGTTGCATCTAACACTGAGGCCTGGCTAAGGGCTTCTCTCCTCCATAAAGTCTTCACTGACTCCTTTCTCTGAACCAGCTACACTTTTCCATAGTTTTCTTTTGTCACAGCCCTTGTTGTTTAACCATTTCCTTATTTCTTTTGTTTGCACTAGGCTTACTGGTTTGAAACTTATAGTCCATTTATTTGGTTTCTGTCATGTAACTTAAAAATTACTCCTAGTGTGAAGTCCTAGCTCCTCTTATCTGATTTGCTTTTATCCAAGATTGGTGAATCATGGAGATACAAGATGTTTCAAGCCCCAAATGAGATGACCATGTACAATTCCCTCCTTCAGCCTGCTGCTTTTTCTCTTCTGTTATGGTTGAGTTTGTTTCTTCTACTCTGAGAAGGTGCTATTCTATTTATTAGAAATTAAGGAAGGCAAGTTATTTGTCTTACACTGGGTTAAGAAATAAATGCAGTCCAAGTACATTTAAGGTGATTATTGAAATGCGAGATTTTCCTATAGCCATTTTATCTTTTGTTTTCTGGTAGCTCAGTGTCTCCATTGTTTCTGGACCTGAGCAGACACTTCTCCCAAGAAGACATACAAATGGCTAATACACATATGAAAAGATGTTCAACATCGTTAGCTATTAGGGAAATGCAAATCAAAATCACAATAAAATACCGTCTCATACCTGTTAGAATGACTATTACAAGACAAGTAATAACAAATGTTGGAGAGGATGCAGAGAGAAAGGAACTCGCATACGCTGCTGATGGGACTGAAAGTTGGTACAACCACTGTGGAAAATAGTACGGAGATTTCTCAAAAACTAAGAATGGATCCACCACGTGACCCAGGAATCCTTCTACTGAGTATTTACCCCAAAGACTTGAAAACATTTATCCAAAAAGATATATGCACACTGATGTTCATAGCAGCATTATTCATGGTGACCAGGACATGGAAGCTATTATAGTGTCCTACAATAGATTATTGGATAAAAAATATGTGGTACATATATACGGTGGAATATTACTGAGCTATTAGAAGAGATGAAATACTACCATTTGCATCAATATGGATGGATCTTGAGATAATCATGCTAAACAAAATAAGTGAAACAGAAAAAGTAGAAAATCACATGGTTTCACTCATATATGGGTTATAAAACTGAAAGCAACAAACAAATATGATAGAGACCCATGAACACGACAGTGGATTGGTAGTTACCAGAAGGAATGGAACAAGGGGGGATGTAGATAAGGGTAAAAGGGGTCAAATATTTGGTGATGAAAGGGAATCTAACTTTGGGTGCTAGACATGCAATGCAATACATGTATGACATATTGTTGAATTATATACACTTGAACCATATTTGATTTTATTAACCAATGTCACTCCAATTATTTTAATAAAGAGCTAATACAGTCAATTAAATAACAAAAAAAAGAGAAATAAATACATAAGATATAGTGGATTTAGAATCATACGAATGAGAGCTGTAGTTTGGATCTGCTTGCTAGCCTTCTGCAAGTTATCCTCTCTGAGGTTTAGTTTCTCTTCTTAACATAGGGTTAATAGTATTCATCTCATGCATGTATTATTCAGAGAATTAAATGAAGTTGTTGGGAACCTTAGAGTAATGCTCGACACATAGTAGTTGTTAATTTGCCAATACTTTCCCTTGTTTTCAATCATCCAACAACAGTAGCAAACATATTAGTGGACTATACAATGGAATCAAAGCCCTTCCTTAACTGACCTCTGAAATGGAAGAAACCAGGAAGGGTTTGTCCAGGAGCAGTGTGGGACTCAATTTTCTAATTTCTTCTCTGCAGGGCCCAGAATGTATAGATAACTAATTTTAACACATTCTATTATTTTTTTAAAGGAAATGAAAAGGACTGAGATCAGGATACATCTGTTTTGGGCTTTTTCAATCAGAATATGAAAATTAGCTAAACAATAAATGCTTAGATTTTTCCAACTTTCACAGAAAAAGACAAACTCTATTCTACTTTGGGTTGATTAGAATTGGACTCACTTTGAATGTAATTTCTCTGGCTATAGCCATTTTAGCTCTAGCCACAGCATATTATATACTCTTCCCTGTTTGATTTTGTGAACTGGTTATACGACTTTATCTATAATTTAACTCAACCTACATTTCTGTATGAGGCTCTATATACCAGGAACTGTGGTGAGCATAAGGATATCAGTAAGCCCCACACAGAACTGCCTATATGGGCCTAAAGTGGTGAGGGAATCTTGCAGAGCACTTTGCACCAGCTGGGCTTGCACTAAATATCTATTTAATTTGATATTTCAATTCTTAGAGAATAAAGCTCTTTCATAGAACATGCATTTAACAACGTTTTAAAATAAATGACAGACTTATATTTGAAAATAGTCTATGAGAGTTTAGATTTAATAATTTGTCTCCTGTATAACTACATTTTAGTGAAAAATACTTAAAAGAATGTTTAATAATAATTGACTTCTTATTATAACAATCCTTATGAACCTCACACAACTTGAAAAAAATAATGATCTTTGTTATAAAAAGAAAGCACAAAAAATCTTTTTCCTTGGAGTAAAAGTTGTGAAATATTTTCAAACTGTAATGATTACTCAGATAGTACAAATGACATAGGAATTTAGAGCCAAACAGACCTGGTTTTGAATTTTGTTACTAGCTGTGTTATCTAATAGGCTAGTTATCTGATCTCTCTCATCTGTATATTGAGGATAATAATATATTTGCAGAGTTTTGGTAGGTTGTATATATGTTATATCTACAAATGTATCTTATCCATGTCTCTAACCATATTTCTGTTATCTATCATACTGTATACATCACACTTTATATCTCAGTGTTTTCATTTACTCTTGCTTGTACACTATCAAATTCAACTCAGATAATTGTAGATATGCATCATTTTTAATAGCACAGATAGAAAAAATGAAGCAAGGAAGAAATGTTTAAACCATCAGATAATTGTTATGGAAAGAGCCATGGACTTAAAATTAGTAACCATGGGTTGCAACCATAGTTTCTCTCCGACTAGTTGTGTGATTATAAATAGACAAGCTATTTTACCTCTTTGAGATTCAGTTTCCCTATGTGCAAAGGGAAGGATCTGCAGTTTCCCTATGTGCAAAGGGAAGGATTTGCACTAATTTTCTAGGATTCCTTAGGTTCTTTGTCTCTGGAGATATTATAGACTAGTGAGTTAATGTGCTGGATCTAGTTTAATTGCCTGGGCTCTAATCTCAGCTCTCCAACATAATAGCTATATGACTTTGGAAAGTTATTTATATCCCTTCAGCCACAGTTTTTGCTCTTTAAAATGAGTGTGCCAATAATAGCACATACTTCATAATGTTGTTAAGAGTATTAAATGAGTCAACATATATAATTTAGATGACTTCTTAGTATATAATAGCTATTCACTACAAATTACATATTATAATTACCCAAAGCTGCAGAGGAGGTGCACTAATGAAATATGTCCTGCTTATATCGAATCCAGATGATGCAAGTACATATCCATAAGGCAGTCAGTCAGTGGGTATAGCCAGTAATTCAGATTGTTCATATCATATACTTCTTATTGTCCCTCATTCAGATCACTTGTCATTGGGCTTTACCTCTAGTAGATGCTCATGAATAGTTGATTGATGATACAAATTTTAATTCTTCCCTGAGTAGCTGTATTAAAAAATCTCCAAAGTTATCATTTTTAAATTTAATAAGACTCCAGATATGTATATGTGGAAGAATGTATCCTGAATCATAATGAGTAAATAACAATATTGGACAATATGAATGGTACAGATTATAGATAACATCACTTCATAAATTAGATTCTAGGCTAAACTGCTTTTATTGTCATGTTTCTGACTGATTCCTCCACCTCAATAATGTATCCAAATATATTATCTTCCTAGATGTCAGATGCTAATTGTTGTATGAAAAAGTTGGAAAAATATTTTGTTAGGAGAAAAATTCATCTGTTGATGGTATTTGAAAGTCTTTTAAAAATCTATCTTTATAATTTTCTAGTTTACTTAGTATGGTTTGTTTTGCATGAGACCTTAAAACAAACAGATTAGAAAATTACTAGAAAATAACCTTTTTGACAACAAAGATATTTACTCTGTTATTGATATTTACTTAAGAAAAAGCTATGTAATCAAAGCCAGGAAGTTGCAGTGAACTTTAGAAGAGATCTCAAACTCTTTTTGCCTGTCACCATTTGGACATAGATGCAGAGCACATCTATGATGTGCTTTCTTATTCATTTTGCAATTTATTTCCCCTCCATTTGTTTTAATTTCAGAACACCTGTATTATGTACATTGTAAAATGGAAATAAGTTGTTTTTTTATCTTTTTCTCTTAAATAGAAAATATAACAGATACAGACATCTTCTTTCTGCCTTGTTGGGCCAACATCCAACTCATTGTAAGCAAAATATTGCATGTTTCATTTAAAAAACAAATCAATCCCAGGCTAATTTTGTAGAATGTTATAGAGAAGGAAAAATAGTAAATTTTTATTACTAACCCCTGTGCTGGGAGCAGTTGTGGATTTTAAAGATATGTGCCATCACTGGTCTCATAATCTGGAAGCTATACATGAGATGGCTTCTATAAATAGAAATAGACAGATAGTCTGACTATATCTGAATAATAATGCCAAGAAATACAATATTAATAACTAACAATTGACTTTGGTCAAGCTTTCTCATTTCTAGTAGAATCAGACCAAATCCAGAGAGTTCAGTCCTTTTGCGTTGTCTGAGTTTGAGGTAGCTATGTATTGGTTAGATCCTATAATGATTTCCTGTGGCTTAAAACTCACTTTCCTTTATTTACTAAATAAAGTTCTGGAGTAAATCCTAGGCAGTCATAATTATTAAAAGCCTCACAGGTAATTCTGATGTGTGGCTAGGATTGAGAATCACCAGATTATTCTTTCCTATGATGAAAAGTGCTCTCCCTTTTTCCATTTTCTTCAGTATAAACTGTTTTCCCAGTGAGATTATAAATTTAGTGAGCAACAATATGCTGTAAACATTAGAATATTAACATTGGTGGACTAATAGGTAGATAGTTGTAGCCCATTTCTTGTAGATGTAAGAAGGTCCTTTCAATTGAAGCATGTGTGGATTCATGAGTATAAATATATGTGACTGGATTTGGAGGATTGAGGTTAAGGACTGTTAACCTAAATGACAACATAAATACATTAATAGCAGCCTAGATATAAGAAATAAACTCCAAGTAGAAGCAAATTGTATGTATTATGCACTCAGTAGACAGAAATTGTTCCACAAGAAAATAAAAATATAGCCTAAATTGTGAAAAGTTCAGTCAGCCTGTCTGTCTTCTGGCTATTGGATATATACAATGCCTTTTACTCCAGATGTTTTACTTGCATGGGCATAACCATTGTTCAGGACAATTTTCTTAATAGGATGATTGAATGTCTCCTTACTCACTCAGGTATTTTGTTGAAATACAGTTGCCATCTCAGAAAGTAAAATCTGTAGAGAAAAGAGAGTTTTGAAATGTAAGGATCCATAATTTTTTTTTACAAAACAAACTGTACACGATGATGTCACTAAAAGTGGCCATAATCAATATTCAAATAATAATTTATACAAATATATAAAGTAATTAATTCAACAAAATGTTTGCTTCTATATGGAAAAACAAACAAACAAACCATTATTTTGGCAGTAAACATTTCCAAAGGAAGCAAATGTTTTGGTCACTGTGGCCAGAATAAATGTTTTCTTTAAGGCTGTTAAGGCATCCAAATATTTTTATGACATTTTCAAAATGTCTCCACCCTTTATTTTCACAGAAAGAATCCTTCTCTTTCCCGCCCATCATCCTTCGGAAATATTTTGAAACTGTATTTTGACCATAAAAACAGTGAAAGCATTTTTAAAACGTTGTCTTTATAAGTATTAAAAGGATGCTGTCAAAATTTAAGAAAGATTATGCAAAAACGACAGTATGGTGCAGTTGAAAAAACAGAGGCAATAGAACAAGATCTTAGCTTTGACTCTATAGCTTACTTGTTGGGTAACCTTTACCTGATCACCTCATCTCTCTTGGCGTTTGGTTTACTAATCAGCAAATTAAGGAAGTTTTACTAAATTCCATATAATCTACATTTTGCATTTCAATAAAATATATATTGACTACATGTGTTTTCAAACATCAATGTATCCTCTATATTTTTTCAATAAAAAACCCATATATTATTTTTACTTTTCAAATGGCAAATTCTCCTACCCTTGTGTTATTTAAAGAAAAAACAAAATGAAGAAACAAGTGAAACAAACATAGTATTCTAAACTTGTATTAAGTATTGCCAGTTATGTGTACTGTATTCCTTAGCAGATATGTATATATTTAAATTTTTCTACTACAAAACAATTGCCTTTAAAATCAGTTTAAATGATTTTCCTCATTGCCTTAGTTTCCCAGACTGAGCTAGTAAATATATCTGTATTTTTCTTGAGTTAAGTTTGATAAGGAAGAAAAAAGGTGACATTAATACTAAGTGAACCATGAGTAGTATTTTTCTCCTAGACTATCATTTGTGGTTTAAAACTTTATGCTACTTATGGAGTTCTAAGGAATTTTATTTAAGCAATATGGATAAGAAGTTTAGGAAAAGCAAGCTATGATATTCATTACATACTATATATTACAGTAAAAGTGAAATATTAGACCAGTTCAATAAACTTTACTGATTTAAGTTATAAGATTCTTAATTACACCACTGTTACCAATAATAGCTGTCAAATTATTAAGCACTACATTAAATACTAAGTACTAGGCACCATTCTGCAGGTATATTCATTCTCCCTCTCTCCCCACTGCCCCTGTGTGCTGGTGTGTGCTTGTGCATGTGTGTGTGTGTGTGTGTGTGTGTGTGTGTGTGTGTGTGTGTGTCTTTAATACAACTCTGAGGTAGGTGTTAATTCTTATGATTTGCTGATTAAGACTTTGAGATATATACAAGTTAAACGACTTTTCTATTATCTAAGGACTTTCCTAGGTACAGCTGGCAATAGGATTAAAACCTGGTCTACCTGATATCAAAAGAATTTAAAACTTCTGTGTTTCTGTGTCTCACAACTGCAGTGAGTAATAGCCTTTATAATAGTAATGTGACAGATAGATGAAGGATATGAGATGGACAGCTTCATCAGTTTCTAGGGACCTTTTCACTTGGATTTTAGAGACTAAGATAGAAGCAATCTTGATTGCCCTGACAAATGACCTGTCCAAAGCAGGACCTCAACGTCAAACTCTGGTCATAATTCTTGGAGGTCTATTTCATGCCTTTTGACTTAGAAGGCCACAAGGAGCTCTCAGCCCATTAGTGTGACCTAAATAGAAAGTGTTGGCCCTGCTCTAGCCTGACCATGGTTGTTGATCTCTGCTTAGTTCCAAATGGCAATGAAACCCATTTTACTGTGTGTTAGCAAATAATATAACAAAGTTACAGGAAGACAAAGCTAGACATTTTGCATACATGGAACAAAGCTTTTGCAAATGATGAAAGGAATCGAACAGTAGATTTTATTTATTTATTTGTTTGTTAAGGACTGCTTGATTTGTAATTGCCTCTAAATTATAAGTTTTCCTTTCTGTTTCATTTTTTAAAACCTACAAGTAGTTAATGAGTGCCTACTAAAAGTCAAGTGCTATTTTTTTTAGCATAAATGATATCTGTAAGTAAATATAAAGATGCAGGCATCCTCAAGGTATTAGAAATATAGTTAGAAAAATAAAATATTAATTAAAATTTAAATTGGAGAGTTACCTGAGAATATCAGACTAGGATATAAGAAATGTCACAATGAAGACGAGTGAAAAGAACAGGTAAAGTGTTGTAACTTCAGAGCTATAATTGGGTACCTATCTCCTAACCTCAACATCTTCCAATTAATATACTTAATCTTGTATTTTTTTCTGGTATAAACTACTTTGCATATTTCTTCTCTATCTCTGAATCACCAAGTGATACCTTCATCTCTCTTCACTTAATCTTGCCTTTTTCAGAGACTCTTCTTTTGTTTTATGTCAATGAAGTGAGATTTAAAAAAAACAAGAGCATCATTTGATGCACAATATTTATAGATACGAGTACATATATTCTAGACTGGTGTTGTCCAACAGAAATATGATGTGCACCACAAATGTGGTTCCCATGTATAATTTTAACTTTTCTAGTGTGACATTTTAAAAGTAAAAAGAAATAGGTGGAATTAATTTTAACAATGTTTTATTGACCCCAAAATATCCAAAGTAATATCATTGCAACATGTAATAATATAAAAATATTAATGATATATTTTTGCAGTATTATTTTTATACCAAGACTTTAAAACCCAGTGTGTATTTTAGTTACACAGTGCTCAACAGCCACATGAGCCTGATGGTTACCTTAACTTGGCAGCACAGCTCTAGACTCATACAGGCAAATAGGAATTTGAGCTGTATGACCTTGTGTAAATTATTTAATTCATCTTTGATTCATGCTTCTCTTTTGGAAAATGGAACAATAATAGTGCTCACCTTGTAAAATTGGAAATAAAGTTAATATATATAAAGATTCAAAAAGTGCTTGGCACATAAGTTTTCAGTGTTAGAAATCATTATTGATTATTGTTATTATTTTATACTGCATAATAGTATAAAATAAAGCATATATGATATATAGATAAAACTTCTTTATTTCACTTATAACTTATAATAAAAGTAAAGTTTAAGTGAAAGATGTAAAATGCTTATCAATGTTAGAACTATGATAAACTATTTCTTTAATACCTAAATACATCCTTATTAAACAGGCAAATGTAAGTGAGTGACTACAGTATTAGCATATGCCTGAACAATGACATTGCAAACATATTTACATTACAGGTAGATGATTTACAATAATATCAACAGCTAAGTTCCTGGCATAGACACGGTATTAGCATGTTCATGTTTTGGAAATGATTTTTATTTCTGCACATCACATTATCTGTACTTTCCAAAGTGGGAATATACATGTTGTGAATCATTCCTTAGAATAGTCCTTGCTTAGGAAACTAGTAGTTACTTAACATTCACTTTTTTATTACATGTTTTTATTTTAGATTTTTAATTTAAGAATCATATCTGTTTTACAGTTATGAATTGCCATAATTTTTATGAATTATAACAAATTATAGAGATGACTGAAATTGTTTTATTCATATACCAATATTTTCTCTTTAGTGCTTGAATGTTTAATTTTTGCCTGCCTATTGAATAGCATTTCTCTTTAAAGTGTATGATTTCAGATTCTGAAATATTTAAATTAATTAATTCTTGTTTTTGTTATTCCCAGCAGTCAGTTTTGATTGATATATTAATTATAAATATTTGTTTCTGGTTATAGAGGTTGATAAGTTACTTGCTTTGTACATCTTTGGTAATATATGCTTAAAGAGCTTTAAAGAATGATCAGCATCTTAAATATTTGCATCATATCAAAAGTCTTAACTAGTAACATTGTCCATTAACCACCTGTATGTGGGTAGACTGTTTATTTCTTTTGAAATATTCTACCTAGATTATTTTTTAAAAATTGGATTTAAAATAGCTAATTTTAACTGGAAGTAAGGACAACATTGTTCAGAATGCAATTGGTTTATTATGCTACCCATTTACTGTTGTATAAAAAAGGAGAATTCTTGATAATGTAGGAAAATCAAATGAGAAAACTGAGATTCCGAAGGAGTGGGAGTTGCTATTGAATTCTCCATAAGCCATCCTGACTGCTATTTCCTCCCATAAAAAGGAAAAATTGACTGTATAAAGGCAGGTGAGGGTTCCATGGTATTATTACAAATATCCTATAATATTAAATATAAGGGACAGAAGAAGTCATTTAAGCTAGAATCTTCAGCTTACAAATATAGAGGAATGGATTCCATGGGGGTTAGATGACCCAAGATACTAGAGTAATGGCAATTTTAAATTTGTTGCAATACTTTCATGCCACTAAATGATTCTCATTTTCATGACTACTAAAAACAGCTTTCCATACATATTAATACATAGACATGTTTAGCAAAACAGCTTTCCATACATTTTGGTACATAGATATGTTTCCATACATAAGTGTTACTAATATTGGATACTTTACAACGTCTTCTTTGTGATTTTTCATTGCAGATATAATGGTTTTATCTTCAATCATATAAGAAATGCGAATGACAAGGTCAAATGAAGAATTATTTGATTTGAAAACATGACAACAATGTTTTCCTTTCAGTCAGTTGTGTGCTAGTAAATGTTTAACACCTGGCAGGGGGATAGGGTGGGAATGGAGCCCTGATTTGTAGTATTTGCTGATGTTCATGGTGTAAACACTCTCATGAGGGCCTATGTCAAGCTATCAACCTGAGACCCTCAATGTGAAGTTAGGAGTTGATGTGCACAGTGGTGCTCGCAAGCTCATATAAGTTGGATCAAGTTCATCATTGCTTTCAGAGCACAGATGACAGAGAGAGTGGTGATTAAATTCAGGGTCTTTTTATTTCACTTGGATCCTGATTTTCAGTGTATGTACATATATACACATACATACATTTGACTCCTGAATATCATGTTTTTGTCTGTATTCTCTTTAAATCCAATATCCATTGCTTTGGTATTAGATTACTATTTACCAATATATTAAAAGTATGACTTTGAGTTATAGATATTACTCATAGGAGGACATAAACCTAAACATTAATCAGTATATTTCAGGAGGAAAAAAAGAAAAGAAAAGGAATTTCCCAGTGACACATGTACAAGATTTGGGTAAAATCCCTTGCCTTTGATTTTGTCTTGAGGCCCTAAATAGTATAACATACTTCCTTTAGGAACATCCTTTATCAATATGCCACACTCCAACTTACTCCTTCAATGAATGAAGTTGTAGAAAAACAATTTCATTTAAAGTATAAATCTTAAAAAATAAACTATAAACTTCCAGCATAGTGTTTCAGAGGACGGAAACATCTTGTATTTATTGAAATTTATCTGGAATACAACTTAGACTTTCTGTAATTATCTTAGTCAGAGGTGATTAACCACCAATTTTTATGTTATTGTTAGAGTACCAACAATTGCACAATGTTAATATTTAATTAGCAAAAGGGAAGCACCTGTAGTGTGAAGGAAGAGACTCCAAGATTACACTATACATGTTCGGGTTATAACAAAAGACAAATTAAATAAGCATATTATTTATCTTCAGGGAAAATATAGTTGCTAAGTTGTTAGATAGCCCCAACTCATGGGAAGTACAAGCATTAAGTAAGCTTTTGCATGTGTATTTTATTGTTGTCTTTTACCAATGCATTCTAATGAGGAATGTTTGTGAGTTTTCCTGTCCTTCCAGCATAAAAGTAGACTGGTTGTGATTGGGACAATTAGAAAGATCTATCATAACGTCAGTTTAATATGTCATGCTTTGCACTTGACACGTTAGCTTTTGCCCTCCCCCTCAAATTGATTTGCTCCCCTCCCCACCTAATTCTCTCCTTTATCAGCATTCCTGTATTCAAATGGAGGAGATTATTTTAAATTCTTTCTTAACACTTTTCCTTTGCTGCCACTTTCATATTTATAATTCTCTTTTAATGAAAGGATAAAAAAAATTTAAATGATTATTCTTGGCAAGAGGCCTAAGGTGAAACCGTGTTGTATTTAATGTGTAAATTATAATGTGTTCAGTTGTGAAGATGGATTTGTGAAATGCTCATGTAACCACAAGAATTTAAAGGAAACTGTCAGAGAGTTTGTACTTTTTAGCAGCTAATATTCATTGAAAAGCATCCCATAATATGTTTTATCTGAAGGATAAATGAATAGTTTAAGTTAAATATAAACAATAACTTTCTGGAAGACAGGAAGGTGAAGAATACAATAGCCTCTCAGCAAGGGTTTAGGAAAATGCAAAACCCCTTCCTTCCTCACTGTTACTTTGAAGCTTATTTGGAATGATTAATTTTTCTTTGGCTTAATGTAAATTGAGAATTAAGTAGAAACTGTGTTACGTTACTGACCTTACTTCTCCAGTTTTCCAGCTAAACTTTTAGATGGCTTTTCTAACCAAGCACATTTGAAGCAGAATCAATCCTTTCATCTAAACAGGAAACTAAAAGAAAACATTTTTCAGTTTTTATATTTTGCCAATTTTCAAAAAAAAGTTTCCTTTCTAAATTTAGATTGCAAAAATATTCAGTGTGCTTCCCTCCTGTTGCACTAATTGTTAACCCTTCCACCTGTTAATTTGGGTATTTTAAACCATATCTGGGAGATTTAAGGAGAAAAATCAATATATTTGGCTTTTCTGCCTCCTCCAAAGCTCCGAAGGAATCTCACAACAGTGCTTACATAGCCCATTATGAAGTATACTGGCAAAACATTCAAAATAATTCTTACCCCTCCCTACCTTCCCTTATTCTTCCTTCCTCCCTTCCTTCCTTCCTTCCTTCCTTCCTTCCTTCCTTCCTTCCTTCCTTCCTTCCTTCCTTCCTTCTTTCCTTCTTAGTTGATGTTTACTTTGTATAAATAACTGTGTTAGGCACAATATAAAGCAAAACCTATACAGTAAGATACATCCCTATCAACAAGAAATTGAGAGTCTAGACAAGTAGCGATTCTGTTTACATTTAGTTTTTATTTTTTTTCAATAGGAAGAATGGGGCAAACTGCTTACTTTACCATGGTGCTGAGATGAATTCAATTTACATTTTTACAATGCCTAAAAGGATGAAAGTGTTGTACACATTCAGGAAATGTCTTGCTGCTCTGAAGATGAAAGGAAGGTTAGAGTATGCTCATCACCAGCTATTTCATGAGGTGGATGTCTCATTGCTTCAGTACACCCCATTGATGGAGTTAAATTGCCCAAAGTATTTAAGAACTTTAAATTGATCTTCTTTGGTTTTGACCTTGATAAATATTCTATCTCAAAAAGGAAAAACATTCAACAGGTTTTTACTACTTAGTGCAGGCTTTAAATTGTATTTAACAATTATGAAATAAGAACATGTTAGGTGAATTTATCTTAGAAAAAGTTGTCAGCGATGAAACACTTGATTTTAGAATATAAAAGTTTATTTCTATTTCTATCCTCTTGCCTTGAGGTGGTATTATTTAACAGCATATTTGTTATTGTCTAGCTTGTTGTGCCAGAAAATAGCATTCTCTGAAAGCAGAAAATAAATAACCTCCAGAAAGAGAAAGTCCAAAGACAGTGGACACATACACTGTGAGATTCTGTCACAAAAAGTACGTTTAGTAGAATAATTATAATAATATTAATATAAGAATAATGGATAGATAAAGACATAATACAAAAAGTGAAAGCAAAAACACAGAATAAATACATATTCTCATTTTTTTATTTACAAATACAATTCCCTCATGTAAATTTTGTAAGTTTTTTAAATATATATATTTTTACTCCCTCTTTCTTCCTGTAGTTGGAAATAAATTTTGTGCTTTCAAGTGTTAAACAGTGAACATAAGAGTGTGTATATGTTCATTTTCTCATGGCAAAACTGTGGTTTTCCATGTTGAATTGTGTCAGCAAACTTTTCTGACCATGGGTTTAGCCATTAGGAATGTGCCTACAACAGTCTATCATATTCTCATAGGCCTGTATAGGATTAGAATCTAAAGCTCATTTATGGATAAAATGGTGAAATTTGCATTCAAGTTCATCTTGTGTTAGTTGGAAGTCACTTTTAAAGAATTGGATCATGTTACCCTTTTAGCAACCTTGTCTTGTTGCTATTAGTAACTATAGGATCAAATTGTCATCAATAATGTCAGAAATTTTCACCAGAAATGAAGACCCACATTAGCCATGAGTGCTACTAATTTTATTTCGCTTCAGTAAGTGGTAATAACTTTCTAGTGGGAATCAAATGTACTCATGAGGGAACATTAAAAAGCGGATTCTTAAATATGAAAATTACATGGATTTTAATTTTTCTATGGTTAAAGAAAATAAGTTATAAGGATGGGGGGAAATACCATGTTTTTAGAAAAAGTTTCTTTTTTATAGGAAGAATTTATTCATACTGGATGAGGGGTAACTAGAGGGAAATAGGAAAATTATTTTTAATAGCTGTTGGATTTGTTATTTGTTTATGTAAAGAGAAAAAAGTAAAAGGATATTTTGAAGAATTGAATGCTGAAAGTGATAGTAGTTTTGACTTAGAACACTGAAAATAAAATAGAGCTTCAAGGACATCTCAATAAAAACATTAACAAAATAATTGCATGGTGCAACATACCACTGCTATATAAAGTGAAAATCTATTTAAATTGGGAAATTCTGCTCAAAGATGCTCACACATTGTTTTGTTTTGTTTTTCTCTTCTTGCAAATTATTTTATTTTGGAGGATTTTAGAGAGAGGAGTTTTCAATTCCTGAAAATTCCTTGAATAAAATCATCTTGTTACCCATTTAGCAGATGATGAAACTGAAGCATAGAGAGATTGAATTTCTCAGGGTCACAAACTCAATCAACAGCACAAATAAATTTGATCAGAGTTTTTAAGTTCATCATCCATTGATGGTCTATTGAATTGTACCGTCTCATGGAAACCATAATTTAGTAAGAAAAATAGCTTTCTGGAAAAGAATGTTAATCTGTATATAGATTTCAGTGTTGCAAGTTTTACTTGTGATATTTAAATCTACCCAAATTTACCTGACTTCAAAATGAAAATGATGGAGGGCAGGGAACATTATGAGACCATCCAGTTGTTCATAAGCATATGTCCACTGCCATGGCAGTCTTAAAGATCTTCAGTAAATACTCATTTACTGAAGTCTAATAACTTATCCATCATTATGCCATAATAGGTAACAAAAAAATTAGAATTTAGTTCTTGATTTACTAGTCAACTGCTATGATATATTTAGACTTTGATGAAAATTGTCTTTATTATTTCAAAGAAGGAAAAAGATGTGGGGCAGAGGTTTTTTTTTTTGGGGGGGGGGGGTGGAATGCCTAAAAATGTTTTCCTGTCAAAGTAAGAAATGGGGAAAGAAAAATGAGAAAGAAATCTGTCTGTAAACATATATTACATGCATTACAGTTACTTTAAGAAAAAGTAGAATTTTGAAATTAAAATGTAGAATTTGAACTTTTGAATGCTGCTTTACAGGTAAGGACTTCTCAGGATGTAAATTAAGTATGTAGTAGGAGAGGGTTGGGAGAGTTGGTCATTCTTTTAGTATTCGCATTCCGATGAGAAAAAGACTTTTCTAATATGTAAACTATAGGATATAATCCCTAGCTAGATTTTTCTGAGGGGGATTCAAAATTATTTCAGTGGAAATTGTAGCTCTATTATTAACTGCAACCATTGTAACAATACTTTCTTTCATTTGTACAGCAATTTTTTAAAAAAATGTGGTAAAATGCATGTAACACAAAATGTACCATTTACAACATTTTAAGTGTACAGTTCAGTAGTGTTAACTATATTCATAATAGTGTGCATCATATCTCCAGAACATTTTTATCTTGCAAAACCAAAACTACACCTGTTAAACAACTCCTCATTTCCCTTACCCTATCCCCTGGCAAACACATTTCTGCTTTCTGTTTCTGAGTTAAACTACTCTAAATACCTCATATAAGAGGAATCATATAGTGTTTGTCTTTTTGTATAGTGTTAGTATTTTCAAGTTTCATCCATGTTGTAGCATGTGTCAGAATTTCCTTTTAAGTTGTATATCACTTTTAACTATTCAAATCAGTGTTCATTTATATTGACTGATTATCTGCATACAGCTATCAGGTGTGGATAATACTCTGGTACTATGCACATAATTTGCCCCTTCTGGGAGATTTTCCATAGAACCAATCCAGTAACTTAAAAGATAAGCTAAAATAGACAGATGAGAAAGTAGAAAACTATGTATACTTTGAAGTTAATGAATTATGTGCATGTGACCACAAATATAACTTAGTTCTAATAACCAGATTCATAAATTATATTATTTACAAGCCTGATCTTAAAGTGAAAAAAAAAAATCTAAAATAGTCATGTATTTTTCCTGAGGTTACACAGCTTAACAATGGTAAAAATGCTATACTAGTTTTCTGTTATTGTGTAACTAATTGCCTCAAATTTAGCAACTTAAACAACACTCATTTATTAGCTCACTGTCTGTATGTCAGAAGCCTGGAAGGGCCTGTTCAGTTCTCAGAGGCTTACAAGGTTAAAATGAAAGTGTTAGATTGAGCATCTATCTTGAAGCTCTGAATCTGCTCACAAACTTATTCAAGTTGTTGGCAGAATTTAGTTTATTTCAATTGTATGACTTGTGCGCCTGTTTCCTTGATGGTTGTTAGCCCATGGTTGCTCTTGGCATCTAGAATCCACCTGCGTTCCTTCAAACTAGCAATGGTACAATCTTTGATTTTCTTTATGTTTTATTTTTTATTTTTTAAAATTATTCAAAACATTTGTTTATTTTTAAAATTAAAAAAATTTTTAAATTTATTGGGGCAACATTGGTTAATACAATTATATAATTTTCAGGTGTATATTATAATTTAACATCTGTATATTCTATTGTGTGTTTACCGCCCGAAGTCCAGTTTCTTTCAGCTACCGTATATTTGATCCCCTTTACTCACTTCACCCTCCCCCAGCCCCCTATATTTGAACCTCTTTACCCCGTACACCTCCCCCCTCCTCTACCACCCCCTACTCTCTGGTAACCACTAGTCTATAGTTCACGTCCATGAGTCTCTGTTTGTTTAACCTGTTCCTTTGTTGCTTTCAGGTTTATATCCCACGTACAAGTGATATAATGTGATTTTCAACTTTTTCTGTCTGACTTGTTTCACTTATCATGATTATCTTGAGTTCCATCCATCTTGTTGCAAATGGCTGTATTTCATCTCTTCTTATGGCTGAGTAATATTTCATTGTATATATGTACCACAGCTTTTTTAGCCAAACATCTGTTGTAGGAAACTTCGGTTGCTTCCATGTCCTGGCTACTGTGAATAATGCTGCTATGAACATTGATGTGCAAATATCTTTATAGATATGATTTTTTAAGTTTTTGTGGTAAATACCCAGTAGAGGGATTGCTGGATCATATGGTAGATCAATTCTTAGTTTTTTGAGGAAGCTCCATACTGTTTTTCATAGTAGCTTTACCAATTTACAGTCCCAACAGGAGTGTATGAGGGTTCCTTTTTCTTTGCATTCTCTCCAGCATTTGCTATTACTTGTCCTGTTGATTATAGCCATTCTAACAAGTGTGAGATAGTATCTCATTGTGGTTTTGATTTACATTTCTCTAACAGCTAGCGATGTTGAGCATCTTTTCATATGTTTGTTGGCCATTTGTATGTCCTCTGGGGAGAAGTGTCTGTTCAGGTCCTCTGCACATTTTTTGACTGGATGATTTGCTTTTTTGTTGTTATTGAGTCGTGTGAGTTCTTTTTATATTTTGGATATTAGGGCCTCATTGGAGGCATTGCTTGCAAACATATTTTTCCATTCCAATGGTTGTTTCCTTACCTCGTTTATGGTTTCTTTTGCTGAGCAGAAGATTTTTAGTTTGATGTAGTCCCATATATTTATTTTTGCTTTTATTTCTCTTTCTTTGAGGTCAAATTCATAAAATTCTCTTTAAGTCCAAGGTCCTTGAGTTTAGTTCCTATGTTTTCTTCTATGTACTTTATTATTTCAGGTCTTATATTCAGGTACTTAATCCATTTTGAGGTAATTTTGGTGTGTGGTGTTAGACAACAGTCTAGTTTCATTCTTTTGCAGATGGCTTTCTAGTTTTCCCAGCACCATTTATTAAAGGGTCTTTCCTTTCTCCACTGTATGTTTTTGGCTCTTTTGTCAAAAATTATTTGCCCATATAAATATGGGTTTACTTCTGGACTCTTGATTCTGTTCCACTGGTCCGTTTGTCTGTTTTCCTGCCGATACCATGCTGTTTTGAGTACTGTCACTTTGTAATATAATTTGAAGTCAGGCAGAGTGATGCCTCCAGTCTTATTCTTTTTTCTCAGGATGGCTTTGGAAATTCGGGGTCTTTTGTGCTTCCATACAAATCTGATGATTTTTTGTTTTATTTATTTAAAAAATGTGGAGAGAATTTTGGTGGGGATTGCCCTGAATCTGTATAATACTTTAGGTAATGAGGTCATTTTAACTATGTTCATTCTTCAATCCAAGAACATGGAATATCTTTTCATTTCTTTTTATATGCTTTGATTTCTTTTAATAGATTCCTGCAGTTTTCATTTTATAGGTCCTTCACATGTTTCATTAGATTTATTCTTGATATTTTATTCTTAATGTTGCAATTGCAAAATGAATTATTTTTTCCACTTCTTTTTCTAACACTTCGTTGTTAGAGTATAGGAAGTCTATTATTTTTGACCATTGATTTTGTATCCAGATTTTGTTTACAGTATTTGTTTATTGTTTTAGCACTGTTCTTGTGGAGATTTAGGGTTTTCTCTATAGAGAATCATTAATCATGTCAATTGCAAATAGTGACAGTTTGACTTCTTTGTTTTCTATTTCGATGTCTTTTATATCTTTCCCTTGCCTGATTGCACTAGCTAGGACCTTCATTGTTATACTGAATAACAGTGGTGATAGTGGACAGACTTGCCTTGCTCATGATCTTAGAAGGTTTTTAGTTTTTCACCATTAAGTATAATGTTGGCTGAAGGTTTGTCATATATGGTCTTTATTTTGTTAAGGTGCTTTCCTTCTATACCAATTTTGTTAAGTGTTTTGTTCATAAATGGATGCTGTATCTTGCCGAAGGCTTTTTCTGCATCTATTGATATGATCACATGATTCTTATTTTTTAATTTGTTTATGTGGTGTATGACATTAATTGATTTGCATATGTTGAACCATTCCTGTGCCTCTGGGATAAAGCCCACTTGATTGTGGTGTATAATCTTTTTAATATGTTGCTGTATTTGGTTCGCTAGTACCTTATTTAGGATTTTTCGCATCTGTGTTCATGAGAGATATTGGTCTGTAGTTTTCTTTATTTGTGTTATCTTTACCAGATTTTGGTATCAGGGTAATGTTGGCCTCATAACATAAAATGAGAAGTTGTCTCTTCTTCGATTTTTTGAAAGAGTTTGAGGAGAACAGGTTTTAAATCTTCTTTGAATGTTTGGTAGAATTCACTGGTGAAGCCTACTGGTCCTAGACTTTTACTTTTTGGTAGGTTTTTGATGATTGTTTCTATTTCCATGCTGCTGATCTGTCTCTTTAGATTTTTCAGTTCTTCATTCTGTTTAGGAAGGTTGTATTTTTCTATGTACTGTTCTATTTCTTCTAGGTTATTAAATTTGGCGTTATATACTTTTTAATAGAATTCTTGTATTTTCCTTTCTACTGCTGTGGTGTCTGTCATCATTTCCTCTTTTTCATTTCTAATTTTGTTTATTTGTGACATTTCTCTTTTTTCTTTAGTTAGTCTAACCAGGATTTTGTCAAGTTACTAACCTTCTCAAAGAACCAGCTCTTTGTTCCATATATTTTTCTATTTTTTAATCAATTTCATTGATTTCTGCTCTAATTTTGATTACTTCTTTCCTTCTGCTGACTTTAGGCTTCATTTGTTCTTCCTTTTCTAGTTTTTTAAGATGAAGCATTAGGTTATTTATTTGGGCTCTTTCTTGTTTTTGGAGATAGGCCTGTAATGATATGAACTTTCCTCTTATGACCGCTGTTGCCCTGTTAAAAAAAAAAGTTTGATATGTTATACTATCGTTATCATTCATTTCTATGTATTTCTTAATCTCTCTTTTTATTTCTTCTCTAACCCAGTTATTTTTCATTAGTATGTTGTTTAATCTCCATGTATTTGTGTTTCTTACTGATTTCTTTTTGCAGTTGATCTCTAGTTTCAAAGGATTATGATCAGAGAATATGGTTGGTATGATTTCAACTCTCAAATTTGTTGAGTCTATTTCTCTGTCCCAGTATGTGGTCAAAACTTGAGAATGTTCCATGTGCACCAGAAAAGAATGTATAAGTAGCTGTTTTGAGATGAAAGGCTCTGTAAATGTCAATTATGTCCAGTTGGTCTAATGTGTCATTTAAGGATGTGATTTCCTTATTGATTTTCTGTTTGGATGATCTGTCCATATCAGACAGTGAGCTATTAAGTCCTCTTTTAGTTCTGTTAGTAATTGCTTTACAAATTTCGGGGCTCCCTGATTGGGAGCACAGATGTTAATAAGTGTTATGTTTTCTTGTTGCATGTTTTTCTTTATCAGGTATCAAGTGTCCCTCAGTATCATTTTTTACCTTTTTAATTTTGAAGTTTATTTCGTCTGATATTAGTACCTCTATTCCCGGTTTTTCTGAATGACATTTGCTTGCAATATCATTTTCCACACTTTCACTTTGAGTTTATATTTGTCTTTGGAGCTGAGATATGTCTCCTGGCAGCAGCATATGTTTGGGTTTTGTGTTTTGATCTATTCTGCAACTCTGTGCCTATTTATTGGTGGGTTCAATCTATTTGCATTTAGGGTGATTATTGAAATATGAAGTCTTATCTTTTTATCTTTTGCTTTCTGGTAACTCAGTGTTTCCATTGTTTCCTTGTTCTTGTGTTTCTGTTTTTCTTTTTCTTTTTCCTTTTTTTTTGGTTGGCTTTTGTGGGTTTTCCTTCTGGTCCTTCTTGTTTTATGTTATATACTTCAGTTCTGAATCTTTGATGTGTGGTTACCATTACGAATATGTAATGGATAGTTACATGTATTCAGTAGCCCATTTTCTTCTGCATGTGCCTCATCTACATTCCTCTTTGCTAATTTGAATCTTTGAATCCCCCCTTTTTCATTCATTGTTATCTCAATTTACCCCTATATATACTGAACATTCATTGCTATTGTTATAACTATTCTCTTATTAATATTTATGCTTATAATGCCGTGTTCTTAGTAAGGGTAGCACTCCTTTGTTTCTATTTGTCTGATAGTCACTTTACTCCTAATTATGTAATTTTTTTTCATTTTGTTTTAGGTGAACTGACCCCTTTCAATATTTCCTGTAGTGCAGGCCTCATAGTGGAGAATTCCCTCAATTTTTGTATGTCTGGAAAAGTCTTTATTTCTTCTTCATATTAAAGGAGAGATTAGCTGGATACATTATTCTTGGCTGCTAGTTCCTTTCACCTAATAGTTTAAATATTTGATTCCATTCCTTTCTGGCTTGTAAAGTCTACACTGAGAAGTCTGAGGATAATCTAATGAATATTCCTTTAAAAGTTACCATTTTTTTTCTCCCTGGCTGCCCTAAGAATTCTGTCTTTGTCATTGATTTTTGATAATTTTAATAAAGTGATTCTTGGAGAGGCCTTTTTAGGTTCAGATAATTGGGTGTTCTGTTGACTTCTTGAATTCCAAGCTCTAATTCATTCATTAGATTTGGGAAATTCTTATCATCTATTTGTTTGAAAATGCTTTCTAATCTCTGTTTCTTTTCCTCTTCTTCAATAATTCCCATTATTCTTATGTTTCTTCTCCTTATGGTATCAGCTATTTCTTGAATTTCTCTTTCCTTATTTTTCATTCTTCAGTTTCTCTTCTTCCTTTTGATTTATTTCTAGATTTCTGTCTTCAATATAACTGATCCTTTCCTTCATTTGGTCGACTCTATTTCCCAAGCTTCCTATTTCATTTTTCAGTTCTTGCAGTCTGTCTTCAGTATAACTGATCCTTTCCTTCATTTGGTCGACTCTATTTCCCAAGCTTGCTATTTCATTTTTCAATTCTTGCAGTGTGTTTTTTATCTCCAGAAGATCTATTCTCTTCTTTTTGAAGGTTTCAATCTCCTGGCTGTGCTCATCTAGTTGTTTTTTTTTTTAATTCCTGAAATTTTTGATATGACTCGTTTCGGAACTCATTGAGTTTTTTCAGAAGTACCATCCTGAAGTCTCTGTCATTTAAGTTGCATATTTCTATATCTGTAAGCTTATTTCCTGGAGATTTTTTTCTTTCATTTCTGAGATGCCTTGTCACCTTTGTTGTTCATAGTGTTTAATGGACTATTCCTCTTCTTGGGCATTAATGGAAGTGTATTCTTCTGCTTTTCCAGAAAGAAGATTTATTATATAAAGATCTCTCTTTAGCCTGCTGCAAAGAATGCACTTTTGCTTTGATTTCCAATAGGTGGCCTCTAAACCTCTTGGATCCCTTCTTTATATAAAACCTAAATAATGTCTTTTTTATTTTCTCGTAGATATTTAGTTACACTCCCTACTCTCAGTTTCAGTCCCTGTCAGTGTTAGTAATAGTTTTGGTAGCATTTGCTTAGATTCCCCTGGGGTTCTGTGGTGATCAGTCTTGGAGGGTCTAGGAGGAGGGGTCCTCTGGGTTGTGGTTTGGGGACTGCAGCTCAGCTTCGTTTTTGCAACCACAGCTGGTAAAAATCAAGTGTTGTTCTCTGCCGGCTGCTTTTCTGTCTTCTGCTCTGATGATTAGGACCTGCTGCCCACCAGCCACGGGGAGCTCGCAGCTTTTCCAGGCAGGGCTGTTCAGGGAACTCGCTACTCCTTTCATCCTCCCCCTCCTCCTGCAGAGAGCTCCAGAGGCTGAGAGAGACAGCTTCTTTATTTCTCCCAGTCCACCGCCCAGCACTTGAAGTTCTGACCTGTGGTAGCTCTTATGTGCAGATCCCACTCTCAGACATGCTGGTATGCAGTTTGGGTGTTTTTTGTTGAGTTTTAGATATTCAGCTTATTGTTATTTCAAGGGGAGAGATTTGGGGATGTCGCTCACTCTGCCATGTTTCCAAAGATCTTCACAGATATTTTCATTTGAGTCTTGTCTGGGAGCAGCTCCTGCTCAGTGGGGCAGGGTTGGGATATATCGGCCGCATTCACATTCCAGCCACTCAATGTAACTTAGCCCAGTGATTGCCCTTGTAGATTTTTTTTTATGGTAGTCATAGGTGTGAGGTCATATCTCATTGAAGTTTTAATTTGCATTTCATTAATCATTAATGACGTTGATCATGTTTTCATATATTTATTGGCCATCTATATGTCCTCTTTGGAGAGATGTCTATTCAAGCCTTCTGCTCATTTTTAAACCAGATTGTCTTTTTTGGTGTTAAGTTTTATGAGTTTCTTATATTTTGAGTATTAACCTCTTATCGGTTGTATCATTGGTGAATATCTATCTTCTCCCATTCATTAGGTTGTCTTTTTCTTTTGTTGACGGTTTCCTTTGCTGTGCAAAACTTTTTAGATTTATGTAATCCCATTTGTTTATTTTTGCTTTTATTTCTATTGCCCAAAGAGACCATATTATTTCACTTATATGTGTAGTCTAAAAAAACTAAAATAAATGAACAAATAAAACAGAAAAAATTTCATAGCTATGCAGAACAAACTGATGGTATCCGTGTGGGAAGGGAGTTAAGGGGTTTGGTGAAAAAAGGGAAGAGATTAAGAAGTACAAATTGGCCATTTCAAAGTAGTCACAGGGATGTAAATTAAAGCATTTGGAATATAGTCAATAATATTTTAATAACTATGCATGGTGTCGGGGGTATTAAACTTATCAGGGGGAATCACTTTGTAAGTTATATAAATGTCTAACTACCATATTGTACACCTGAAAATAATCTAATACTGAATGTCATCTGTAATTAAAAAATAAAAAATGTTAAAAAAGAAGTAATTAGAGAAAATGGAAGAAAGATATATTGAGGCAAATGACTAGACTAAGACAGATTTTATTTTGTAAGCAGTCTGGAAGTATAGAAGTTTCTAGAGCAAAAGATGACATAATGAAAGATGTTTCACTAGAATTTATAACATGGTTTATGTAGAGTAGATTGGAACAATGAAGCAACCTGTTTAAGATAATCTGAATGTGACATGATCAAGGCCTGAATTAGGGTGTTGGAAATAGGAATGGATAGAAATGGAAATTTACAACACATATTACAGAGGAACAAAAATTAAAGACTGAAAATGAAGAGAGAGGATGAGGGAGAATCAAAATTATCCTCAAGTTTATAGTTTTCATTGCTAAGAATGCCTGTATTCCTGACAAAACAAGAGAAGGGAGGTGTGGAGAGTGGGATTTTGGAAGGCATATGTTGAATTTGAGATGCTAGCGAAATGTATCCAAATGTGAATGTTAACTTCTTATCCATTCCCTTAATGCAAGAAGTTTCACACAGTGATATACTCTTTGAATTCAAGAACATCTTTATTTTAACTACATATTTCTGGCCTTGATATGATACACTTTAGAAGGAGAAATGTTTATTTAATTTGATTTACTCTAAGATTTACTAAGGTGCATCAATTCTACTGATATTAATAAGGAATTACACAAGCAGAACAAAAACAGGCTGCTCAGAATTCAGGTCATATTATCAGCATTTCTGGTATATAATCTTTCTTAATTATACTAAGAAGTATATTAGAATTCAGCCAATTTATGACAAAAAGTAAACTTATTTAAAGGTGTTAACACCAGCAGTAGAGCATATTTTATTGAAATAGGGAACAGAGTCAAGTAAATGAAGTAAAACATATCTTCACAGTTATGCTTTCTATCAAGTGAGTAGTCAACTCCTAATTGTTTATTACATCAGATTTATTGAAGAAAAACAGAAATTCAGTCTTAGCAAGGAAATGAAACCACAATTTAAAATAATAGCTATAAATAATTCAATTTATTACAATTATAATTTTAATGCATAAACCTAAATTGACTCATTAACAAGTGGGGGTTTTCCTTCATTCCCTGAACACCCTTATGTTAAAGATAATTTCCTTAACTCCCTTAACTCTAACATAATGCTGGTGTTGACGCTTTTAATATATCAGAATTTAAGTTTTGGGTATGCCTACAAGAACTGAAAAAGGGAGGAAACGATTAAATAACCTTGCCTCTGGTGTATTGTTTGTTTCTTATATTGATAGTTCTTAGAGACATGATGAAACACATTTTAAGTTCCCATGAACCAAGGGCTGATTGAGACCTAGTTTAACATAAGCACCATTTTATGAGAGTTACCATAGTGACCAGATTCCAGTTATCAACTTGAATGATTTCATATATGATTAATGTTAATTGCTCATTTTGCATGGATGACTTTTTCCCGGTTGCTGAATTGATTGTTGCTGTCTTTGATCTGGTTAGGAATACAATCCAGTGCAATAGTTAGAAAAGTGATCAGTTGCCAACATTGAGAGAAGATGGATTCAGGTTGCTGTAAGGTCAGAGTTTATTTTTCTTCATAAACACTAAAAGGTCAGGTAGAGTTTAACTACCATTGGCATGCTTGAAATTTTGTAATAAATGTCAGACCTAAGAGATTATTATTAATCCACGATGCAATTAAAAGTCTTACTGTTCTGGTAAACTAAAAAAAAAATTCTTATTTAGTTTAACAAGCACATTGAAAGTCAGAGTAGCACTTTCAGTCATGTAAACAACACCTTCAAAGCTAACATCATCCTTGGTTTTCATGGCTTCTAATGTTAGTAGAGAGAAAAAAAAAAAGACACATTCAGAGACTATACCAAGCGATTTTAAATACCAGCAATAGCTCTGGAAAGGAAACCCTAGGTCATTGTTAACAGTTCCCACTCCAGGAATCTAATTGCAGTGGCCCTTACAAGTTGATGCTCATACCACCTTTAAGTGACATTATATCTTCAACAATTTGCTCAGTTTGTCCCAGAAGGTTACATGTGTTTCTTTAAATAGTAAGCCAAGCTTTCATTGAAGAGGATGACATGACTTATGATTCCTTATTAAATTATATTTGACCATATGATTTATATTATATAGTTGGAAGGCTCATGGCATGACTATAAATGTATTAACTTCTTTTCTTTGAAACAACAAAATCACTCATCTTACTAAGTTGCTTACTGTTTGATTCACATATGAATGACTGATAACACAAAATAAAAATAATTCCAACAGTGAAATTTCATAATCTTAATGAGCTAAGTATCAAATACTTTATTTATTACAACTTCAAATAAGTATATCATAGAATGCGCCATATCTTGCTGACACCAGAAGACTTACTGAATTTCCCTCTTAGGGAACGGCCAGCTGTACAAAGTATATAAACTTCAAGGTAATGCTCTGATGGTAATTCACTTCAACTGCAGAAATATTTCAAGTTGTGTTATTATTTTATTTCCTCTAAAGAAGCTTATGGAATGAAGGGTAAAATACATATCAAGATAAATTTTGCTAAAAGGTGACCTGGGCTCAGAGAAAATTATGATTCTTTGGAATAATTTCCCTCCAAACGACCTATAAATGTTACCTCAATGTTGGTTTCATAAAGCTAAATCTTTCAAACATTTAGCTGAACTATTTAATGAAAGTTTTGCTATTTTATGGGGTTATTTGCCATGTACTTTAATAACTTTCATTTGTGGTGTTTATGGGTGATAATCCACTGAGCCGTTTGGATGGGTACATTAAGAAAAAGTCTGTTTTATTTTACAGAGTACAAATAACCTTGCAATCAAACTGAAAACAAATAATTGGCAACAAGTAATTATCAGTCAATTAAAGAGTAATTACACGGTTATTTGTTGCCTGTAAAATAAAGCATTATTGAAATCAGTAATGCAATCAATATTTTAGCAGAAACAGGATGCTGCAATGATGGACCTTTCAACCTATGCTGATTAAATTGTTGCCCAAATAATAGTTTCCTAGTTAAATCACCGCATGTTTATTTGTCTTGATTAATATGTAAATATCTACCTGATGCTAATAAATATTTTAAAGATAAGAAGTATGGCAAGATCATCTATCAAAAATGATCTTTACCAACTTTCTACAGACTCCTCTATAGTCTTTCCTCATGTTGTCAGGCTTGTGTTATTTGAAAGAAAATGCAGGAACTTTAGTGGTAGGAGTGTCTTACTATAGAGGATCATTAGGTCTAAAAGTAAAAATAAAGCTATCTTACATTACAATGGGGCTCTATTGATTATAAAGCACTCTCACAAACTTAAGTTTAAATCATTTACTCTAGAGCTCCAAGTCTTCTTTCCAACAGTAAAAACAAAGGAATCTGAATGTGATTTTTGTTCTCTAATAAATTTAAACAAGTTTGGAAGTAGATATAAAATGATCATACTCATTAAAGAGTTAATCATAAAATTTAAATAGTATGTCAGACATATCTCTACCATAAGCTCCTCAAAGGCAGAGGGTGTTCTAAGTTCTCATAATATTTCAAAGAATAAACAGAACAAACCATTGACCTTGTTGAGCTTATATTTTAACCTTTTGTGACCCTGATACCTAGTTCTGGTTCCAGACATACACTGAACTGCATGTTCGTTTACTGGATAATTGAATAAGTGTACGTGTATAACTCCAGAGATTTTGAGTCCATGAGTGGATCTTGAAGCTTGTTAGACCCCTCAGACATAAGATAGTGTCCTCTACTCTTCCTTAACTTTGTATGTAGTCAGATTTGAAAGGATTGTATTTTGAAGGTCCTATAATTACAGTAAGGTCTAAGACTTAAAAATGATTAGCTGCTAATTAAATGATGCAGCTGGCATGTGATTCGTGTGGTTAAGGAGAATAGGGCAATCTAAGGAATATTTGGAAATTGTAGCAACAGTAAAATATTTCCTGTCATTATTAATGAACTGATTTAATTAATCATCTATTGTACCTTACTGTGTGCTAGGCACCAGGAAAATTGCTCAGGATACAGACATGTATTCTACTTCCATGGAACTTACATTCTAGTTGGAGAGACACGATCGCACCAACATCATAAACTTATAAACTAAAAAGAATGTTAGGATGGAGAATATGATTCTCCTCATTTATAGAACGTGCAGGAAATAATATCAAGCCATTGTGACATAAGTCATGAATTCTCCAATATTGATCTGATGGTTGGAAACATGACCAGTTTTTTTCAAATCTTGGAATTTAAGGTAGAACCACCAGACTAAAAGGCCTTTAATACCTTCCAAGCCTGAGTCAGCTTGTTCAAAAAATAGCTACCTTTAATTGTGAGATTGACTAAGAAATTTGGAACAAAACTAGTTAAACCTTTTAGTTTTCAAAGTATGGGTCAACAGCTGGCTCATCATACGGAAGTAGAGGGAGTATCAAGCTGCTTACTTCTGGAAGAAGCCTCTCTGAATGTGATCATAAGCATGAAGACAGCACTGAAATGTTTACATTGGAAAAGTACAGAATAATCAGGTGGGCTTGAATACAATTAGTAGGCTAGAGTTCTGACAAATGGAAAAACACAAAGAAGCACTTAAATAGTACAGATTTGATAAAGATTATTCAATGAGATAACTTGCCTTTTTCTACTTCTAATGACTGGATATACCCTAATGAAGATCGTTCAGTGATCTTGGGATCCTTTAGGACATTTGAAGTAAATAGCTATTTTCCTTATCATTATTCTTCAAAAGAGTTAGGAAGCCATACAACAAGGCAAGGGCATACAGGATAACAACACTGAATAAAATAAAATAAATTATAGCCCAGAATCAAGTAGAAAGGAGAGGAGAGTCAGTTTATAAAATTGAAACATTAAATGAGAAAAACAGAATATTTCGTGCTATATTGATATACAATATTGATGTACAATGAAAGAAAATAACACCATCAGTGTATGAAAAATTAACTGGATCATGGTACTTCTGTGAAAGGTTGCTAGAAGTTGTCTTCATTTAAGAACAGAATTTGTCTTACATTGATGGAGCATTTTGCTACTGCAAAGTTGATAGAGTGAGGTTTAACTTAATTTTTTTTGTGAACCAAAAGTCATTTTTGGAAATGTTCTCTATCTGAACCTCATACATTTTTGTGGTTTGGGTTATTTAATATAGTATTTTGTAGTATTTTGTAAAAGCCCTATTATTCAGCTTTATAAACTGCATTTCTACTAAAAAAAGCAACAGCAATATTTTAAGCAAAGTATAAAGCAGTATTTGAAATATATTGGGGGATTCTAGAATGACTTGATTCTAATGTTCGATGACTTATGTGTCTCTTCATTGTGGTGACAACCTGAAAATTATGTATTCTGTACACTGACTGTATTAGGGTACAAGATAGAGACCAGATACTGACTTTCTATTTCATTATTTTATGCATTAATATTTGCAACTGTAATTCCTGGACTGTACACATCAGGGTGAAGAATGTACAAATGGAATAGGTTAGGTTAACGTTATAAATTTAGCCTCAATTCATCAGTTAAAAACACCAATCAATCTGAGAAGAGACAGCCTAGATTGTAAAGGTGGCAGGTTTCCTTAGTACAACCACTCCAAGAAAGTGCACTGCTGATTAAACAGCCTGGTTTAAAAAATAGGTAGGAAAAAACCTATTGGCATGGGTCCTTTGTTCGTTGTAGGCTTCTGGCAGCTGTGGAAATGCTAATAAGCTTAAGGTCTTACTCTACATCTTTCACCTCTACTCCTAACCTCTGCCATGCTGAGTAGAAACTTAATCACTTCACATTCTGTACAATTTTAATTCTGTGAGTTACTATCTCAGATCTCAGTAGCAGGTATCAAGTGTAGCTTTGGCTGTAAGGGGTAGTTTTGACATTCTCACAATAGGTAAGCTGTATTGCAAAGTGCTGGCTTATAAATGGAATCTAAACTTGAAATTGATCTTTTATGATTTTAATGTTTGCTGTAACTATGTTGCAAAATTTAGTGGAAAGGAAAATATTCATCTTTTAGTAATCAATGGACATAGTCTTTAATATAAAATTCTAACACTGTTGGCAATTAAACAAGATTTAACAGGTGAATGTAGCAAGTGATGGCATTTCTAAAAAGAGTACATTTTTAACCTGATATTTGTTTGCACGTTTTTCAACAGTTCAAGGCCAGGGAGGCCTCCTAAACGTTCTCTGGGAGTGTTGCAGGACAATGCTCGCCTTTTGCCTCATTCAGTCCCAGGCCTCTTATCACCAGGACTTATCACTCCAACAGGTAATAAAATTCATCTGATGATCAACCTTGTCTCTTTATACTGCCCAACATTTGAAATAAACTAATACTGATCTAATTGCCTTGTCTTTCAGAGCTTTTCAAGTTCTACTAGAGGTTACATTATTGAATTTTTTGAGCATTCATGAAAGCAATTTTGTTACTAAAGTGACTCAAATCAAATGGACATGACTTTGAAAAAATAATTGTCATTTTCTTGCAGTAAATCCCTTTCAAGGCCTTATTTTGAGCGTGTATATATGTTTTTGTGTGTTACGGGCAGGGATAAAAGGATGCAGGCATGGATATATATTTTTATGTGTTACGGGCTGGCCAAACTAGCATTGTCTCAAGGCCTCCTATAGAAGGCATCACACTTGCTTACTTATATGTGTCAGTAATATTCTTTTTGTTTTCAAGAGTTCTGGGTATCCATGTATCTTGTCCAAGTTATTCCTCTAAGTTAAAGAATAGAAAGAAGATACATCCCTTATGATTAGAAAAGAAGAAAGTGCAAGTGGTCATTATCTTAAATAATAATAATCCAGTGTTTTCCTTTGAACAATGTGATAAACAGTGCTCCCCTAAAAATATGTCTCATAAATTAACATTGAACTTTTTGGATTCTCTGAAAAAGAACCTAACAGTGCAAAAAACACTTAGACTTAACATTTCTCAAGTTGAAACTTTAAAAATCATTAAAGCTATTACATGGTAGAAAATAACTTCAATGACAATGAGATCTTTATAAATTCAATGATACAATAATTTATAAAGCACCTACTGTGCTTTGGGCATTAGATCTTAGACAATGCAAAATTATATGGGTAGTAGTCCTTGTCACAGTAAAATTAAGGAGAATGATATGTAAACTAATAATTGCATTAAAGTATGATAGAGATTATAATACAAGTACATACAAGTACTATAAGATCACAGAGATGGGAAGCAACTAAATCAATTTGCTAAATTGGTTAATGCTCAGGGAGATGGGAACTTTGGAGCTAACTCTTATAGACTGTTAGACAAATGAAGAATTGGGGAAAATATTACAGGCAGAGAGAAGACTATAGACAGATATACACTGGTAAAAAATAGCCTAGTGTGGTAGGGGGAATGACAATTAAGTTGAAGATACTGCAGCAGAGATTTGAGGTCTGAGAATCATAAGTGTTTTGGTTAGAATATGGTGGGAAAAGACATCTTGTGAAGCTAGCTTTTTATTTATTGTGTTTAGCAGTTTAGGATTTTCCCTGTAGATCAGTGATTTCCAAAGTGTCTTTTTAAGAATTTTCTTACTGGCTGACATGGAATTGAGGAAGAATTTCCAGGTTCTCCACTTCTGCCTCAGTTAGAATTTACATTTCCTAATTCACATAGGATTTTGTTTAAATTTTAAAAAGCTGCTGTAGGTAAAAGGAACCACTGCTAAGTAACTAAGTAAATGTTCTACAAACAATTGCTGTGGAAGGTAAATAACAATAAAGGGAAGGAGGTTCAGTTGCTCCAGTTCAAGGGAGAAATACTGAGGACCTGAACTAAGGAAAATTCAATGGAGTGGAAAAAAGGTTTAGAGTCATTTAATAATTAACATCAATTATACTTGATAATTCATCAAAATATAGACTAAGAGAATGAAGTCTAGGATGCATCATGTCTAGCATGGGTGACAAGCTGGATAATGATGTCATTAGCTAAGATGGAGAATTTAAGAAGAAACTGGGCCTTTAGAGTTAGATAATGATTTTTGTAAACTTTAAGTATTTACAAACATATTCTAATATAAGAAGAAAGTAGTTCTGTGTGTATAAATTAATATAGAGGGGATAACAGTGCCTGGATATATCTTGGTGTTCAATAAATGATAATATATTTCTTGTATTCTAAAATACATTGACAGAGACTAGAAATAGTAGCCTATAAATAATCAGATCTGTGTCCAGATTTTGACGGATCATGTACATTAAAGAAGAAAAGAATTTTAAAATTGCCTTGAAGCTAATGTACTCTTAAGTAAACCTTAGTACCTTATCTGTTGAAGAAAACTTGTAATGCATATTAACTTCATATTATGTACCAGGCATGGGTGCTAAGTGTTTTCTATATACTTTATTTAATTTTCATAGTAACCTTATAATATTGTCTTCATTTTTCAGGTAAAAAAATTATGACTTGGTGAGTTTAATCGCTTAGGGTCACAAAGCAATTGAGTGGCATTACTGGGTTTCGAACCCAGGTTGTTTAAACTTCAGAGCCTATATTCCTTCCTCATCAGCATGGTGTCTTATAGTGCATGCAAAAATCCAGTGTGAGTTTTCATTTCTTCTTAATTTAATTGATATATATGCTTCACTCCCTACCAGATAATTGAGCCTCTTTCTTTGGATTAGAGTATTGACCTTCCCTCCTACAATTTGGATCTACCATTTGAGGGTCATTAAAATGAAAATTTTAATTTTTAACTCTTTGTGCCTAGAATGAAATGATAGAGACAGATAAGGCATTGAGTAGGGAAAGGCATGAACACTTCTGTCTAAATGGCAGACAGAAAAAATGTTAAGCAACAGGAGGTGGAGAAATCTGCACAGATCTACAGTAATTCCTCTAATTAGTTTAGTTTATATGAATTTATTTACATGTCCAAGAATATCTTATTCACTTATGGTTGAATATAAGAAGAGAAATGCTCTGTATAGCCAAATAGAAATAATTCTGGGATTATGCATTATTTTGTATTAAACACACCACTTTACTCCTGCTTTAGCAAAGATAATTAAATGGGAATCAATTCTTAATTTAGCTATCAGCAAGTTTCATATTTGACATTATATTTGACATATTTGACATTACTATACGTTACAAACATCACTTTCATTAATTTTATTTAAAAAAAAACTTTTGAAGAACTCAGTTGATATTTTTTAATATAGTTATAACAGGTTGAGAATTATTCTTTTTTTCAAATGATTATTGAAATATTTTACAATGCTTTCCAGCTTTAGGTCCTTATGTCTCAAAATATTTTTTGTAAAAAAAGAAATAATTATTCAGCTATGTATACTTTTACATAAAACTGGTAGATTAGTTAATTAAAATAGTTTACTGCTGCCTTCTGTTTCAATGTCACATGTGTGGGGAAGCCCCTTTGAACCCTGCTAAGTTTGCCTAAGTAATGAAACTTGTTATTTCTTTTAATTTATAAATTGAAAATGGGATATAATGTAACAGAGTAGAATAATCATGATGTCTCTTTTAAGATATTGTGATGTTTTTGTATATAATTTTGTCTTTAAATTTGTCGTTTTCTCCCTAGCAACTGCAAACAAAAAATGTAAGTGAACGCTATGCTAAAGTCTCTAGTGTTAATAAACATATATTTTTTTAGCAAATTAAAACTATAAACAAGAAATGTATGTGTGTGTATATGAGAATGTGTTCATGGGTATAAGGTCATTAAAATACTTGAGAGTTTTAAATGTACTTAGGTATCTAAAAATTACTTTAGCAAACTCTTGTTTCTATATAAATAATCAACATACTAATTACTTATGATAAGTCTTAATCACTAAGATAGAACTCATAAGATCTCTTTTTGTCAATATTCTTTTATATTCATTTAGATATTATATCTATGTAACTATGGACAGAGGTATATAATATCTATACCATCTATTTCTACCTATAGATTAAATTAAGATAGGTAGAAATATTTATATATAAAGATATATATTCATTCATTCTTTTCATTTAACATATATTTATTGAATATCTATTCTGCATCAAACATGAGAAATTAATTACAATACATTAATATAAGTCATTTTGTAAGTCATAGTTTTCCCAAATTCCATTTGGCATTTTCCCTAATTATTGCAAAATGATGAAGTTCGATTGTGTTTTTCTTCATATATTGAACTGCTGATATTCTCATTTTGATGTTTCTGTCTCTGTTCCTATTGTATAATCCATATCTTAATTCCTTGATTTCACATTAATAAATAATAATACCTTTTTATAGTATTTTCTGTAAAATCATTTGGGCTATAGAGAGGAAAAGTGGAGGGAATGTCCTCCCCATCTTTCTCTGCAGTTTTGCAGAAGTGCTAATATCCCTGAGTCACATAGAAAGGATGGATTAGTCATGTGTACCTTTTAATTTCCCAAAAGATGACTGCTCCCCATTTCTCAGCTTGTGAAGCATTTCAAATAGCCAGATGTGGAATTTGACCTGAGAGAGATTTAAACTGACAGCTTACAAGAAAGCAATAAAGTGCTTTAGATAAGATTCCTGTAGCGTTCATTCCTTAAAAGGTAGAGAACTCTTTAGCTGTTTTTTTTTTTCATCGAGCTCTATTGTGGCAAAATATTTTTAGGAATTTCAGCTGTTATACAAGTCCGTGGGTAACTGAGCCCATGAAGATCCAATACAGTAAAGTAGCTACAACACTCAATTCAAGATTGGCAGAGCCACAAATAGAATCCTGCCAAGTTTTGGTAGTGTGTTGTCAATTTTATGATATAACATAATGCCAATTAGCTTCATTACATCATTGGAACCAGTGTGCTCCTTTCTTTTTACGATGAATTTCATATTCTCAGTTAATTTGGATGCTAAGAAGTGGTCATAAGGAAGACAGAAAGCTCCTAAGCCATTCTTTTGTGAATGTTAAAAGGAGAGATCGATTTAGAAAAACAAACAAACAAATCTTCTCGATGGTTGTCTTAAAACATTTCTGTTTCTATGACTGTTTTAGCGTTTTTCAATGAGCAATATTGTAAAACATGCTTCATGTCACACAAATGGTAACTGCTTTTATGTCATTGCATTTTATTTAAGTTATTTCATTCATGCTCAGGAAGGACCATTGGCCTAATAGAAGCCAGAAGTTGAATTACTAATATTTTCTACCATAGAGAGGAGTTTAGACTAACATGCAATTACATTTTCTCTACTAATAAAAAGCATAACTATATCATTTTAATAACAAAAATTCCACTTATTACATTAGTTGGATTAGTTAGGTTTCCGAAATGCCAATTTTTTTGTTAATGTTTGTCAGTGTTTTTTTTTCCTATACACACTATAATTATTTTAACCTAAAAATGTCTCCATCAATTTCTTAGACTCCTGCCAATTATTTCTATCTTTCATGGATGGCTCATAGAACAGAAACTATTGCTTAATTTCAATGTAAGTGGAGGTGTAAACTTGGATTTAAGCAAACCACACAGGATGCTGATGGTGATAATAATAATGATGATGACATTAATGATAATAATCTGTATAGTGTTTTATAAAGCACTCCTGCATATTTAATGTGTATCTAAGTGTATGCATTAGTTAAACTTTAAGTTTAAAAAAGAGTGATTTTCAAATATTTTCTCATTTGATGCTCTCGTCAATCATGTCAGCTTAGCATTAATATTTCTGGTTAACAGATGAAGAAAATGAGTTTTCAAGAAGTTAAATAACTTGCCTGAAATCTCAGAGACAGTAAGAGTGAAGCCAGAGTTTCAAAGCCCAGGTTTCTTTATCATTAATACCATATTTTTACAAATACATTAAACTACATCTTTCATGCAAAAATTTAGATTTGGAAATTCAAGCTATAAATCTTTAGGATCATATCAGAACTGCTTAAGTTAAATATGACAGACAAGATGTCTGGTGATTATATGACTTCAATAAAATAAAATTTTTATCTTTCCTTTTTGATCATTCTTATAGAAATTTATACTTAGGGACAGCTAGTATAATTAGGACTATAGAATTTTTCAAGAAATTTAAAAACAGTCTTCTGTTTTTAAACAGTTATAAGTTTTTCCTTATGACAATTTTTGAGTGAATTACTTTGATATATATGACTAATGAATAAATATGATTAAGTTAATGAGAAATAGAAATGTTGCCAAACTCCACTATTCTGGCTGTAATGCTGCTCCACATTCACAGTTCTAGCTTCCTCCTGTGTTGAGAGGATCACTGATGACTACAAACTGTCATTGTGATAAATGATATATCCCACAGTGCCATGCTTTCCATCTGGTCAATCCTCAAACCATCTCCAAATGAGAGATCTCATAAATATCACATATTCACAAGCCAAGTCTAGTAGATTATAGAAAGACACATTTGTATCTCCAGGGCCCATCTCCAAACTTTGTTTTCCCCCATCATATGCAACAACTTAACATGAAATGAAATACACAACTTTCATAAGAAAAGATGAAATACTGCCGTTTGTGACAACATGAATGAATCTTGAGATAATCATGCTAAGCTAAATAAGTGAGACAAGAAATCGAGAACCACATGATTTCGTTCATTTGTGGGATATAAAACTGAAAGTGACAAATGAATAAGACAAACAAACAAAAACTCATAAACATGGACAACAGTAGTGGTTACCAGAGGGAACAGGGGAGGGAAGGGAGGTACATAAGGATAAAGGGTGTCATATATATAATGACGGAAGGATATTTGACTTTGGGTGGTGAACAAACAATCCAATATACAGATAATGTGTTATAGAATTGTATGCTTGAAACCTATATAATTTTATTAACCCAATAAAATTTAATTTAAAAAGTGGGAGGAAAAACATAGCAAAATATCTGTTACTTAGTAGATGTTTAATATAAGTAAATATATAAACAAATAAAAAAAGAAATACACAAATCTTCACCTACTACATGTATCACTCATTCTACCCTTTATGCTAGCTTACTTTGTCCCAGAAGAGAAAGAGTATATTTAAATAGCATGATAAAACTTTCAATTGCACAATATGCCTGGGGGATGATAAGCTGCCTTGTCTCTATTTTTTGCTGGAGGCAGTGGATGGCTATATTGAAATAACACATTATACTAAAGTATGTAGTTAAGTTAATACAAATATTCTATATAATTATTAAAAATACACTGACTATCAATCATTCAAGAAATCCTATAAAGAAAAAGACATTTTCTATTATTTTCTATCAAAAAATTCAAAAGTAAAAAGGTTTAGCATCTACAGACATCACCTTTATGTTGTGACAAGAAATGAGTAACAAAAAGTAGCCTTAATATATAGTTCCCACCTTTAAAAAATCTGTAGATCATAAAGTATTCTGCCTTTATTATCAACTAAAAGTTACAGGTAGGGATTGGTTAATGTGTTGTTGCTGTTGGTGAAAATGCATTGAGTAACTTCTTTGATCTCTTTCTGCAATGTATAAAATGTGGATCATGTTTTTAACTCATTTTGTCTATATTCAATGTAGAAAAAACCCTGAGTTCTCAAACTGACAAAATTTTATTGTAGTTTTGTACACATGTCTGAGTCAATGTAGATAGCACCCAAATATAGAGCTTAAAAATGTTATTAATGTGTGCTTCTCCTCCATGAATGCTCTTATTTAATCCTTTTAATGTATATCTGAAAGTACCAAGTAAGAGGTTTTTAAAAAATCTTTCTGTAAAATAAATTTTGGTTAGTGAATCATATGATATGCTTACATAATTATTAGAAATAAAAATTAGAATTCTGACTTTAAATTAAAACACAAAAAGGCCAGATAAAATTTGACTCAGTTTTTTCTCTGAATGCTCAAAAGTAATGTTTTCTTTTCAATAGTGTTACCTGTACAACCCAAGGACCAACACAGAAGAACTATCTTTTTAATCATATAAAAGGTTATTTCCCCCTTGCATCCTATGTGAAGATACATTAAGCCACTTAAACCACAATAAAAAAATAAATAAAATGGATCATACAGGATAGCAATGAATATTAAACAGAAACCAGAGTAAGAGAAAAGGGGAGTTTCTCATATAGGACTAACATTGAGTGAAAAAGGGAAATTGGTAATAACTGGTAGTTAGAGGGTCATCATACACAACTGCGGATTGCTGCCTAAGAATCATTATTTGAAAAAGACTGACAAAGTCCTTTGCTAAAAATACACTATTAAAAAAACTTTGTAAACAGTAAATTAGCAGTTACCAGAGGGAATAGGAGAGGGAGGAACTACATAAGGGTAAAGGGAATAAATATTTGGTGACCAAAGGAAATCTAAATTTGGGTGGTGAACACACAATGCAATATATACATATGACATACTGTTGAATTGTACACTTGAAACTTATTTGATTTTATTAATTAATAGTACCCCAAACAATGAATGGGTTATCAATGAGATCAAGGAAGAATCAAAAGATACCTAGAGACAAAAGAAAATGAAAACACAATGACTCAAAATCTGTGGGAGATAGAAAAAGCAGTCCTAAGAGGGAAATTCATAGCAATACAAGCCTACCTCAAGAAAAAAGAAAAAGCTCAAATAAATAATCTAACCTTACACTTAAAAGAATTATTCCAAAAAATTCAAGAAGTAAAGCTTCCTAACTCATTTTATGAGGGCACCATTTAACCTTGATTTCAAAACCAGACAAAGACACTACAAAAAAAGAAACTTATAGGCTGCTATCTCTTATGAACATTGATGCAGAAATCAACAAAATAGTAGCAAACCAAATTCAGCAATACATTAAAAATATCAAACACCATGATCAAGTTGTATTTATTTCTGGGATGCAAGGTTGGCTCAATATTCGCAAATCAGTTAATGTGATACACTGCATTAACAAATCGAAAGATAAAAACCAAATGATCATATCAATGGATGCAGAAAAAGTGTTTGACAAAATCTAGCGTCCATTTATGATAAAAACTCTTGGCAAAGTGGGAATAGAGGGAACATACCTCAACATAATGAAGGCTATATATGACAAACCTATAGCTCGTATCACAACGGGGAAAGGCTAAAAGCATTTTCCTTAAGATCACGAACAAGACAAGGATGCCCACTTTCACCATTCGTTTAAACATTGTATTGGAAGTCTTAACTACAGCAGTAAGACAAGAAAAAGACATAAAAGTTATCCAAATTGGAAAGGAAGAAGTAAAACTTTTGTTATTTGCCAATGACATGATCCTATATCTAGAGAAACCTAATGATTCCACCAAAAAAAAAAAAAAAAAACTGTTAGAACTGATCAATGAAGTCAGTAAAGTAGCAGGTTACAAAATGAATATTCAAAAGTCAATGGCATTTTATACATCAATGATGTACTTTCAGAAAGAGAAATTAAGAAAACAATCCCATTTATAATTGTACTGAAAACAGTAAAATACCTGAGAATCCAATTAACCAAGGAGGTAAATTATAAAAGTCATTGAAAAAAGAAATTGAAGAAGATAAAAATAAGTGGAAGAATATACCCTGCTCATGGGTAGGAAGAATCAACATCATTAAAATGGCCATACTACCCACAGCAATCTATATATTCAATACAATTCTTATCAAAATACCAATGGCATTTTTCAGAGAGCTAGAACAAATAATCCTAAAATTTATTTGGAGCCATAAAAATCCTCAGATAGCCACGGCAATCTTGAGAAAGAAGAACAAAGTTGGAGGTATCACATTAGTAGATATCAAATTATACCACGAGGCTACATTAACCAAACATAATGGTACTGGCATAAAAACAGATATACTGATCAATGGAACAAAATAAAGAGCCCAGAAAAAAATCCACACTTATACGCTCACTTAATATATGACTAAGGAGGTAAAAATATGCAATGGATTAAAGACAGGCTCTTCAATAAATGATGTTGGGAAAATTGGATAGATACATGCAAAAAAAAAAAAAAGCAGGACCATCTTATTACACTGTATACAAGAACAGACTCAAAATGAATTGAAGACTTAAATATAAGACCCGAAACCATAAAACTTCTAGAAGAAAACATAGGCAGTAAACTCTCTGACATTACTAACAGGAATTTCTTTTTTAGATATATCTCCTCAGAAAGTGAAATAAACAAACAAAAATAAAAAATGGAACTACACCAAACTAAAAAGTTTTTGTACAGCAAAGGAAATCATCAACAAAACAAAAAGACAACCGACTGTTTGGGAGAAGATATTCACTAATGATACATTTCATAAGGGATTAATATCCAAATATATATATTGTTGTTGAGTTATATAAGTTCTATATATATTATATACCATATATATTATATGCAATATATATTATATATACAATATATACATATATAATATATATATATATATATATACAATATCTATTATATATATAGAACTAATATAACTCAAGAACAAAAAAACAATCCAATTAAAAAAATGGGTAGAAGACCTGAAAAGATACTTCTCCAAAGTGGAAATACAGATGGCCAATAGACATATGAAAAGATATTCAATTTCACTAACTTTAGAGAAATGCAAATTAAAACCACAATGAGATATTACCTCATACTTGTCAGAATGGCTATCATCAATAAATCAAAGACAGCAAGTGTTGGCGAGGATGAGGAGAAAAGGGACCGACCCCTCATACATTGTTGGTGAGATTGCAAATTGGTACAGATGCTATGGAAAATAGTTTGGAGGTTTCTCAGAAAATTAAAAATGGATATACCTTTTGACCCAGCAATTGCACTTCTGGGTATTTATCCAAATAAAACTAAAGCAATAATTTGTAAAGATCTATGCACTCTAATATCCATGACAACACAATTACAAAAGCTAAGATATGGAAGCAACCTAAATGCCCATCCACAGATGATTGGATAAAGAAATTATGGTTCATATGTATATATAATGAAATATTACTTAGCCATTAAAAAATGAAAGCTTACCATTTGCAATGACATGGATGGACCTACTAGAGTTTATTATGCTTAGTGAAATAAGTCAGCCAGAGAAAGATAAATACCATATGATTTCACATTTTCCAGAGAGCTAGAATGAATAAACCTAAAATTTACATGGAACCATAAAAAAAACCCGAATAGCCACAGCAATCTTGAGAAAGAACAAATTTGGAGGTATCACACTACCTGATATCAAACTGTTCTACAAGGCTACAATAATCAAAATAGCATGGTACTGCCATAAAAACAGATACATTGATCAATGAAACAGAATAAAGAGCCCAGAAATAAATCCACACATATATGCTCATTTGATACATGACTAAGGAGGCAAAAATATACAACGGGGTAAGGATAATCTCTTCAATAAATAGTATTGGGAAAATTGGATAGGTACATGCAAAAAAAAAAAAAAAAAAAGAAACTGGACCACCGTCTTACATTGTATACAAGAATAAACTCTAAATGGATTAAAGACTGAAATGTAAGACTGGAAATATAAAACTTCTAGAAGAAAACAGACAATAATCTCTCTGATATTGCTAACCATAATTTCTTTTCAGATATATCTCCCCAAGTAAGTGAAACAAAAGAAAAAATAAAAAGTGTTTGTACAACAAAGGAAACTATTATCAACGACAAAAAAAGACTACTAAGTGATTGGGGGAAGATATTAGCTAATGATACATCTGATAAGAGGTTAATATTCAAAATATATAAAGAACTCATACAACTCAACAACAAAAAACAAACAATCCAATTAAAAAATGAGCAGAAGACCTGAACAGATACTTCACCATAGTGGAAATACAGATGGCCAATAGACATATGAAAAGGGGTACAAGGTTACTAATCATCAGAGAAATGCAAATTAAAACCACAATGAGATATTTCCTCACACCTGTCAGAATGGCTATCATCAATAAATCGAAGAACAAGTGTTGGCGAGGATGTGGAAAAAAGGGAATCCTCATACATTGTTGGTAAGATTGGTACAGCTGCTATGAAAAACAGTATGGAGTTTTCTCAAAAAATTAAAAATGGGTATACCTTCTGACTCAGCAATAAATACTTCTGGGTATTTATCCAAAGAAAAAACCAAAACAATAATTCGTAAAGATCTATGCACCCCAATATTCATGGCAGCACAATTTACAATAGCCAAGATATGGAAGCAACCTAAATGCCCATCAACAGATGATTGGATAAAATAATTATGGTTCATATATACAATAGAATATTACTCAACTATTAAAAAAATGAAATCTTACCATTTGCAATGACATGGATGGACCTAGAAGTTATTATGCTTAGTGAAATAAGTCAGACAGAGAAAAATAAATACCATATGATTTCACTTATATGTGGAAACTAAGGAACAAAAAGAGCAAACAAATCAAAAACAGACTCCCAAATATAGTGGTCAATTTGGTTATGGACAGAGGGGAGAGGGATTAGGGGGCTGGAAGAATGGAGTGAAGTGTTAAAGAAGTACAAATTAGTAGTTGATAGATGATAACAAGGATGGGGAGCATGACATAGGGAGTGTAGTTAGCATGAATGTAATGGCTAGGTGGAAAGCCTGAGGGGAGAAAGAGCAATTAGGGGGATCATTTTATAAACTATGTAAATATCTAACCAATGTACTGTACACTTGAAACTAATAAAGTAAAATTTTAAAAATATTTGTGGCACAACTAGCATAAAATAAACTGCACATATTTAAGTGTATGATTTGATGTTTTGGCATAAGTGTATACCCACAAAAACAATGCCATAATCAGGAAGTGAGCCTATCCATTTCCCTGAACTTTCCTAATACCCCATCCCTCTTTTCCTATCTGCCTCCCAGACAACTACTGATCTGTCTTCTATCACTATAGTTTGTTTTTTTCTAAAGTTTTATATGCAAGGAATCATAGAATATGCATTATTTTTGTCTGACTTCTTTCACTTAGCATAATTATTTTTAGATTCCAAGTTGCTGTGTGCATTAATAGTTCTTTCATTTTGATTGCTAAGCAGTGTTCCATGGTATAGATAGACTACAATTTATTCATACATTTTCTTTTTAGACATTTGAGTTGTTTCCAAGTTTTGGGATATTATAAATGACACTGCTTTAAGCCTTTTTTAACCCATTTTCCTGTGGATAAGTGTTTTTATTTTTCTTGAATAAATATGAGAGTGTAATTACTTGATTGTATGGTTAAGTGTATGTTTAAATTTATTGGAAACTTTAAAACTGTTTTCCAAAGTTACATCCTTTAGATTTCCATTAGCAGTGATGAGAGTTCTAGGTGTTCCATATCATTGCTAACACTTGGTGTGGTTGGTTTTAGAAATGCATTTTTTAATAACCTATCCCTGAGTTCTGTATTCAAACATTTGTACCAAATACTATATCCTATTTAAAAGTTAATACTTGAATTAAAGTAATTAGTTCATTGTTTAATCATGTGACCTTACTATAAATGGTTATCCATTTCTGCCTAAGTGCAGGTTTATAGTTAATTAGAAATAGAGACTGAGGACCATGGTGAAGGACATATCCTTTGAAGGTGATCATGGTTTGTTTCTGTGCAGCATAATAGACCTTGACTTTGTGAAGAGGAACAAAAGAAGGGGCAAAGGAAAGAAAATATAAATGAGACCCCCAAAAACTCTTTGTACTTCACAGTTTTGTTAAAGCAAGTGTAGAGTAGGAAGAAACAAATATTTGCAAACTGAAAGTTGTAATCATAATTTTTATGACTTTATTTCACACAGTTGGATTTTTTTTTTATCAGGATCACACTTTAAAGCTGAAATAGATATTTCCAGAGGGGGGAAAAAGCAACTTCCTACAAGGCTAAAAAGAAATAATTTTCTTTGAATTTGGTTATGGGAAGGACCTTAAAAAAAAAAAAAAAAAAAAAACAACCTAAGTCTAGTTTTCCAAAAAATCTCTCATGATATTAAACCTACTTATGAAAGTGTGATTTGAATTAAAAGCTTAAAGTAATTAGATAAATTGATAAATGACAAAGCACATTGTCCTTAAACTGTGATAAATGTATGGTATTCTGTCACACTAGCAAAGTAAAACTGAACTTTGAAGTCAAACATTTTCTTATCTATTTTTAGTGAAGAATATATGATTTATGGAAGTGGACCTTTTCATTTTCAGAGCATAACTTCTATGTCTATTACTTTTTAAAAATCTTGTCTCTGAAGCTAATGTTTGATAGCTGTACATTTGATTTTATTTTAGGACCAGAATATCTGTTGCGTGTTTTGTGGAGATAACTAAAATGACTAAGGGCATGGAGAACCTTGCTATGAAGCAAGCTAAACATGAATAGTACCCTTTAGGCAAGATAGATAAAATTTAAAAGGAAATATGGTTAAGTAGATTAGCTCATTAAAGATATGCACTTAGTGATTGAAGATCTGTTCACTAGTTTATAGAATATGAAATAAATATCCTGAAGTTTGGAAGAGAGAATGGGAATAATATTTGAATACTTTATAGGTTTAAAGTAAAAAAGAAAAATTGATTTTCTGGTTTAAAAGGATTTTTTTGGTCACAATTATAGTCCAGTTCAAGTTCTGTTAGAACTTATTGAGATAACAAAGTTATAGAGAATGATTTAAAAATTTTAGGGATGTTAATAAGCCCATTTTTCCCCCTAAAGGCAACATCTGTCGAAGTTAATGATTATAAATTTCCCACAAATCATCCTTGGGTGTCCTGTTGAAATAGAACAAAGGAAAGGTCTAGATTCTCATGACATTGTTTACATTATTCATTTCTAAAGAGATAGAAAGAGGTATATAAAATAAAGTTGCCTTTTTCCTTTTTCATGTGTTTTGAGGCATTCCAACTAAAACTGTACATTTGCTTATATATTACTTTATAACTATTTACAATTCATTAATAACTTTGTTCAATTTTATTTTATATTTAATTTTAGAATTAGAAATTTGTAACAAATACTAACTGAAAATTTTGGATAGCTTCTACTGATATATTATTGTTTTCTAAAAATTAAACATAAAAATTAGCTGAAGATAAAACACATACTTCCCAAATTGTGTCTCTGCTTAAAATCCAAAAGGGCCATTACTTTAATATTAGGCCTACTTGTAGTCAACAGATCAACTGTCTTCTAACACTTCTGGTCTTTCAAAACTACATTATCTCTTTGCTATGCCTTATTTGAAACTCTTCTATGCCTTTCCCTTGGTAGCAAAGTTCAAATTTCTTAACATGGAAAAAAGTCTGATCTTACTTCAGCATAATTTTCTAGCATTGCCTCCCACAACTCCTTCCTCAAATGCCATGTACTCTATAACCTCTTTAAACTTTATCTCTCTATTCTTCAGATACTCGTGCTTTTTTATTCATTTTTAACTTTTTGTATACTCTTTGAACTGATTAGCTCTATTTATGGAGGTTAGCAAAAGCTTATCAATATATATCTTTTGGCATGGGAACTTCTGAATTAGTATAGCAAGATATTAAGTACAATTACTTTATTCTCTTTAAAATGAAAATAAACAATTTAACAAATAATTATTGAGCACTAAGTACATTTTTGACCCCTACAAATTCTTTGGTGTCACTATTTCATGCAATTTTAAGGTTTTGTTTTTAGAATGGCAGGATCAAGAATTCCAAGTAAAGCCAATGATATCTCTGACATGTCAAATGTATGAAAAAGCAAAACCCTCTATGAAGATGTCTTCATTGATTTCATTACTTGAAAACACCACTGTCAACCTTTGTGGATTCCTAGGAGTTACTACACATACTCTGCTCCCCTGAAAAATGGACTGAAAACTTGAAGCTTTTGCAAGTATTCTGGAACATTGATTCATCTGCTAGCAGATTCCCTACAGCCTGATTACTTTTTATTTTTAATTTATTAATTTGAAATTTCAGTCCTTTGTCTACAGTATCTCATGACAGAGTTGGGGACAGCAACTAGAAATCAAGTAAAATTCAAAGATGGTGGGAGAAATTACCCCAAGAAGAAGCTTCACCACAGTATGGTTATAGTTATATGGAGTTAAAGGAAGGGAGGAAAGAAGTTAATTTGCCATTTATATTTGTCTAGTTTGGAAAAATGGTGGGTTCTATTCAGTGTTTCAGTTCACAGAATAGAAAACTGAAAAAATATTTCTGATTTTTATCACCTGTGTTGGGTATAGTAGGATTACAAATGAATAGATAAGAAATTAACACATTGTTTGAAAGAGACAACTTGTCTTCTCTTTTATTAATATTCTCCCATATTAATCAAATTAAATTTAAAAACCTATATACACTGAAGACTGTACTTGCCAAACAGTTTACAATCTAGCCTACTGGTCAGATCATATTCAGCTTAAGCTAAATCATACATTAGATTACACTTTTTCTTCTTTTCAGACTCAGAAATATTCCCCTTCCTTTTTATAGCTGATCCAATCAAGAATGACCTAAAACTTTATTTCATGCAGCCTCATCACTTTACTAAAATGCTTTTGTTTGTTACATTGTTTGTTTTCCTTTATGGGTCTTCATAAAGCAATATAATCTTGAAAAACTTGTATGCTTTTGGCTTTATAATTGTACACTACTCTTAATTTTTCTCTTCATCCATTTCATTTTCTATTTACTTCATTTTTGTACATTTTAAATGTTATTTCCAGCAACAATAAAGACTTGTTAGTTTAAATTGAATTAACTTTTTCCAAAATAAATAGTCTTAAATTTTGTCTTCTCAAATTTACATTGATGATCAACTAAATATGAAACAGTAAAATAAAGTTTTCTGATTACATTGAATATTTATAATTTTCCCTTCACATACAAATTTCCATAGTATAAGCAAAGACATGGAAAGGACAAACAATATGTAGACATTTCTCAATTAATGTTGATATCTCAAACAACATATAATTAAAAGTTATTCACAGAGTGACATCAGAAGCATGGCAGTATGAGGAGTCCCTTGATATCTCCCCTTGAAACTACAGCAAGTTGAACAGCTATAATCCAACAGCAGATTCTCAGCCTAACAAACACTCCTGGGAGATCTGCACATCAAGACATTTGAAGGTGGGCGAATCAGGGTGAACAGGGGAGGAGGGAAAGGAGAAGAGCAGAGACAGGTACCACTGACTGAACATGCTGTGAGACTCGAGGAGAGGAGAGGAATCAGATTGTGGCATTTAGCCTCTGTATCCTCAAACATTCCTGCCTGAGTGATCAGAATATACTACAGTGGACCCAGTGATCAGGGTAGATACGGAATATAGAGATGTGACAGCTGTGTTCTAGCAGCCACCATTGCCAGGCAGAAAACAAAGTCACAGAGCCTAGCTGCCTTCCCCCACCCTCCCAGAGCTCACCTCCCCACACCTTCCCAGAGCTATCAGCCGGCCCCAGAAGAAATTGTAGCAGTGATAATTGGACTACAGAGCAGATTTTCTGCAGCCCTGAGAATTGAGCGACAGTTCCTGAGTGGCAGACACACACTGAGGCTAATCCCAGTAACAGTGGTGGGAATACAGAGACAAGGCAACTGAGGTCTAGCAGTCACCACTATGAGGAGAACAAAGCCACAAACACACCTTCGTCATTTATTGAAGATGCTTTCCATTCTCAATTGTATGTTTTTGGCTCCTTTGTTCAAAATTATTTGCCCATATATACGGGAGTTTATTTCTGGGCTCTCAATTCTATTCCATTGGTCTCTCTGTGTGTTTTTCTGCCATTACTATGCTGTTTTGATTAGTGTTGCTTTGTAGTATAATTTAAAGTCAGGCAGTATGATACCTCTGGCCCTATTCTTTTTTCTTAGGACTGCTTTGGCTATTCGAAGTCTTTTGTGATTCCATACAAATCTGATGATTTTTTGTTCTATTTCTTTAAAAAGTGCCATTGGGATTTTGATGGGGGATTACATTAAATCTGCATATTGCTTTGGGCAATAAAGGCATTTTAACTAAGTTGATTCTTCCGATTGATGAACACAAAATATCTTTCCATTTATTTATCTCTTCTTCAATTTTTTAAAAACAATGTCTTGTAGTTTTCAATGTATAAGTCCTTCACATGTTTTGTTAAGTTTATTCCTAGGTATTTTATTTTATTTTTTGTTGCAATTGCAAAAGGAATTTTTTTCTTTTCATTTCTTTTTCTGAAATATCATTGTTAGTATATAGCAATGCAATGGATTTTTGTACATTAATTTCATATCCTGAAACTTTACTGTATTTATTGTTTCCAATAATTTTTTTTTGTGGAGTCTTTAGGGTTTTCTATATAGAGAATAATGTCATCTGAAAAAAGTGACAATTTGACATCTTGATTCCCAATATGAATGCAATATTACTCAGGTATAAGAAAAGATGAAATAACTGTCATTTGTGACCACGTGGATGGATCTTGAGATAATCGTATTAAATGAAATGTCAAACAGAAAAAAATGAGAACCATGCAATTTCTCTTATATGCAGGATTTAAAACTGAAAGAAATCAATGAATAAGACAAACAAACAAAAATTCATAGACACAGACAACAACAGTTTAGTGGTTACCAGAGGGAATGGGGAAAGGAGGAGAAGTAGATAAGGATAAAGGGAGTCAAATATGTGGTGAGGAAAGGAGATTTGACTTTGGGTGATGAACACACATGCAATATATGATGTATTATTAATTTGTACACTTGAAACTTATATAATTTTAGGTCATCAAAATCCCAATAAATTTAATAATAAAAAATAAAGTGTTTATTGATATAGGTAGGAGAAGTTATTCATCACTCTATTTGGAAAGCATTGTTTTAATTTTTATGTTCTGTGAGGTTGAAATAGTACATTCATCTATGTAATGTTCACTCAACTCATTCATTTAGCATTTAATTAGTATCTGTTATGTACTTAGAAATGAGGATTCAACGTTTAATATGACCTGATCCCTTCCTTCAAATAATTCACTCCCCAGATTGGGACAGTGTCCCAATAAGTAAGTAGTTGTGAGATAATTTATATAAGTCCCTTTACATATCAAAGAGAGGACCCCATGAAAGAGAGAGGAGAATGTTTCACAAGATAGAGATAATTATGTGGTAGAAATCTTTGCATGTGTAGGGAGACAAAGGAGTAGACCATAACAATAAAGATGAGGTATATCTCTGTGAGTATAAGTATAATGAGTGCAAAATGGAGAGAGTGATGATATATCTTCCAAAAGAAAAATAACAGTGTTCATCATAGGTGTAGGTTCTTCTGAGGACAGTTCATAAAGAACATCTTGAGGGTATCACCTTTCCATTTTCATTGTATAACAATAAGCTGTTTTGTTGATGATTACGCTCTTAAGTGTATATAGTTCTTTAGAGATTTTAAAGAGCTTTGATGACTATTACCACATTACATCCTTCAAGCTAGGTAGAGTGGATATTTAATTGAACATTTTTGCTCGTAAAGAAACTGAGGTGTAGAGAAGTTAAACGATTTGCTCAAGAATACACAGTTGATAGCAGTAGAATCAAAATAGAATATAATTTTTCTGACTACATGTTTAGTGCTCTTACAAGTAAAAAGATGAAAACTGCTATATTGAGAGCTGAGTGAATGCATTTACATGGCTCTATGACTCTGAGCACATTACTTTTTCTTTTCTGTGCCTGACTTTCTTCATCGGTAAAATGAAGATAATAAAAGTGTTGGTCTTATAAGTGTGTTGTAAGAGTTAAATGTCAGTATGCATGTAAATATCTTAGCATGGTGTCTGGCATAATAATCATTCCATAATGATCAGCTATTACTACCAAATAAATAAAATAAATAAATCATTATTTGGAAAATCTGACTTAAAATCATGTAACCACGGCATTAAGATACTATATTACAGCTGATCAATCTGAAAGGGGTCTTTCCATCTATAACTTGATTTCTGAGGTTTAAAAAATTAGTTAAATAATTTATTTAAATGTTTGATTGCAAAAGTAAGGTTGTAAAGCAGACTCATTTTTTTCTCAATTCAAAGAAAGTTATAAAATAATGTTATGTTTAGCCATTACAAACTCAATACATTTTTTAAAAAATCTATGTTTTAACATAACATGATTTGATTTTTTATCTGGGCATTTTAGAGAATGTATTTGATTCATTTTTCTGCTACCGGTAGTTGCTACCTGCCAATTTTTCATATAGTCTTAATTGTGCCTTTCTACATTTGAGGAAAATCAGGAGCAGGTAGCACATGTGAATATTCAGCAGTCTACTCAGGGCATACTATGTGAAATAAAATGCCAGGAAGATCACAGACTGATAAAAAGGATGTTTAATAAGAAGACTCTGAGTACAGAAGCTATAATCATGATGCAAAGAAAATATGCTTCACTTAATTGGTGTGAGAGACATTACTAGCTTCATATTCATTTTTGTAACCACATTTGTATGCATAAGAAGTAGCCCAATCATCAGAGTCATTGTCAAATATGAAAAACGACATGTGTCATGATCTCTTCTGCTAACACATTCAGTAGAGTCACATCTTTTGGTAAATACCCACCTTGTGGCTGCTGATCTGGAAATAAATTGTTGGACTGATAGCTATTCCTCATGTGGAACATGGGAAGAGTTATTCATTCATTCATTCATTCATTCATTCATTCATTTAACATAGCATAGAGCTGATACACTTAGTCTTAAAATTACAAACTTCGAATTAGATAAATATTTATTTTATGATGTAAATGTTAGTGTTTATGATTGTTATAATTTGTTGTTGTTCTGACAGGCTGTAAAAAAGACGTGTGTCTTCACTATATAAAAATACAATAAATAAAGAGAAACTACTGTGCTAGAGAAGTAATAGTCCATATATTTATGAATGCTGATGAGATGCCTGGTTGGCATCCAGGAATGTTAGGACTAAACAAATTTTCTATTCAATAATGAATATCATCTCTCATTCTTTAGTCCTATGAGCCAAGGGACTGAAATATTCATGACCAAATGCTTACCTGTGAAAAAGCTGCGTATTGCAAAAATGTGGGTGCTAATATAATAATAGTGTTTGGTTAAACCTATAAATCAAAAACACATTGGTATGCAAAACAGACTTTCTTGCTTTAAAATTAATTTTTGACTGAATATGTATTAAGTTCTCATTCCTATTGAATTAAATTTGCAAAATGCAAGAGAATATGTAATTGATGGTATTAGAATATATGCTTCATATCACACGATTTTATCCTCTGTAGTAGTGCTTTCTTACCTGTATACTGAATATTTGCTTTTCTTCTGTAGGCTCATTGTGGTTGGAGTCCCTCTCATCCTTATTTCCTGCCAGTGTCTAGCACTGTAAATCGCTTTTAATAGATGTTGAATATATGTTTGTTAAATTGGATTGTGCATATAAAGATATGTGATTAAATGGTTAGCTTCAAAAAAGAGATAAAACTTTGTCACATTTTGTTCTTGATAGAAAAGAAACCAGGTCTTTTGGTTAACATTTGTACACCTTAGTTTGAAAAATGGAAAAATGGAACTGTCTGGTTTTAGTCTAGAATTATTTTAAGGTAAGGCAAATAATTTAATAATACTAAATTCATTTGAGTTTGTATTTAGGAGAAAAAAGTAACAGATGACATTTACTGAGTACTGTATGCTAAGTATTGTGCTATACACACATTATGTCATTTAATATTAACAAAAACCATATACGATAGGTACCTTTATTATTTCTGATGCTATAGATAAAGAAATTGTGTCATGGGACTGGGGTGGAGAGTGATAGGACTTTTCCAAGAATCAATCTGCCATAAATTTTGTCCATATGATTTCAGCCCAGGAGTACTGACTTCAAAGCCTGTATTTCTTAACCCTTGAGTGTTTTTTTATAAAGAACTTTTTTTTTTTTTTTTTTTTAATGAGGGCTAAGAGAGAACAGTTAATCGATATCTGAAGAATTTGGAAGTATTTACACTTTAGAATAAAATCTCTATTTCTATTGAATCCTTGACTCATTATTTTACTTTGAACAGTTTGTTTCTTTGTTTGTAGAGCAGTGATGTAAAGATGTAGGGAACTCTGTCACTCTTATTTGTCTGTACTTTGTCTATTTTTCTGCTTGTTTGCTTCTCCATCAGACCGCTAAGGATAGAAAAAGAAAGCAAAATTCTCTGGAGCAAGAATAAGGTACCATATTTATCTTGGCATTTCAATCACCCTTCCACTCAATAACACAGAATATCTTGAATTTTATATAGTCCCTCCAGTCTTAAAAACATTACTAAGGGCAAAGATTTTAAAAAGATCTAGAGGCCATGGTCACTTTTGTAAACATTGTAATTTTCTTCCAACTCTCAATCTATTCTGGAAGATAGATATATAATGTTACTGTTATTTGTATACCTATAATTTAAATTATAAATGAGACTTTTATTAAGAAAAATAAACTTTATTGAGAGCAAATCACATTATATAATACATTTTTGTATGACAGATTAAAAAATGAACCATGAAAGAATAACCTCAAGAAATGAAGGATAATTATCTTTCATAAGTATTAGCATATTGTAAGAGTATTTCTATACCATTTTATTAAATTAGGCAAAGTCCCCTTTTCATTTTACTAATATAGATGTCTTGTAAAGTTGTGTACTTTATTCCTATGGAAAAAGTGGATGGCTCATTTCACAGAATATGAAATAAAACATGGCTAAAATAGTAGTAATTTAAATGGCATTTAATAGTACTTGTTTTTCTTTCTTTTTCTTTTTATAACAGGATTTTTCCATGAATGGTTTGATTAATGTGGGAATAATTCACAGGCAGATCTATTGGCTATGCTTTTCAAATGCACCATTTCCAAATTCCACCAGCAGGTGGATTCAATCTAAGGCTGTCAATGTTCACTGTTTGGCTTGGTGAGTTTATCCTCTTGCACCTGAAACATACCTAACATCTCCCTTTCAAATTGTGGATGATGTGATCGGATGCCTGTGGGCTATTGTTTGCCAATATCTACTTAGCTATTTTTTTTAGGTTATAAAGCAATTGAACTGTGCCCACTTTTGCTTTCTTGAAGATTAGCACTAAGGGACTTGACTCTGTCCTCCCTTGACATGATTGTGCTAACCTTGCCCTCAAAGCCCCTTTACCTGATTTTTGACCTATAGAGTATAGGAAAATTTAGGCCGCACACCTGTGAATTAGATGCACCTGTTTTTAGTCAAGGAATGAATGTAAAATTCTCTAATACTTCAATCTAGTTGTTTTTCCTGATGCCCGTTTTACATGCCAGAGAGAATCTCCATTATGTAAAATAAAGAGGTCAATTTATGGACACAAATATATAATCATTCAATAAAACTTTCTTGAAACCTACTAAGTAAATGCAATTAAACAAGTTTCCTTACATGGTATTTGTAATTTCATTGGTCAGTGGAAATGTCTATTATCCACCTGTAATAAATGGAAATACATTTTATAAAGGTTGCCAGGTATGAGTCAAAATTTGTATTTATAAGTAATTATTGTTTTCTTACTTATTTCTAAGATCATTTCAATTTTATCATTTGATGTATTGTCTTGATCTATGTTGGGACAGTTCCTCCTCAGTCACCTTTTAGAAGTGAAACTGCATGTACCACGGCATGCACACATACACACCAGTTGCCTATAATAAAACACATTATTTACATGATTCGATTTCAAGGGATAGATGATGTCACTTACCATGTTTTCCTTTGTATCGTTTTTTGCGTTGATTTTAAATATGTATTTTACAATCTACTAGTAAAGAAGGTGAATCTATTAGAATGAGTGGTTACTTTGGATGTAAGGTGGCTAACTCCTTTTTACATTGCGTATTACATGGAAAGGAAATCACAATAATGCATTAGGAACAGTTAATTTCAACTATCCTTAAGGCTCAATAGTTCTGCACATATATGCAGAAAGCTGCTCTTGTTACTCCTTGCATGCACTCATGCTCAGTGAAGTGCAATTGACTTGGCCCCAGCAGTTGCTGAGCAGGTGACTTGATTACACTGAAATCAGGCAAAAAATGTCCTCTTCTGGCCACTCGAGTGTATCAGTCAAATTATTGAGTGGCAAAACTAATTCTATGCCTTGGGCCATCAGAGCTGCCACTTCCTATAAGTCAAGCCTTCACTTAGTGTGAAATTGTTTTTTATTTTATTCTTTCATTTATTATGCCTATTTTAGTTAATTCAGTTAGTTAATGTGAATCAGCCAGTGTGCTTGGGCAGGTTTAGATATGCAACTTTCTAATCTAGTGGTGATTAAATACTTTAGAGTTGCAAACCATTTAGGAAACATCCAAAATTTATTATGATCCATATAGTTAGTAATGCTTATGATTTAAAAATGAAACAAATTGGAGAAAAAAAGATTAAATACGATAAGTTTTAATGAAATTTTACTCCAAGTAAATTAAAAAAAAATTGGAATAGGATAAAGTATTTGTGCTATCTTAAAATTTAGCAAAGAATTTTTTATAACATGCAGTTTTCTGTTCACTTCTGCTAATTGCTTATACATAATAGGAAAATGTATTATTTTGTCTAGCAATCGGAAACCAGAACTTGAGACCAACATCTTAAAGAATAGCCAATTCTCTATTTGCATATATTTCTGTGATTTGGAGCATCTTTTTAGTGACCTGGTAAACTCTTTGAAGATTTGTTTTCCTACTACAGAATGTCCCTTAAATTTTGTTAGAAAATGGCAGTTGAACTCTTGAGAATTTTCTGCCTACACACATTTATCTAATGAGATTAGATTGTACTTGAAAAAGTAGATGAGCCATAGTGTACGATATTAGACGTCACTTGTCAGATGTCACGCATGTGGATTTTTTTAGGTTGACAGCTGGAAACCAAGATCCCATGTTCTACATATTTTCTTTGATATCTCAAGAGGCATTTATGTATTTTTATCTTATTTTCCAGCTTTATTGAAACATAGTAGTTTCTCATATTCTCATTGTACAATTCAATGAGGTTTTTTTTTTTTCAATTATAATTGGCATAAAATAATATACCAGTTTCAGTTGTACAGCACAGTGATTAGAGATCCACAAAACTCATAAAACGATCCTCCCACTAAATCTAGTACCCTTTTTCTCCCTTATATATTTATTACATTATTAACCATCTTCCCCATGCTACACTCTACATGTCCATGTCTATTCTGCAACTATCCATTTATCTCTTAATCTCTTTGCCTTTTTTTTGCTATCCATGTCGACCCCCTTCCTATCTAGTGGCCCTCAAAATATTCTCTGTATCTATGAATTTATTTCCACTTTCATTGTTGTTGTTTATTTTGTTCTTTAGATTCCACATGTATGTGAAATCATGCGATATTTTTCTCTATCTGGCCCATTTTGTTCAGTGCAATACCCTCTAAGTCCATTTTTGAGATGTATAGGTATGAGTCATTTCTTTTGGAACAGTGCATCTAAATTAGACATGATTTTTTTTTGTAATAGTAACGATGTTAATTTTTCCCTTGAGATAGTTGTTGAAATCCAAAATAAATATGTTGTTCCTGGTAGAATTTTTTTTTTTAATTTCTGTAAAGCTGTTACTAAGAAATAGTCTTTGCCATGTTTAAAAGTGTTTTCCACAGTTCTGAAGTATGGTTTCTAGAATTCTAGTAACATGTGAGAGGAATATTTGAAATCTCATTCAAAACACTTACCTTATGCCGTGATTTAAAAATCACCTAAATCACCTAAAATTTTCATCGAATTCTGTTAGGGATACAGTGAATGAATTAAAAAAAAATGATATGTAACAAGGATCAGAAGTGAGGATAAAAAGCTTTTTTTTTTTGTTCTTTTATATTCTTTTGGGAGTAAGTTTAAAACACTATTTTTATGACAATTTTAGGATTATTATTATTATTTTTAGAAACAGTGTTTTATTATATCTCAAGAATTGATGAACAACTTCAGACCAGCTTCATATAATCTACACAATGGGGAAGGTAATTGGGCAAGCTAACAGAAGGACTAAGAAGACAAGAACTTGAACACACATCACTTATGGAGAAGACCTCCATGTACTCTTGAACAAAACATCTATGTGTATCTTGGATCATATACATCTGTGTTTACATATGTACACACAGACACACATAAGTGAGGTATAAATTTCTCATCTATAAATATGTATAGAAAAATACATTGTGAGTACATTTATTCCATTATACCTTTTATACATATGTGAGTTATTTTTTTAAATTTTATTTTATTAGTTTCAAGTTTACAGTACAGTGGTTAGCATTTATATAGTTTATAAAATGATCACCCTAATTGATTCTTCTCTCCTCTGGCTCTCCACCTAGCCATTACATTAATGCTAACTGCTTTCCCTATGCCATGCTCCCCGTTCCCATGACCATCTATCAGTGATTAATTTGTACTTCTTTAACTCTTCACCCCATTCTCCTAGGCCCCAACTCCCTTCCCTTCTGGCTGTTATCAGATTATCCTCTATATGTATGAGTCTGTTTTTGATTAGTTTGTTCTTTTTGTTCCTTAGATTCCTTAACTTAGGCTTTTTTAACTTAGAAAATCCTAAAAGTGTATTCAGAACTACCACTTATATTTTATTAAATCTACATCTGACATTACTAGTATATTCTTAAGAACATTAATTGGAGTAAAACATATTTGCGCATTTTTACATTACAGTTGACCCTTGAATAACACAAATTTGAAATGTGTGGGTCCACTTACATGTGAATATTTTTCAATAAATATTGTAAATATATTTTCTTTTCATTATGATTTTCTTAATAACATTTTCTTTTCTCTAATCTATTTTATTGTAAGAATACAATACATAATACATATAACTCACAAAATACGTGTGAATCGACTGTTAATGTTATCAGTAAGGCTTTCAATTAACAGTAGGCTATTAGCAAGTAAGTTTTGGGGGAGTCAAAAGTTATGCATGGAATTTTGACTACACTGGAGGAGGAGTCGGTGCCTTAACCTTCATGTTATTCAAGGTTCAACTGTAATAAGTTTAATTTAAATTTTATTTTTAACTTAATTTCCGTGAATAATTTTGGGAGTCAAGGAATAAATTAGTTAAGATAATAATGAATGAATACTGATTTATATTGATAACATAAATAGTCCTCAATCATCAGTTGCTTTAAAAACTTATTTATCGAAAAAGAATAGGTTTATTTTACTGGCTCATAAATGTGTATATCTAAAAAATTATAATAATCTTTTATTAAAAATTGAAGTCTTTGGAGCCAAATGGAGGTCACCTTTGAATGCAAAATTGTACACCTTAGTGAGATTTGAAATTGAGTGCTGCAGATTTCTTAGTGATACTGAGAAAATCATATTAAAATATTTATTTGGATCTCTTTAGTGTTAATTTAATCATATGAAGACTACTGAAAAGTATTCAAGGTGATAGAGGATAATTTTGAATGGTTTGGTGTGCATGCATGTGTGTGTATGTGTGTGTGTGTAAAAGAGGGAGGCCTAGGAATGATTATTTATTTATTTTTAGATTATAGTTGACAAAATATTACATTAGTTTCAGGTGTACAACATAGAAATTAGACATTTATATATCTTAGGAAATGATCTCCATCTGATGGTAAGTCTTGTACCCATCTGAAACCATACACAGTTATTATAAAATTATAAACTATAATTCCTATGCCGTATGTTACATCCTCATGACTAATTTTAAAACTGGCAGTTCATACTTAATCCCCTTCACCTTTTTCATCCATCCCTTCACACCCACCTCTCTGGCAACCAACCATGAATCTATGTCTGTATTTATGAATTTTATTTTGTTTTGTTTGTTCATTTATTATTATTATTTTAGATTCCACATATAAGTGAAATCATATATTTGTCTTATTCTGTCTGACTTATTTTACTTAACATATCTTCAAGGTCCATATGTTGTTGCAAATGGCAATATTTCTTTCTTTTTCGTGGCTAAATAGTATTCCATTGTATACATATACTACATGTTATTTATCCATTTACCTATCAATGAGCATTTAGATTGTTTCCATATCTTAGCTATTATAAATAATGCTGCAATGAGCATAGGGGTACATACAACTTTTTAAATTATTATTTTCATTTTCTTTGGATAAAAACCCAGAAGTGAAATTGCTGGACCATATGGTATTTATATTTTTAATTTTTTGAGGAACCTTCCATAAATGTTTTCCATAGTGGCTATACCAATTTACATTCCCACCAACAGTGCACAAGGGTTCCCTTTTTTACACATCTTCACCAATTCTTATTCTTTTCTTTTCGATAATAATAATTTTGACAGAACAAAGTTGGAGGTATCAAGTTCCCTTATTTAAAACAATACTACAAGCTTTAGTAATCAAAACAATATTGTATTGGCACAAAAACAGACACATAGATCAGTGGAACAGAATAGAGAGCACAGAAGTAAGCTTATGCTTTCATGGTCAATTAATCTATGACAAAGAGATAAGAATATACAATGAGGTGAAGATAGTCTCTGGAAAAAATGATGCTAGGAAAACTGGATGAATACATGCAAAACATGAAAGGGCCTTTTTTTTACACCATATACAACAATAAACTCAAAATAGATTAAAGAGTTAAATGTAAGCCTGAAATCAAAGAATTCCTAGAATAAAACATAAGCAGTAAACTTTTTACTTTGGTCTTAGCAATACTGTTTTAGATGTCTTCTACGGCAAAGACAAAAGCAAAAACAAGCAAATGGGATTGCATAAAACTGAAAAAAAATTGTACTGTGAAGAAAACCATCAACAAAATGAATGGGAGAAGATATTTGCAAATGACATATATGATAGGGGGTTAATATCCAAAATATATAAAAACTCACACAACTCAAAATAAAAAAAAAATCTGATTAAAAAATAGGCAGAGGACAGAAATAGATTTCTTTTTTCAAAGAAGACATACAGATGGCTAACAGACACATGAAATGCTGTTCAAAATCACTAATGATCAGGGAAATACAAATCAAACCACAATGAGATGTTGTTTCATATCTGCCTGAATGATTTCATACTAAATTTTTGGAATTTTGTAATATTTTGTAAAATAAAATAAAATAAAATTTAATCTATCTATGGTAATTTTTATTTCAAATGAGTATGTTTGGTTTTTCTTCTCTGTGACAAGGTGAGAAAATATGTAACCTAAATGTAGAATAAAAGCTTCTAGTAGTAAACTATTAAGTAGATGAAAATATACAGCATAATTGGTAATTTTTTCACAGTGTAACTTATCAATGAAAAATCCTGTCTGAATGCAAAGTAAAAATATGAAAAGTTCATTTTTTTTTCTTCTTCAAACCTGGGCCATATTGTGATGCCCTTGTACCATTCTCAGATCGTGACAGCATGATGATATTGGCCTTCCTCAAGGGGAAAAAATTCTGGATTTAGAAATTTTCCTGGGTAAAAGGCAGGCTGTGGATAATGATGTCTGCTTTCACTTTATCAGTATTAAAAGAAGAAAATGCCTGTTGAGGAGGTCAGTGGTGAATCCTCTCATCAAGTGTTTCAGTTTTGTCACTAAAAGACTGATTAAAACTTATAACAGTGTTGTGAAAACTATTGAGTACTACATGGGAAATAAAAAGTCTAGCTATTCTGTATCTGCTAAAATTAATTCCCAGAAGATTGTTTTACATGGAAAATACACCTCTTGGAACAAGCTTTTAAAAAGTGAAGGGATGAAGTGGGAGATGGAAGTATGGTGTCAACATTCTCTCAGTGCAACAAATGAAAGATTTGTCTCTCATTAAACCATTTCTTGATATTTCCCAATAGATTTTGAGCTGAACATTTGTTAATCCCAAAGCTTTGACAAGCAAGGCCTGTAGAATTAGGTCAACTACTGGTACAAATAGCCAGTGAACATGAAATGGTAATCATTGCTTTCCAGTCTATTATTAGATTAACTTCATAGGGATTGCTCTTTTCTCCTGTGAGTTGATGCATAAATGACATGCTCTACCCTCCAATAAATCTAATAGCAGAGTGGCTATGACATGATGTTCATAGTCCTTGGTCCCATAACAGATAATTTTTGATTGCTACAGGAGTTTTGAACAGCTTGAAACCTTTAGAATTTAAAGGTACCGTTGAAATGTTTACAGCATATCTGACTCACACAGAATATTGCTGATTCTGAGTTATGCCCTATGATCTCAAATATCACTCTGTAACTAACTTAGAAAACTGATTACAAATCATCAATTGGGTTGATAAACAATTTTAAGACAAAGTATAAAAGTGATGGCTTTGTCTCTTGAGGATTTCTAGCATTGTTAAATGGCACCAGAAAGGTTTTGCCAACAATTTTTGTCTAACTACATTATAACTTCCTCTCCCTCTTATGAATTGCATCAGAAAGGCAAGCCTCTTAAACAGGAAATTCTGTAGTAGAACAATTTTATTGTTTCAGCAAGTCAGTAACTTGTGTTTTATGTCGATATTTTCTTCACACCTTAATATATGAGTTTTCGTCTTTTTCTCTTGATGACTCAAATCCAATCTGTTTATTATTTCTTATCCTTTGAAAATGGCCTAGATAAGCACTTAGTAGAAAATGTAATCTGTGTGTGCTTTTTCCAGGTTGCAGAACCTTGACACTTTCAACTTTTGTAAGCCTGTTTTCAAGTGTTTCCTGATTCCCTTTCAATTTAATTTTAGGAGGGTCTTTATGTGTTAAAACTAGGGTAATTCATTTTCCTGGGATTTTCTTGGTCTATGCCTGTTCTGATGCCCTGCCAGTTTAACATTTTATTTCTTTCAAAAGCTCCCTTGTTTGAAAGATAAATTATAGTTATCTTAGTTATTAAAGGATCTAATCTTTACATGAATAAATTGATCTCAGTGCCTTTTGGAGTTTCACATGTATAGAAATGAATTTTAACATTATTTACTGTTATTCTCCCTTCCACAGTCATACTCTCTATTAACACTTTTCTGACTAGAAGAAAATAAAGAAGTATATTATGCATAGCAGGCTGTCTCATTTCAGATACTCTTATATGGAGACAATTGGGATGCTAAATTAGGTCTAAACAGTTTAGAATTTTTGTACCCACCATTGATCCTCACCCTTTCCATGACAAACTACCTGTAAACTAGCACTTTAAGTACCCTGATTTTTCTCTATAACATCATAATGTGAAACACTAAGACATATTTAATGATATGTTTCTATTCACTGTATTAGGGACTGGTGTTATTGCAAGACACCCCAGGCAGTACAACTAATGAAGGAGCTAAGGATGGATCGCTTCTTAGAAAAGATTAAAATGCAAAGCAACTTTAAATTGCTTTAATCGGAAATTTTGAACATTTTAAAAAATTACAAGTAACAGTGTAATTCATGCTATGAAAATGCATGGTATTGCTTGACTATAGCTACATAAGAAGCAAAATGTACAATAATTGGATTGAGAAATGCCTTCATTAAAATTGTAGCAAGATTTGTTACATGCAGAATCTAAAGAAATGTGAACCTAATCTAATCCAATGGTTGTTTATTCTTTATATATATAAAGAATGGACTTTCCTGGCTTTTATATTCAGTATATAGTAGCAGTTTGACAGCACTGAAAGTCCTGTAGGAAAACAAAATGTTCCTAATATACTGGTGTTAATTGTTATTTATGTAGTAAATTTTAATAATTAGATCTATATCAGATAATACACTGTATAGTATATAGAGACCAAGCAACAGACATATTTAGGGAAAAGAGTTTATTTCAAAGAGAAAAAAAATGCATAGCAATGGTAAATAAGTAGATGAGTTCAGACATTTAGTAGATAGATAGGAAAGTATAATAGGTAAGTAGTTAAGTTTAAAAGTCAAATGAATTGGATATGATTTCATTCACATAGTCAACTGTAAAGGTTGAATGCAATGAACCACTGATGAACACCTGATTCAAGTTGCTTAGGTCTACCTGGTGGCAAATAACATTTCTTGACCGTCATATAAAAACATGCTTTAACCATATTTGTTAAGTATAAATGATTCATGGATAATAATAGTAGAAAAAGCAACAAATGTCTGAGTACTGAGGTTAGAGTACCTCATCCAGTGACTACTCAGAACAATTTTTTTGGTCTGACAATGTGCATTGAAACATGTTTGTGTGTGTGTGCATGCGTGTGTGTGTGTGTGGTGTGTTATAATATTTGATTTATCTAATGCAGTGAATTTAGAAACATTTGTCGATTGATGTATTTTGTGTAACAAAGTTTTTATAAGAAGGTTTAATGAGAAGTTAATATAATTGTTAGATGCTTTCGTTGGATTTGTTATTTTTATAAGTATCAAGTGGAATGGTGTAGTAGTATTACCCAGAGGCAGTCTGTGTATAAATAATAATAATAATAATAATAATAATAATAATAATAATAAAAATAACAATATATTATACAAAATATAGCCACTTTCTTATTGGAAATTTAATTTCTGGTTTACTCTCAGGATTTTAAATTATCAATTCATTTTATTATTAAAAATTTTGCCATGCATATACTCAAGATAGAAACCCTGTATGACATAGAAAGATCTACTGAACAGATTTTTTTAGAGTTAAAAGGAAACTATTAGAAAAAAGGGTAACACTCCACAGAGTGTGGTCTGCTCTCAGAGAAAGAGTGAGCCGAACAGATTTTTTTACAGCAGCATTAACCTATAGTAATATTTTCTCCAAAAAATATTTTTCTCACCTGTGAGATGTAGATGGTCATGCTTGCCTGTTTATTTTTTAGGTTATTATGAGGTGCAAACTGAATGTATGAATTATATGTAAAAGCACTTTGAATGATATGAAATACTGTATTCAGCACTATTCTTATTGTATTTTTGTTTACTTTTTGTCAATGTTTTAATATTAATGTATGTTATGTTATGGAATTAAGACATAGAATTCTTGTAATCTGAAGGAAAATATTTTGACTTTGTGGATATCATAGACTAACTCATGAGCTTAACAGTTTTTTCCCTGCCCTATGAAAAATATTTCATTACTACCAAAAATGTATTATTCATTTACTGTTTATAGCCCAGATGGCTAATGACATATGGAATAAATCTTCTACACACCTGCCATGCAACAGATTCCTCATGCTACAGCATAATACCTTAAGTAATACCAAAGCATACTTCTAATGACTTCAAAGCTATCTAAAACCACATTCATGCTGAAAACATTTTATTATCTGTAATTTTGGGGTTTGTCTATATTAAATGTAAAAGAAATGAGTTTTGTAGAAAAATATGCCTTTCCATATGTGAGAAATACATTTTGAAGCTCACACATGCTCTTAGGAGTTAGTGTTTTCAACATTTACAACAGCAAATCATTTCTGGAAACCATCAGTGCTATGTATGCTATCAGTTAGGCAGTCATCTACCATTTGGAAAACGTCTTTTCCTTATTTCTATCATCCTATAATTTACTCCAGTAAAAATTAAAGCATAATTTGTATCTTTGAATGGCAAAATGCTAATTGAAACCGTTTCATAAAAGTTTAGCAAAACTATTAGTTTTTTTTTTTACTGTTTTAAGCCTATTATTTTTAAAATTAGTATTAAAAAGTCTGTAAAATTGTGCTTGGTGTCAGCACATGGTGTCTTCAAATACATCTTAATTCTCATTTCCCTTTGCTTAAATAGTAAAAACTTTCTAAATTAGATATTAATATTATTTGTATAAACTCCAATGAAATGTTTTTTTATGTTTTTATATGCATTTAACTAAGTGCATTGTAAACTTTTCAGAGCTGGTGATGGTGGCTAATGTGTCCATCCATCTCAAATTATTGCAGTGCAAGGGAAAATAATGCTGATAATGTGTGAAGCACCATTTTTTTCAGTTTTTAAATCAAAATATTTACTAATTTTAATTCCAGCATCTACAATATCTAAATTATATTTGACTAGCATGATTTCCCAACCAACACAAAAACTATGATTTGTGCAGTAGCTATTTCATCCCACAGACTCCCCAAATACCTTAAGTTATAATGAGTAAAAGTGAGGCATTTGCTAATTTTAAGGCATTTCCATATGCTAAAAATGTCTTTATTTGTTTTGATAACAGAACTCTTGTAGAATCTTAAAGTCAAAAGTTTGAAATCATTCATGTGGTACACAATATTTTTTACTCTTTTTACAAGTACATTAATCCCACAGGACTCAACCCTCATGACCTAATTCACTCCCAAAGGCCCCATCTCCAAATATCATCACATTAGGGCTTCAGCATAGCAAATTGTGGGGACACAAATATCAGTCCATGGCAGTCATGTGGTCATGTAGCAATAATAGAAACAGCTTCACAAATGCTTACTAAATATCAGGAACTGTGCTGGGTGTTTTGCATTCATTATCTTATTTAACTTTCACAATAACTTTATGAGGTAGGCATTCCTTATCTTTGTTTTATAGATGAGGAGACAGATTTAGAGGAGTCGAAGTGCTAGTGAATTAATGCCAAGTATATTTGGCTTTTCCAAGACTATGCTCTTAACTATTGGGTAAGGTTACCTTTCTCAAGTTCTAAGTCCCAGGTGTGGTATCTGCTAGTCAGTGTGGAACACCGGAATAGCAGAAAGAGCATGGACTGTCTCTAGTCTCTGCTGAACCTACAGCTAGATTTCGAATTTGCTTAACTTTATTGCTTAACAAATTGCTTAACTTTTTTGTGCCTCATCTCCTCATCTATCAAATAAGGATGATAGTCTCTATTTATGTGGTTCTTATGAATAGTACATGGCTTTAAAAGAAGGGTTAGGAAGGTTGAATTAGTGAAGAGCTTTTCCTTTTCTCATTATAACCAGACAGTATATTTAATTATATAAAAGTTTCTAAAACCTTTTAACATAAATGATCTACATTTCATATTTGATTACTTAAAACTATAAATACATATAATAAACATCCACACTGTATTTTTATTATACTCACACATGTGCATATTGACATGTGGAAGCCCATTGTTTTAATTTGGTAATATATAGTACATATATTCAATCTTCTGTTTTCTAATTTTTAATCCATAAGTCTAATTTTGAATGGTAACCTAAGGGGTTTTTGTTTGATCAAAGTTCATTAAAAAAGGGCATATGGTCTTCCAGAACACTTTCATAAGTTATAATTCCTAATTATTACAAGATTTTTTAGTGATATCATAATTGTATTGCACCAGTAATACATTTTTCTCATGTTTTATTTCCTTATTCACAATCCAACAATTATTGGAAAGTAAGTAGACAAAAATAACTCAGTAACAAAAAATGATTGCATTTCCATTTCTTTTAACATTCAGAGATAGAAATTATAAATGGCAAAATAATAACTTGAAAAACATATACAGAGGATTTGGGCTTTAAAACTCTATTTTGTTGTACAAGGTTTTAGCTCAATTTGGGTTTCTCAAAGAAAGGAGTAAGGAAAATCTAGAATTGTTTTGTGTTAGCTATATTTGGAGGACTGCTCATTAGATTTCTCCAAAATAGTAAATGGTTTTTATGGAGTCAAAGCCACTGACCTAATTTTAAGAAAATTTTAATATTTCATGTATGCTAACTACATTAATTTAGAAATGCCATCATAATTATTTTTGGATTAAAAATAAATGTTATAGAAAACACTATACTAATTTTAGAGTCTTGACCATTTAAATGTATATTGTCATCTTAAAAGTTCTAATTGTAATTAAGAGTTTGGCTACAAAATAACAGTTGCGTGTGCATCAGGGAATTGTATTATTGAAAACAAGTGTAATATTAATCTGACAGTATAATATTAGAAGTATCACAAGAAAATATTTCAGACTTCTTTGGGTTATAAAATTCTACATATGATAAAATGTCATTTACAAAGAAAGCCAACACTAATTTGGGAAAGAAGTGAAACATAAATGTTGGACCAAGTGACCATATGTGGTCATGTAAACAACTTTATGTTTAGTATTATTTAATTTGCTAGCTCTGTGTCCTTAGGGAAGTCTTTTATTCTCTTTAAAACTCAGCTTTCAATATGAACTGTTATGTCTCAGGTCCATCCTAAGTTCAGTATTCATCGGTCCATTTCTGTAAAACACCATATAAACATAATGCATGATTATAGTTAATGTTATAAGACAAATAGTATTACAAGCATTATAACCAATAACAAATTATGAAAATTATATTGATCATCTAAATAAATTTTATTATTTCTACATGTTTGTTCTACTTAAAGAAATCTGTTCTTCTTGTTTTAAAATTTTTCCAGTTAACCCTTCACATGTATTACATTATATATACCTCTTACAACAGACAGCGATATTCAGGAGCAGCAAACAAACCTTAAGAAAATTGAAAGAACACTTAAATACTTTCCTATAAATTAAAAAAAAATCCATTTTTTCTTCCTGAACTATGGTACAAAATCCAAGTTGATGCCATATTGACATAGATTTTCTATTTGCTACCAGTTATAAATGCTGGGATTACCTGAGTAATAATTTTCTCAGAGAGCTGTAATGTAATCTCAAACCTAATACTCCAACAACCATGCACTAATTAAAACTGCAATTATATTTTTGCTCAAACAAAACGACTTAATAAACATTATCACAAACTGTTTACCCTTCTCCAAAACAATTTATGCTCACTAATACAATTTTCCATTAAAACTACTGCCAGGTAAATTAAAAACTCTTGAAATAGTAAGTGGGAAATTAATTCAACAGTTTAATCTAGACCTAATAACAGTTGCAAGCTCAGAAAAAGATTGCTACAGCAGGGAGTTAATTAACAGCTTATTCCCAATTTGATAAAAGTAATCCACTCTAATTCCAGTGTAATTTACCTCAATGTAGTATAAAACCACAAGCTGCTTCTGGTGCTGGTAATTATTAGCTTTGTCCTGTGGCCACATTGACAATAAAAGTCAGCAGTATCTTAATAATAAGAGGCTATCTGCTAAATGTTCACAATTAAAGATGTAATATGAAATCTTACAGCAGCAGCAACCATGAATATTGCCACACAAACAGGAGCTGCAGTTTAGATTAAAACTGCATTTAATTGTTCCACCTAATTCTAGAAAACAGGTGTGCCATGTGAAAAGTAAGCATTTTATTGGCTTCATATAGGGAAGTATAAGAAAGATAGGTGATGAATCCATCCCATTCCTTCCATCCCTGCTGCCACTACCTTAATATAGCTATGATCTCTTTTTACTTGGACTATTGCACAAATTTGTAGTTTCTTTACCCCTCCCACTCCAATCCATTTTCTGTGTAGCCACCTGCTCAAATCTCATCTTATAATCTTCTTGGATATTAACCTTTATTTACTACTCATTATCCACAGAATGAAGTTGAAACTCCCTAGCATAACGTAAAAATCCTTTCATGTTCTGGTCCCATTTTACTGATCAAACCTTATTTGTCAACTTGGAAGATAAATGAAGAAGACAAATTCTATTGCCTGCAGTACCCTTTTCTGATTTATTAACATTTTCCTTGCTTATCTATCACCTCCTCTCTGAAGTTTCCTTTGACACTACCCGTGAAAATTTAGCCTCCCCTTTTTTCCATTCTACGACAAGACTTTAGATTCCTCTGTCATTCCACTTATTGTATTGCCTTTTATTTCTGTTAATATGTTTGCGTCCACCTACTAGACTAGCAGTTTTCAAGGTGTGGTCTATGGACCAGCAGTATGAGCATCATCTGGGGACTTGTTAAAAGTGCAAATTCTCAGACTTCCTACCAGACCTACTGAATCAGAAACTCCAGGGGTGGGGCCCAGCAATTTGTGTTTTAATAAGCCCTGCAGGTTATTCTGATGGACAGTAAACTTTGAAAACCATTTAGGTCATGAGCATCTTGGAAGTATAGGCAAAATCTTATTGATTAAAAAAAATCTTCACATGGCTAGTTACAGCACATACTAAGCATTAATTTTTTTGAAATGATGAGTTATGGGAAAATGGGAAAAATGACAAATCTTAGAGAAGGTATAGAAATGCATATAACTTTCCATTTGCCCCTTTATCCAACTAAAATGCAAAATCCGTTTCCCTAAGTGAATAGATTCTTTATATTAAAGAGTGAAACAAAGATTGTAAATTATTAATATGTTAATTCTTTCTATGCAATAAAAGATAAGTCTCACAGGAATATGTTGGTTTGATTACTTATATTCTCAGGTTAATATAGTTTTTTTTTTCCTTTGGAAGCAATGTATTAGGTTAAAAAAACTTTGACTATCATATTATACAGCCCAGGTAGTCTAAATCTTTTAAATGTTAAAATTAATAACCTTAGTTAAACTTATAACTTTCAGATGACACCCATGCATTATGTGCAATAACACATGTTGTATGTTCCTTGTATTTTGGCTGTGGGCACCAAGGTTCTATAAAATCGATATGTTATTGTTAATACATTATTATGAATAAGTAATGTGTAGATAAATGGGACCAGTAAAAATAATAGACTTTATCAAACTACAATAAAGTCATTGAAAAGTGCATGTTTTATAGTACATGAATCTTAACTATAGAAATAATGTATGCTATTATTCCACTTCATTAGATGTTAACAAAGGTTAAGTGTTTTTTATTCTCCACTATTATCTATAACATTTGCTTACATGAATCAACCTGAAGAAGCTCCTTCTGGACTTTGAACACATATCATAGATATGTAATGTATTTTGGGAAGAGTTTTATCAGATAAAAAGGCCCCAAAAATTTGAATGATGTTATCATAAAACCTTTTGACTATTTCATCTAGAGAATATATGAGATTTTCAGGAACAGAAAATAAGCCTTGAAATATTAAAAAGTGTTAGCAATTTTGTAGGTACATCATACATTATATTGATCATATAGATGAAAACAGATGTTTATAAAATAAGAATTTATGTGTATGTTCTTCAATGTGGTTACATTTACTGTGACTTTTAATGGATATTTTAAAAATACTAAACTCTGTATACACATGTGAACATCACCATCATCATCATCATGTTATAATAAAAACTTAACATGTTTCAAAATAATTTTATATTCATTTTTTTATTTCACTCAAAATATTTTGTAAGGTAGTCAAAGCAGATATTATTCTTATTTTACAGATGAAGAAACCAAGAACCAGATAACTGAAATGATAAAGCTAGAATTAGAACCCAGATTGTCTGAATGCTAGTCTTGTGCTCCTTCCATTTTATTGTATTTCTCCCACATTTGTATAGATTAAATTTCATTCGCCGAACATGTATGGACTGACTACTGTCTACCAGACACTATGCTTGGGTATATTTGGGTGTGATGCATTCCAGGGTCTTGAAGGATGTGTAGTATTTAGATAATTGGTAAATAAAAAGTAAATGACCCTAGGTTAGAGTAATAAAATAACAAAAATACATATGGTTAAAGCCAAGGCATATTAAAAAATGGGTAATGAATGAATAATTCACTTTAGAGATGAGTGGGAGAATAGATTGAAAAGACTGATTTGAGTTTGTTGTAATGAGCATCCTGTTTTTTAAAAAATAATTTATCTTTTTAATTTTTATTTATTTATTTTATTTTATTAAATTTATTGGGGGTATAAAATTACATAGGTTTCAACTGTACAATTCTATAGCACATTATCTGTATATTGCTCTGTGTATTCATTATCCGAAGTTAAATTTCCTTCAGTCACCATATTTTTGACATCTTTTATCCTTATCTACCTCTTCCCTCCCCACTTTCTCTCCTCTGGTAACCACTAAGCTGTTCTCCATTTCCATGAGTCTCTGTTTGTTTGTCTTATTCATTTGTTGCTTTTAGTCTTATATCTTACATGAGTGAAATCATACGTTTCTCAAATATTTATGACTTATTTAGCTCAGCATAATAATCTCCAGGTCCATACACGTTGTTGCAAATGGCAATGTTTAATCTCTTCTTATAGCTGAGTAATATTCCATTGTATAACTGTATCACCATTTCTTTATCCAATCATCTTCCGTAAGACACTTCAGTTGCTTTCATGTTTTGGACATCCTAAGTAATGGTGCGATGAAAATCAGGGTGCATGTATCATTACAGATAAATGTTTTCAAAAATTTGGGGTAAATACATAGAAGAGAGATTACTGTGCCATATGCTAATTCTATTTTAATTTTTTGAGAAATGTCTATTCTGTTTTCCATAGCAGCTGTACCCACTTACATTCCATACAGCAGTGTGTGAGGGTTCCTTTTTCCCTAGAGCATCTCCAACACTTGTTATTGTCCTGTTGATGATAGCCATCCTAATAAGTGCGAGGTGGTATCTCATTGTGGTTTTGATTTGAATTTCCCTAATAGCTAGTGAAGTGAGCATTTTTTTATGTTTGTGGCCCATTTGTATGTCTTCTTGGGTGAAGTGTCTTTTCAGATCATCTGCCCATTTTTTAATTGGATTGTTTCTTTTTTGTTATAGAGTTGTATGAGTTCTTTGTATATTTTGAATATCAGGCCCTTATTAAAGGCATTGTTTGCAAATATATTCTCTCATTCAGATGGTAGCCTCAGTGTCTTGCTGATGGTTCTTTTTGCTGTGCAGAAGCTTTTAAGTTTGACATAGTCCCATTCATTTATTTTTGCTTTTACTTCCCTTGTTTTTGAGGTCAAATTCATAAAGTCTTCTTTAAGTCCTAGGTCCATGAGTTTAGTTCCTAAGATTTCTTCTATGCAATTTATTGTTTCTGGTCTTATATTCAGGTCCTTAATCCATTTTGGGTTAATTTTGGTGGTGGTGATAGACAATAGTTTAGTTTCATTCTTTTGCAAATGGCTTTCCAGTTGTTTCAGCAACATTTATTGAAGAGGTTTTCCTATCTCCATTGTATGTTTTTGGCTCATTTGTCAAAAATTATTTGTCCATATATATGAGGGTTTATTCCTAGACTCTCGATTCTGTTCCACTTGTCTGTGTGTCTGTTTTCTGCCTATACCATGCTATTTTGATTATTGTCACTTTTTAATATAATTTGAAGTGAGGTAGTGTGATACTTGTAGCCTTCCTCCCTCCCTTCCCCCCTTCCCCAGGATTGTTTTGACTGTTCAGAGTATTTTGAGATTCCAAACAAATATGATGCTTTTTTGTTCTATTTCTTTGAAAAATGCCATTGGGATTTTGTTGAGGATTGCATTAAATCTGTATATTGCTTTGGGCAAAAAGGTCATTATAACTATGTTGATTCTTCCAATCCACGAACATGGAATATCTTTCCATTTCTTTGTGTCTTCTTCAATTTCTTTTAATAATGTCTTATAGTTTTCAATATACAGGTCCTTCGCTTACTTCATTCAATTTATTCCTAGGTAGTTTTTTCTTTTTGTTGCAACTGCAAAGGAATTTTTTTTTTCATTTCTTTTTCTAAAATTGCATTTTTAGTGCATAGGGATGCTATGGATTTTTGTATATTGATTTTGTATCCTGAAACATTACTGTATGTGTTTATTGTTTCTAATACCTTTTATTGCGGTCTTTAGGATTTTCTCTATAGAGAATTATGTCATCTGCAAAAAGAAACAATTTGACTTCTTCATTCCCTATTTGAATGCCTTTTACTTTTTTCTCATGCCTCATTGTTCTGGCTAGGACTTCCCATACAATATTGATTAAGAGTGGTGAGAACGGACAACCTTCTGTTTCTGATATTTGAGAGAAGACTTCTAGTTTTTCACCATTAAGTATGATGTTAGCTGAGGGTTTGTCATATATGGTTGTTATGTTGAGGTACTTTTCTTTTACACCCATTTTATTAAGTCTTTTAATCATAAATAGATGCTGTATCATATCAAATATTTTTCTACATTTATTGATATGATCATACATTTTTTTATTTTGCTTATGTGGTATATCACATTAATCAAGTTGCAATGTTGAACCATCCACATGCCCCTGGAATGAACCTCACTTGATCATGATGTATAATCTTTTAATGTATTCTATTTGTTAGTATTTTGTTCAAGATTTTTGCATCTGTATCATTAGAGATATTGGTCCACAGTTTTCTATATTTGTGTGTTATCCTTACCAGATTTTGCTATCAAGGTAGTGTTGGCCTCATAAAATGAGATAGGAAGTATTACCTCTTCTTCAATTTTTTGGAAAATTTTGAGAATAGGTATAAATAATCTTTGAATGTTTGGTAGAATACATTAGTGAGCCATCTCATCCTAGACTTTTACTTTTTGGTAAGTTTTCCAATATTGTTTCAATTTCCTTACTGTTGATTGGTTTATTTAAATTTTCCAGTTCTTTGTGATTCAGTCTAGGAGGTTGCATATGTCTAAAAGTTGTTTATTTCTTCTAGGTTATTGAATTTGGTGGCATATAATTTTTTAGTACTGTTGTATGATACTTTGTAATTTGGTGGTATCTGTGGTAACTTTTCGTCTCATTTCTGATTTTGTTTATTTGTGTCCTTTCTCTTTTTTTTCCCCTAGTCTATAGAGGAGTTGTCAATTTTATTGATCTTTTCAAAGAACAAGCTCTTTGTTGCATTAATTTTTTCTATTGTCATTTTTTTGTCAATTTTATTTAATTCTACTGTAATTTTATTATTCCCCTCTTTCTGCTAGATTGAGCTTCATTTGTTCTTTTTCTACTTTTTGGAGATGCCATGTTGGGATGTTTATTTGGGTCTTTTCTTGTTTCTTGAATAGACCTGTAATGATATAAACTTTCTTCTTATTTCTGCTTTTGCTGTGTCCTAAAAGATAATATGTCATGTTTTCATTCTCATTTAATTCTGTATCTCTTCTTTTTTCTTTAAATTAAGTTTATTGGGGTAACATTGGTTAATACAATTATATAATTTTCAGGTGTACATTATAATTTGACCTCTGTATATTCTATTGTGTGTTTACCACCCAAACTCCAGTTTCTTTCAGCTATCATATATTTGATGCCTTTTACCCACTTCACCCTCCCCCTACCTTCCTATATTTGACCCCCTTTAACCATCCACCTCCCCCCTCCTCCTCCACCCTCTGGTAACCACCAGTCTATAGTTCATGTCCATGAGTCTCTGTATGTTCGTCCTGTTCATTTGTTGTTTTAGGTTTATATCCCACATAAAGTGATATCATGTGATTTTCAACTTTTTCTGTCTGGCTTATTTCACTTAGCACGATTATCTTGAGGTCCATATGTGTTGTCGTGAATGGCAGTATTTCATCTCTTCTTATGGCTAATATTCCATTGTACTATGTACATCACTTCTTTATCCAATCATCTATCGTAGGACACTTCAGTTGCTTCCATGTCCTAGCCACTGTGAATAATGTTTCTATGAACATTGGTGTATATATATCTTTTCGGATATGAGTTTTCAAGTCTTTGAGGCAAATACCCAGTAGAGGGATTGCTGGATCATATGGTAGATCAATTCTTAGTTTTTGAGGGGCCTCCATGCTGTTTTCCATAATGGTTGTATCAATATGCAGTCTCACCAGCAGTGTATGAGGGTTCCTTTTCCTCCGCATCTTCTCCAATATTTGTTCTTACTTGTCCTGTTGATTATAGTTATTCTAAGAGGTTTGAGATAGCATCTCACTGTGGTTTTGATTTTCACTTCCCTAATAGCTAGTGATGTTGAACATCTTTTCAAATATTTGTTGGCCATTTATATGTCCTCTATGGAGAAGTTTCTGTTCAGGTCCTTTACTCATTTTTTGATTGGCTCATTTGTTTTTTTTGTTGTTGTTGTTATTGAGTCCTACGAGTTCTTTGCATATTTTGAATATTAGGGCCTTAACAGAGGTGTCACTTGCAAATATATTTTCCCATTTGGATGATTGTCTCTTTATCTTGTTGACAGTTTCTTTTGCTGAGCAGAAGCTTTTTAGTTTGATATAGTCCCATTCACTTATTTAACTTTTACTTCCCTTGCTTTTGCGATCAAATTCTTAAAATTCTCTTTAAGTCCAAGTTCTCAGTTTAGTTCCTATGTTTTCTTCTATGAGTTTTATTGTTTCAGGTCTTATATTCAGGTCCTTACTCCATTTTGAGTTTATTTTGCTATGTGGTGATAGACAGTCTAGTTTCATTCATTTACAGATGGCTTTCCAGTTTTCCCAGCACCATTTATTGAAGAAGCTTTTCTTTCTTAAGTGTATGTTTTTGGCATTTTTGTCGAAAATTATTTGCTCGTATAAAATGGGTATACTTCTGGACTTGTGATTCTGTTCCACTGGTCTGTGTGTCTGTTTTTCTGCCAGGACCATGCTGTTTTGACTACTGTCACTTTGTAATATAATCTGAAGTCGGGCAGAGTGATACCTCCATCCTCATTCTTTTTTCTCAGGATGGCTTTGGCAATTCGGGGACTTTTGTGCTTCCATACAAATCTGATGTTTTTTGTTCTACTTCTAAAAAAAAATGCTGATGGGATTTTGATGATGATTAAATCTATATAATGCTTTAGGTAATAAGGCCATTTTTAACTATGCTGATTTTTCCAGTCCAAGAACACAGGATATCTTTCCATTTCTTTGTATCTTCTTAAATTTCTTTTAATTGGGTCTTGTAGTTTTCATTATATAGGTCCATCACATGGTTCGTTAAATTTATTCTTGGTATTTTATTCATTTTGTTGCAATTACAAAAGGAATTATTTTTTCCACTTCTTTTTCGGATACTTCATTATTAGAACATAGAAACACTATGGATTTTTGAATGTTAATTTTGAATCCAGAAACTTTACTTATTGTTTCCAGTAGTGTTCTTATGGGGTCTTTCGGGTTTTCAATATAGAGAACTATGTCATCTGCAAATAGTGACAGTTCGGTTTCTTCATTTCCTATTTTGATGCCTTTTATATCTTTCTCTTGTTTGATGGTACTCACTAGGACCTCCAAAATTATATTGAATAACAGTGGTGATATTGGACAGCCTTGCCTTTTTCCTGATCTTAGAGGGAAGGTTTTTTTGTTTTTCATTGGGCCCTGCTGCCGGCTGTGTGGAACTCACAATTTTCCCAGGCAGGCCTGTTCAGGGAACTCACCGCACCTTCTCACCTCTCCTTCCTCCTACAGGTAGCTCTAGGGGCTGAGAGAGGCAGCTTTTTTATTTCTCCCAGTCCACTGTCTGACACCCAGGGTTCTGACCTGTGGTAGCTCTTATGCGCAGATCCTATGCTCAGACATGCTGGTGTGTAGTTTGATTGTTCTTTGTTGAGTTTTAGATGTTCAGCTTATTGTTATTTCAAGGTGAGAGATCTGAGGACATCTCACTTCGCTATGTTTCTCCAAACTTTTCCACAGAGGTTTGCTTTAAATCAGGCTGGGCCTCCGGAGTGAGCTATCACTACATTATGACTCTGAGAGGACTGTGACAAGGCATCTAATTGAACTGAGGTTGTGTGCTAGGTCATGTGAGCCAGACTCCTTATCTCTCTGTATCTCTCGAACTCTCCTTTTATTTCTTATTTGACCCAGTCTTTCTTTAGTTGCATGTCGTTTAATCTCTAGATATTTGTGCTTTTTCCTGCTTTCTTTTTGCACTTGATCTCCAGTTTCAAAATACAGTAGTCAGAGAATGTGATTGGTATAATTTCAATCTTCTTAAATTTGTTGAGCTAGTTTTGTGTCCTAACATATGGTCTATCCTTGGCAATGGTCCATGAGACTAGAAAAGAATGTATAATCTGGTGTTTTGGGATGAAAGGCTTTGTAAATGTTGATTATGTCCAGTGCGTCTAATATGTCATTTAAAGTTGATATCTCCTTATTGATTTTCTGTTTGGATGATCTATCCATAGCTGACAGTTGGGTATTTAGGTACCCTACTACAATTGTTTTTTTTTTTTTTTTTCAGTTTCTCCCTTCAGTTTTGTTAGCAGTTGCTTTATATATTTTGGTGCTCCCTGACTGGGAGCATATTTGCTGACATGTGTTATGTCTTCTTGATGTATTGTCCCATTTTTATTATGAAGTGTCCATCCTCTCTCTCGTTACCGTTTATATCTTGAAATCTATTCCTTCAGATATGAGTATGGCTTTACCCGCTTTTTTTGCCATTTTCTTGGGGTTTTGTTTTTCACCCTTTCATTTAGAATCTATATTTGTCCTTGCAGCTGAGATGTATCTCTTGAAGACAGCATATTGTTGGATTTTCATTTTTTGATCCAGTCTGCTACTCTGTGCCTTTTTATTGCTGAATTCAGTGCATTTTCACATAGGGTGGTTATTGAAATATGAGTTTTTCCTATAGCCATTTTATCCTTTATTTTCTGATAGCTTCGTGTCTCCATTTTTTTTTTCTTTTTTTGCTCTCATGTTTCTGTCTGTTATTTTAATTTGGTGGTTTTCTATGATTTTTCTTTCTGTTTCCTCTTTTTTTTATGCGTCTTAGTTCTGGATCTTTTTGTGTATGTTACCATTGCATTTATGTAAAAGAAAGTTTCATATATATAGTATTCCTTTTTCTTCTGACTTTGTCTTATCTTCATTTCCCTTTTCATAATCAGACCTTACTCCTTCCTTTTTTCTGTTTACTCCTTCCTCTTTTCTGTTTATGTTGTGTTCAATTATCCCAATTTATACCGTGAGTTCATTTCTGAATTGCAGTAGCTATTGTCTTCTTCCTCTCTTTTTAAAATGTTTTTACCTTCTTTAACCATTATGTAATATTTAAGTTTATGATACCTGTTCATAAAATGGGTTGCAATTTTCTGTTTCTATAAAATGGGTTGCAATTTTCTGTTTCTATTTGTCTGTTAGTTATCTTACCCATAGTTTTATATTTTTTTGTCCTTTTGTTTTAGGAAGAATGACCCCCTTTAGTATTTCCTATATTGAAGGACTTGTGGTAGAAAATTCCCTGAGCTTCTATATGTCTGAAAGGTCTTTATTTCTCCTTCATATCTAAAAGAGAACTTTGCTGTATATATTATTTTTGGCTGGTAATTGCTCTCTTTCAATAGTTTGAATGTTTGATTTCACTTCCTTCTAAGTTGTAGAGTTCCTGCTAAAAAATGTGATGATGATTTATTGGGTTTTCCTTTATAGTTTACTGTCTTCTTTTTCTTGGCTGCCTTGAGGCTTCTTTCTTTGTCATTAATTTTTGATAGTTTCAATATAACGTGTCTTGGAGAAGGCCTTTCTGGATTGAGATAATTAAATGTTCTCTTTGCTTCTTGAATTCAAGGATCTGGTTCCTTCCATAGATTTGAGAAATTCTTGTAGACTGTTTATTAGAATAGGCTCTCTGTTCCCATCTCCCTCTTTTCTCCTTCTGGTATACCCATTATTTTTATATTGCTTTTTTTTTTTAATTGTGTCAGATAATTCTTGAAGAGCTCTTTTTTTTTTTCACTCTAATGTCTCTCTCATTTTGCATCTATGTTATTTCCAAATTTCTGTTGTTGATATCACTAATTCTTTCCTCCATTTGGTTAGTTCTATTTCCTAAGCTCCATGTTTCATTCTTTATTTCTTCCAATGAGTTTCAGCTCCAGAGTTCTGTTTGGATATATTTTTAAATTTCTATCTTTTTGGTAAAGTATTCCTGTTCATTGATTTTATTTCTGAGTTTATTGAACTGCCCCTCTGAGTTTTGAATCTCGGTGAGTTTTCTCAGAAGTGCAATCTTGAATTCTCTGTCATTTAGTTGCATATTTCTATATACTTAAGTTTATTTTCTGGAGATTTTTTATTTTCTTTCTGAGGTGACATGTCACCTTGGTTGTTTATGGTGTTTGATGGATTACTTCTCCACTTAGGCATTGATGCGACTGTATTCTGCTCTTTAAATAATAGTTTATTATTATTAAAAGCAAATCCTCTTTAAGAGATTCATAAGAAAAGGGTTTTCTTTTGTTTTCCAGTAGGTGGCATACAAGCATCCTGCACTGCCCAGGCCTCTTGAATTTCTGGTATGTGGAAAAAAAAATGTCCTTTATTCCCCGGGGTGGTGTGTTTCTCCTCTATGACCAGGTCACCTCCACTCTTGTTGCAGAATTTGGTGGCATTGGGGTTCCGAGCCCTGGAAAGCCTGTGAATTCCCAGTGCTGCCCCGGTAGTCAGAGTCAGTGTTGCGCTGCTTGAGGTGCCCTAGATGCCTCTTCCCGGATCAGCCTGAATGGGGGAGGGTGGTTGGAGTGGGTTAGCAGATGCCGCCAATGTGCCTTTGTTCTACCAGTAATGGCGACGGCTAGGCTTCGGAGCTTTCACACCTTCCTATCTCCATCCCTGTCACTGGGACCAGTTGCAGTGTGTGCCTGCCACACAGAAGCTGTCTCCTCAGTTCTCAAGATTCCAAACTTCCTGCTCTGTAGCCCAACTCTCAATGCTGCATTTTCCTCTGTGGTCTGTTGTTAGCTCTGGGAGAGTAGGGGAAGGCGGCCAGACTTTGTGACTACTTTCTCGAACACAGATCCACATCTCTGTATTCTGTCTCTGTCCTGGTCTCGACCCTGATCACTGGGTTGCACCAGTAGTATATGCTGATCTTTCAGGCAGAAATACTTAGGGCTATAGAAAGTGCATACCGCAACCTGATTCCTCCTGTCTCCCTCGCGGAGTCCCACAGGGATCTCTGGGCTGCGCCTCTGCTCCTTTCCCTTTTGTCCTCCCTTGCTCACCCAATTTGTACACTTCAGATGCTTCAATGCACATATCTTTCAGAAGTGTTTTTGTGTTCAGCTGCGTATCTTCCGTTGGATTGTAGCCATTCAGTTTTTTTGTAATTTTAAGGGGAGAGATCAAGGGGACCCTTCCTGCTACCATGCTTCTGACGTCACTCCATGAACGTCCTGTTTCAAAGCGGAGTTTGAACTTTACTCTGTAGGAAGCCAATGAATCCTTTTTGACCAGAGGATGATAGAATAGGAATTTTCAGCAGATTTATCTGGCAGTTATAGGTGGTTATATTGGAGAAGAGAGGTAGGTGTGAGTAGTGTCTGGAATTTAGGCTCTAATTAGAGGTTACTGTAATCCCTCGTGAGGAGATAAGCTAGAATTTCAGCAATGACAGTAGAAAAGAGTAATGTGTGTGTTTCTCACTGTATGTTTGGAGTGTGCTGACTCCCTTGTTTCTATGATTCTTACTAATTTGTATGTGCAGTTTTTAAGATTTCTACATATCTCACATAGATCTTGACAAATAAAATGCTTTGCTTATTATAGGTACCGATAAATATTGTTAACTGACCAGCTATATGAAATGTTCATGATATTTAAAGTAGATGAGATTGTAATAATATTTATTTTTTTAACTTTAGGGTGGTTAGCTTTAGTCAACATATGAATCAGAGATTTGAAGATTAGACTGGAAAGTTACACTGAATATGTGAGTTACCCGTTTTTAGAAAAGCTTCTTAGCTTTTTCATAGTTTATGTGGATGAAAACGTGATGTGTGGAATGTCATATTTTGCATGGGGCTCATGTTTAATGTATATTTGGTGCCTTTGTGTTGGATTCCAGTTGACTGAATGTTACTGTGTAGACCTATACTATAGACATTGTTTATTACTACTTATCAAATGTGATTATTTTGTCATTAACAACAGTTGATATGTGGGCAAGAAAGTAAATAGATAAATGAAATACCAAAACCTCAAAGTTACTGGATTATGAATTTGGGGAAAAATTAATTATGTCAGTCATGATTACTCCCCATTCCACCTTCTGGGTCTTTACTCATGGTGTAATAATATCTTTCCCCTGTTTTCAGTACAGACAGTCCTATATATCTAAATACATTTAGAGCTGATAAACTTTTACATAAATGCATTTTTAAAAATTCCAATGTGACAGAGAGGATTTAGCACAGTCTTTAGATGTATTATTACTAAATGGTACTGTGAGCAGATCCTTCAGAGCTTATGCACACTCTTCTCTCCCTGGTTGACATTTATTCCACCAAACACATTTTTCCACAGTAGATTAGGTTTGATTTATGATGATAATATGCAAAGTGAGGTAACTCATGTTTTTGATGAGCTCCACGATAGTCCTCGGGAACTCCCTAGAAGCTTACTTTAATGTTGTATAGTTCTAATAGGATTTGAAATTAGGGAATCACCCATAGTTTGTGGCAGAAGTATAATCAGAGGTACTGTCACTGTGCTTACCCTTTATGTTCTCAATTATTTGCACTACCAAAAACAAACTAACCAAACCAAAATAAAATTAAAATTTATCATTTCTAAAAAAAGAAGGAGGAAGTGACTGAATACCAACCTAGACCTCTCACCTGAGCTCTAGACCATATATTAACCCCTTTACTGGGTACCTAGATGTCCACAATGCTACTTAACCTTAACAAATTCAAAGCCAAGTTTATCGTGTTTACTCTCAATATTTTATGCTTCTCCCTGTGTTCTCTTTCTCGGAGAAAGTGGTCCAAATTTGGCCAAACCAGGAATCTGGAAGTCATCATTAATTTCTCACTCAAGTAAACTGTCAACTTACCCTATAGATTTTATCTTTTAACCCTCTAATATCTATTTCCTCCCCTTTGTTCATACTGCCAATACCTTAAAAATACTCTTTATTATTTTCATAAGCAACAACTTAAGCCCTATTAATGGATTTCAATTGCTCTCTATATAATCCCCTATCAGGTTATAATTTGTAAACATTAAATCTTATCAATTTTATATGTACCTCATGATGAGCTGGGGCAGTTGTATGTGGTTATAATCACCACAGTCAAGCTGTAGATGATTTCCTACCTCTTTTTCAGTTAATCCCCTCCTCTGATCTCAGCCCTAGTCAACCACTGATTTGCTCCCCCTTACTATAGCTTTGCCTTGGAATCATACAATACGTGGTCTTTTATGTCTAGCTTTCCCTTGGCATAATCCTTTGGCATTTACCCATGGCATTGCTTACATCAGTAATTCAATAAATTTTGTTGTATAAATATACAAAAATTTGTTTATTCATTCACTAGTTGATAATAATTGGTTTGCTACCATTTTTGCTACTATGAATAATGGTGCTATGAATTTATGCTGCTAGACTTACAAGTCTTTGGACATATGTTTTCAGTTCTCTTAAGTAAAAACTAGGAATAGAATTTCTGGGTCATATGGTAAGCATATGCAACTTTAGAAGAAACTGTCAAATTGCTTAAGTGGCTCAACTAATTTACATTTCTACCAGCAGCATAGGAGTTCCATTTACTTTACTGGATTGTTATTTATTTTTAAATTGTTTAATTAAATTCACCAGCAAAGTTATCTGGGTCTGGTATTTTGGTTTTGGTAAGGTTTTAAATTCATATTTAATTTTTTTTTAAATATAGAGCTATTTGTGTTAAGGTCTTTTTTGATCTGACTTCTGTACGACTCTAATCCTTCTCACCATTTCTTCCTCACAACTCTATACTTTAGTTGTCATAAATATTATATTGTAGTTCTCCTGAATATTCCACATTGCTTCATACACCCTTTACTTTATATAATTTTATCGATCTGTTTGTTTGGAATATTGTGTCCTGAGCTTTACATAGCTAATTATAAACTTCTTAGTGTTCATCTCAGGAAGCTCTCATTTTCAGGAAAAGTTTTAGTGATTTCACTTCATGTTTTCTTTGCCCATACACCTGTCCATGTTCCACTGCTAGTTATTTTAAGTGTTCTTCCTTTGTCCTCTCCGAATGTCATGTGTAACACTTCTTATGGATGGTAATTGTCTTTTCCTTTTTTTCTTATTAGACTTATGTTACTGAGGTCAAGGACCTTGAGTTTTATCTGTATTTTGTGTGTGTGTGTCAAGCACATAGAGAGTATTCAACAATCATTAGAATGAAAGAAGGAAAGGAGGGCACAAGGAAGGAAGGAAGGAAGAGAGGAAACAAGGAAGAATGGCAAGAGGGAGATAAAAATGTTTTAATAGAGATCACCAGTTCTGGTGATCTTTAACTGGATCTTTAGTAGAGATCTAGTTAACATGGTAATTTTAACTGGAGACAAGTGAGTAAGAAAGTGCTCTTAGAAGAGGCTTTGGTCTGATTCACTTCTATGACTCATATTAGAAACTGGAAACCTAAGTTTTTGAAAACATCTGCCATCATTTCAATCCTCCATGGCCTCTCATGAATTAGGAATATTTATAAATAGAAGTAGCATGAAGAAATTCAAGGTGATAGCTTGCTGTATATGACTGCTATAACCCCCAGAAGCTATAGAGTTAATTGCTTGTCTTAGACTCATACTTAGTCTTGGCTTGTATTGTCAACTCCTAAAATGACAGAATCTATAAAATGACCAGTTTCCACCAGTAGATTATGGTAAGAACCCTGAAGCTCTTTCCCTCGAGGTCTCATTGCTCTCAAGAATAAATAACCATGCTGCCAGAAGAAAAATATACACATAATCTACAAATATATATGAAATATCATATACCTACTATGTGCCAAGCTCCATGCTACTATTCAAAGCACTCCTATCCAGCTTTATTTTATGCCCTCACTCTACTCTTCTTTACACCATATTACTCCTATTCAGGTTACACATATTTTTATCAATTCTCAGTACAGTCATACAATAGGTACATGCTTTAAACACCATGTTCTCCTTAAAAGGAATTTTAATAATGTTTCTTCTTTCCCTCCTCATCCAAGAACAAAATTCAGCATATGCTAAGCAAAATGGCAAGCAGAATATTGTTGAAATGTTTTTATTTTCTGTTTGCTTATATACTGGATGTGGCCACATGTCCCATGTGTCTAGGAAATGTGACCTGGTATTTATTCCAATGCCATCTCTTTAATTAGGGCATAATCCTGTATTCTGCCATGACAAGGTTGAGTTCATTCTAAAGAGTGTAGTAGAATGATCCCTCAAATTGGGTCATGCACAAAATTTAGATTACCCCATAAGCCTTTAGTGATCTAAACTTACTGAAGCAGATTTCAGACAGCTGTTACCAAAACAAGTCTACTTTATTAACTGCACAATCTCTCTCAGATGCTCTAATCTTTGTCAGCTAATTTTAAAATATGAACCACTATTGCTTAATGTGATGATATTTAATTGGTGAGACCTGCCTTAGCCTTACCATTATTATCTTGATCCATTGATTTTTATAATTGCAAATTGAAAAATACACCTATGAGTAGTAACAAAAGCTTGTGCTCAAGCATATAGCTACACATATTGTTTGAGATTTTCGGTGTGTGCTTTCTGTTTTTTTTCATGTCCACCTATATATGCATGGGCAGGCATTGAGAGCTATACACATACATACTTCACATTTTAAACTTGAAATAGGTATTTTGTTTTATTTTTTATTTTTAAATTTTATTTATTAAATTTATTAGGGTGAAATTGGTTAATAAAATTATATAGATTTCAAGTATATTACATGTATATTGCATTGTGTATTCACCACCCAAAGTTAAATTCCTTTTCATCACCATATTTTTGACCTTTTACCCTTATATACCTCCCTCCCCCTTTCCTCTAGTAACCACTAAACTATTGTCCATGTCCATGAAATAAGTATTTTATATGTTAAAATAATAAAACAGTGTTACATATGAAAGTTTTGCATTATTTATTAAATATACATATCCAATCAGGTTGGAAAATCTATTTTAGTGCTCACTTATGTCATGGCAATGTTGTAATACAGACAGTCAGAAGATTTAGGTTCTACCCCTCAAACCTAAACTCTTTCTTATTAGAAATACATTATGTATTGAGGAGCAGATGTGGACATTGAAGTTCACAGGGCAGAGCATACAAAAAAGATCCATGGTAGCATGATCTAGTACAAACTGTTGGCCATCTGCAAAAGTGGAGGATAATCATAGCTTATTTTCCTATGCAATAGTTACTTTATGAAAGTAAACGATTTGTGAGGGATATAGGCAGAGAAATTGTTACTTATTTTTTTAATTGCACATTTTATTGTATAAGGCCCTGAATGCATGAAAGTTTGAAGGGTAAGATTATAATCAGATATCCAAACACACTGCTTTTCCCCTGTCATTTTACTTAACACTCCTCCAGGACTTGATAAGTATTTCCTCTTTTCTTAATGAAACTATCAAACATAAGTTTGGATGTGCTACATTTCTAAATTTAATGTCAAAATTGCCAAAGAGATCCTGTACTTTGAAATATCAAAGATTATAAGATTAAGATAATCAAGAAGCAGGACAGGCTGACAAAAACCTTCTTATAAACTCAGTTAATTATTTTTTTCTTTATTTGAAATACCTTTGTTAGTAGCTGATGGAAGAAAATAAATCTCAAGTTAAAAGAAAACTCTCATGATAAAACACAAACAGTACATAAACATTTGTTATGTAATAATTATTTTAATTAATATTTTATACTCATATCACTATGAGAAATAGGTGAGAAATATATTTGTTTAATAAGAGGAAGAAAGTTTTTTATCTGAATTTGGGTCATTAGTTTGCTGATGTACCATGTTGGGTATTTGCTAGTAAGGAACTGTGTTTCCATTATAAACATTACTTTAGTGAGCTTTAAAAAAATAATGAAGACTGCTGCCAACTTTAAACTCTATAATATATTTGGCACTTGAGAGTAATTTTTCCTTTACAAATTTTAATGACCAAAGTATTGATCTGGCTTGCTGTTGAGTCACAGTGAATTAGAAAAAAAATGTTAATTATGTTCAGCTGCAATTTGGGAGGAGTTGCTTAAAAACCACAAACAATGACTATGATTCCAAAAAAAGTTGGCAAGTGATTAGTCCAGAATTTTTGTTGGATTATATGTGCCATTTAACAGACGTGACGCAAGATGATTAAACCTGGAAGAGTACTCTACCTAATTTTCAAATAAATTTTATGCAGTACTCTTAGCCTTTTCTTAAACTCCACTACATCATTTTTCATCAGAACAGAATTTGCTACATCCTGAATTTCTCTTATGCCTGGAAAGGGGTGGGTAGTAATTGAAGTAATAAAAGAAAAACAGAACACATTAGGAATACAAGGCTGCTCACATAAGTAAGTGCACAACTAATTGTTGATTGAGTTGCAATATTCAAGAGAAGCTCTAGTGTACTTTGACATCAGGTATGGCTGTTCAATTCAGCTGTTTCATACTACAAAAGTAAGGCACAGTTGTAAGACATTTTGGGGCAATTAGTTCCATGCTCATAAATTGCAGCCACCTCAACTAGCTATTTTGCAAATATATGGTACTGGTCACAGAAAAATGGGCTACATAAACTATAGATGGAGCAATTAAAATCTCTCTCCATTACTGTGGAAAACCACATATTGGTCGCACACATTCATGTACAGATGCACAATGAACCTGCACAGTGTTACTTTTGGTCTAATGCTCAAAAGAAGCATATTACCATTAATTTGTAATTATTCCTTTATTTATCCACTCATTCATTTATTCAAAAAATGTTTCATGCCTTTTATGGACAAAGTACTGTGTTAAACATGGAGCATTAATAGATAAAAACACAGTGTTTGTTCTTAAAGAGCTTAAAATTTTTAGGGGTCTAAAGTCATCCACAAATAGTTAATATTTAATATGAATACTATAACAGAGACAAAGAAAGTGATATATTTTTGTGAGAGGATCATGAAATGTATTATAAAGGAGATTTGATAAAGCTAACTATAAAAAAATGGTTTCTAATTTTGCCTAATATGCATTGACAAATTTTACACTAACATTACAAAGGGATCCTTTTTTTAAACATACATTTTTATTGGCATTTGTTAAAATTTTTCCCTTAAATTCATGTACCATACAGAATACAACATAAAATATGTAAAATGGTTTTAGGTCAGCAAATTTTTAGTATAACTGATTATTTCTAATCTATCCATTTTGTTCCCTCATCTACATAATAAGTCTTGTTATCTCAAAACAACATTTTAAAATTCTTTTTCAAAAGTGAATTTGAGACTAATCTCAAATACTAGACATCATTTACTTTAATCATTATTTTACCTGTTACATTTAAGAAATATTTACTTTTTACTATATGCCAGGTACTGTAATGGATGTAACATCTAATTTAGATGAAATAAGGTACCAAACAAGTCTATTTATCTTTATTTTGTAAAGATTTTTGAGGTTTGCATGTGTTTGTTTCTGAGTGTTTGTGTATGAGTGTTTTAGAGCAGGAAAGAAGGTGTTAGTCAAGGTAGAAGGAGGTAGGAATGTAATAAGATGTCAGTTAAATTGTTTTTTTTCATTTAGGTAAAATTAGTATATAATTTCATATTAGTTTCATGTATACAATATAATAATTTGAAATTTGTATAGAGCACAAATTGATCACCATAATAAGTTTAGTTAACATACATCACCATACATTTGACCCTCTTTACCCATTTTGTCTACCTTTCCACCCAGTTACTCTGTGGTAACCACCAAACTGTTCCCTATATCTGAATGTTGATTCCTTCAGTTTGTTTATTTGTTTTGCTTGTTTGATTCCATGTATAAGTAAAATCATATATTTTTCTGTCTTTGTCTGACTTATGTATGACTTAGCATAATACTTTCAAGGTCCATCCATGTTGTTGCAAATGGCAAGATCTCCTTCCTTTTAATTGCCGAGTAGCATTATATATATATTTGTGTGTGTGTGTGTGTGTGTGTGTGTGTATACACACACAAACACATATTCACATAATGTATCTTCTTTATTGTTCATTTATTGATGGACAAATTAGGTTGTTTCCATATCTTGGCTGCTGTAAATAATGCTGCATTGAACATAGGTGTATATATACATTTTTAAAGTAGTGTTTTTGTTTTCTTCAAATAAATTCCAAGAAGTAGAATAGCTGGATAATTTGATAGTTCTATTTTGAATGTTTTGAAGAAGCTCCATACTGTTTTTTTTTCTTAAATTTATTGAGGTGACACTAGTTAATAAACATATAGGTTTTAAGTGTACAAATCTATAACACATTATCTGTATATTGCTTTGTGTGTTCACCACCCAAATTTAAAAAGTTAAATTTCCTTCCATCACCATATATTTGACTCCTTTTATCCTTATCTACCTCTCCCCTCCCCACTTTCCCTCTGGTAACCACTAAACCGTCGTCTATGTCCATGAGTCTCTGTTTGTCTTGTTTATTTGTTGCTTTTAGTTTTATATCACACATATAAGTGAAATAATATGGTTCTCAACTTTTTCAGTATGACTTATTTTGCTGAGCATGATTATACTTCATTTTTTTTATGGCTAAGTAATATTTTGTTGTATATATGTACCACATCTTCTTTATCCAATCATGAGTCAAAGGGAATTTTGCTTCTTTTCATGTCTTGGCTACTATGAACAATGTTACTATGAACATCAGGGACCAAATATCCTTGCAGATAAATGTTTATAAACTTTTGGAGTAAATACCCAGAAGATGGATTGCTAAGTCATATGGTACTTCTATATTTAATTTTCTGAAAAACCTCCATACTGTACATTCCCATAAGCAGTGTGTGAGGGTTCATTTTCCCCCACAATCTAAACAATACTTGTTATTACTTGTCCTTTTGATAATAGCCATTCTAACAGGTGGAAGGTGGTATCTTATGATGGTTTTGATTTGCATTTCCCCAATTGCTAGTGAAGTTGTGCATCCTTTCACATATCTGTTGGCCATTTGTATGTCTTCTTGGGAGAAGTGTCTGTTCAGGACACTTTTTAATTGGATTGTTTGCTTTTTTTTATTGTTGAGTTGTGTGAGTCCTTTGTATAGTTTGGATATTAGGCCCTTATTAGAAGCATAGCTTGCAAATATCTTCTCCCATTTGGATGGTTAACTTTTTGCCTTGTTGATAGTTTCTTTTGCTATGCAGAAGCTTTTTAGTTTGGTATAGTCTCATTCATTTGTTTTATCTATTACTTCCCTTGCCTTTGAGGTCAAATTCATAAAATCCTCTCTAAGTCCAAGGTCCATGAGTTTAGTACCTACGTTTTCTTCTATGCAATTTATTTATTGTTTCAGGTCATATATTCATAACCTTGATCCATTTATAGTTAATTTTGGTGTATGGTGATAGAGAGCAGTCTAGTTTCATTCTTTTGCATGTGACTTTCCAATTATTTCAGCACCATTTATTAAAGAGGTTTTGTTTTTTTTTCCATTGTATGTTTTTAGCACATTTTTCAAAAAGTATTTGGCTATACATATGGGGGGTTATTTCTGGGCTCTCAATTTTGTTTCATTGCTCTGTGTGTCTGTTTTTCTGCCAATACTATGGCATTTTTGTTATTGTCACTTTGGAGGATAATTTGAAATTAGTCAGAGTGATACATCCAGCCTTGTTCTTTTTGTTTAGGATTGTTATTGGTATTTTGGTTCTTTTGTGCTTTTATACAAATTTGACGATTTTTTGTTCTATTTCTTTAAAAAATGCCTTGGAGATCTTGATGAGGATTGCACTAAATCTGTATAATGCTTATGGTAATAAGACCATTAAACTATATTGATTCTTCCAATCCATGAACTCAGAATATCTTTACATTTCTTTGTGTCTTTTTAATTTCCTTTAACAATGTCTTATAGTTTTCAGTGTATAGATTTTCACATACTTTCCTAGCTTTATTCTTAGGTATTTTATTCTTTTTGTGTAATTGCAAAAGGAATTGTTTTTTTTTTTTTTTCCATTTCTTTATCTGAAAATTCATTATTAGAGTATAGAAACACTATGGATTTTTGTGCTTTGATTTTGTATCTTGAAACTTAACTGTATTTGTTTATTTCTAATAGCTTTATTAGTATAGTCTTTAAGGTTTTTTATATAGATAATCATGTCATCTGCAACACGTGACAATTTGACTTCTTCATTCCCTATTTGGATGCTTTTTATTTTTCACTCTTGCCTCATTGCTCAAGCTAGGACTTTCAACAATATATTGAACAAGAGTTGTGAGAGTGGACAATATTATCATTTATTTTTAATTTATTTTAATTTATTTTTTATTTATTTTTAATTTTTTTAGGCAAGGTAACCCTTGGTTGACCTCACAGATTGCAAGGAACTTGTCAGTTTACAATCCCTTAATTTTTATTTTTTACACCTACAGCACCTGGTCTTCCTAGGTGGTTTCCCATTCAAGTACTTACCAGGTCTGACCCTGCTTAGCTTCTGAGATCAGACGGGATCACACTCGTTCAGGGTGACATAGCCATAGACACACTGTTTTATTTCTGATATTTGAGGGAAGGCATTTAGTTTTTTCCTATTAAGTATGAAGTTAACTAAGGGTTTGTTATTCATGGTTGTTATTATGAAGTACTTTTCTTCTATGTCCATTTTATTAAGTGTTTTAATCATAAATGAATGCTGTACCTTGTCAAATATTTTTCTGCATTTATTGATATGATCATACAATTTAAAAAATTTTATTTATGTGGTATATCACATTAATCAATTTGCATATTTTGAACCATCCACATGCCCCTGGAATGAACCCCACTTGATAATGATGTATAATCTTTTTAAATGTATTCTATTTGATAGTATTTTGTTTAGTAACTTTGCATCTAGTATTTTGTTTAGGAGTTTTGCATGTGTATTATTAGAGATACTGGTCCACAGTTTTCTGTATTTATGTGTGTTATCCTTACCAGGTTTTGGTATCAGGGTAATGTTGGCCTCATAAAATGAGATAGGAAGTATTGCCTCTTCTTCAATTTTTTTGAAAACTTTGAGAACAGGTATAAATAATCTTTGAATGTTTGGTAGAATACATTAGTGAGCCATCTCATCCTAGACTTTTACTTTTTGGTAAGTTTTCCAACATTGTTTCAATTACCTTACTGTTGATTGGTCTATTTAAATTTCCAGTTCTTCGTGATTCAGTCTAGGAGGTTGCATATGTCTAAAAGTTATTTATTTCTTCTAGGTTATTGAATTTGGTGGCATATAATTTTTTAGTATTATTGTATGATACTTTGTAATTTGGTGGTATCTGTGGTAACTTTTCCTCTTTCATTTCTGATTTTGTCTATTTGTATCCTCTCTCTTTTTTCCATAGTGGGTACAGCCTGGGGTATATCAATATTTTTGATTTTTTTTAAAGAACTAGCTCTTTGTTGCATTATTTTTCTATTGTCTTTTTGTTCTTAACTTTATTTAATTTTACACTAATTATTATTTTTTTCATATGCTGACTTTAAGCTTCATTTATTCTTTTTTTCTAGATTTTTAAGGAGTTATTTTAGATTTTTGAGGGGAACTTTTGTGTCTTGAATAGGCCTGTAATGATAAGAACTTTTCTCTTATTACCACTTATGCTGTATCCCAAATGTTTTGATATATAGTATTTTCATTCTCGTTTGTTTCTATGTATCTCTTGATTTCTCCATTTATTTCTCCTCTGAATCAGTTGTTATTTTTTAGCATGTCATTTAATCTCCACATATTTGTGGTTTTTCTTGCTTTTTTTTTTACAATTAATCTCCATTTTTATAGCATTATAGTGGGAAACTATGCTTGGTATGATTTCAATCTTCTTAAATTTGTTGAACTAGTTTTGTGTCCCAAGATATGGTCTAACCTTGGTAATGTCCATGAGACTAGAGAAGAATGACTAATTCAGTGTTTTGGCACAAAAGGCTTCATAATCTTTGATTATGTCTAATGGGTCTAATGTGTCATTTAAAGTTGATATTTTCTTATTGATTTTCTGTTTGGATGATCTATCCATAGCTGAAAGTTGGGTATTTAAATCCCCTACTACAATTGTGTTTTTGTCAGTTTCCCTCTTTAGTTCTGTTAGCAGTTGCTTTATATATTTTTGTACTCCTGGATTGGGAGCATATTTGCTGATATGTGTTGCGTCCTCTTGATGTATTGTCCCTTTTATTATTACGAAGTGTCCATCCTTTCTCTCATTACCATTTGTATCTTGAAATCTGTTTCATCAGATATAAGAATGGCTGCACCCAATTTTTTCTAGATGCCATTTGCTTGGAGTTTTATTTTTCACCCTTTTACTTTGAGTTTATATTTGTTCTTGCAGCTGAGATGCATCTCTTGAAGACAGCATATGTTTGGGTTTTCTTTTTCTGAATTATTCTGCTGCTCTGTGCCTTTTTATTGCTGAGTTTGGTCCATTTTCACTTAGGGTGATTATGGAAATATAAGTTTTTACTATAGCCATTTTATTTTTTGTTTTCTGATAGCTTCGTGTCTCAATTATTTTTTTTGACCCTCGTGTTTCTGTCTGTTATTTTAATTTGGTGGTTTTCTATGATTTTTCTTTCTGTTTCCTCTTTTTATCTTTTTTTGGTGTCTCAGTCCTGTAAATTTTAGTGTGTGGTTACCATTAAGTTTATGTAAAGGAAAATTTCACATACATAGTAGTCCTTTTTCTTCTGCTTGCAACTTATCTCTATTCTCCTTTGAAGATACAGATATTTACTCCTTCCTCTTTTCTGTTTTTGTCTCAAATTATCCAAATTTATGCTGTGAGTTCATTTTGAACTTTTAGTAGCTGTTTCTTCTTCTCTTTTAAAGTGTTTTTTGACCTTTAACCATTACATGATATTTAAATTTATAATACCTTTTTCTTCATAAGGTTTGCAATTTCTTGTTTCTATCAGTCTGTTAGTCATCTTACTCATGGTTTTGTACTATTTTGTCTTTTTCTTTCAGGAGAATGACCCTCTTCAGTATTTCCTTTAATGCAGAGCTTATGGTAGAAAATTCTCTCAATTCTATATGTTTGAAAAGGTCTTTATTTCTACTTCATATCTAAAAGAGAACTTTGCTATGTATATATTATTTTTGGCTGGTAATTGCTCTCTTTCAATAGTTTGAATATTTGATTTCACTTCCTTCTAGCTTGTAGAGTTCCTGAAAAAAAAATGTGATGATCATCTAATGGATTTTTCTTATAGGTTACCATCTTCTCCCTGGCAGCTTCAAGAATTCCTTTTTTGTAATTAAATTTTGACAATTTTAATATAATGTTTATTGTAGGGGGCCTTTTTTAATGACATTGGTTAAATGTCATCAAAAATTCAATAAGTTTCAGCTGTACACTTCAAAAATAACGCATGCATACACACACACACACACACACACACACACACACACACACTGTGTGTTCAACTCCCAAAGTTAGATTTATTTCAATCACCACATATTTGACCCCCTTTACCTCGTCCATCGCCCCCAACCCCTCACCCCTTACCCTCTGGTTACAACTAGTCTATAGTCCATGTCCATGAGTCTCTGTAAGTTTTCCTGTTCATTTGTTGCTTTAGGTTTATATCCCACATGTAAGTGATATCATGTGATTTTCAACTTTTTCTGTCTGGCTTATTTTGCTTAGCATGATTATCTCGAGGTCAATCCATGATGTCACAAATGGCAGTATTTCATCTCTTCTTAGGGCTGAATAATATTCCATTGCATATATGTACCACAACTTTTTTATACAATCATCTATCGTAGGATACTTTGGTTGCTTCCATGTCCTGGCAACTGAGAATAATGCTGCTATGAACATCTGTATGCAAATATCCTTTCAGATAAGAGTTTTCAAGACTTTGGGGTAGATGCCCAGGAGAGGGATTGCTGAATCATATGGTAGATCAATTCTTAGGTTTTTGAGGAATCTCCATACTATTTTACTGTTTTTCATAGTGGCTATACCAATATGCAGTCCCACCAGCAGTGTATGATGGTTAATTTTTCTCTGCATCCTCTCCAAAATTTGTTGTTACTTGTCCTGTTGATTATAGCTATTCTAGCAGGTATGAGATGGTATCTCATTGTGGTTTTGATTTGCATTTTCCTAATAGCTAGCAATGTTGAGCATCTTTTCAAGTATTTGGTGGCCATTTGTATGTCCTCTAGGAAGAAGTGTCTGGTCAGGTCTGCTGCCCCTTTCTTGATTGGATCACTTGTTATTTTTTGTTATGGTTATTGAGTTTTATGAGTTCTTTCTATATTTTGCATATTAGGCCCTTATCATAGGTGTTTCTTGAAAATACATTTTCTCATTCAGATGGATATTTCTTTACCTTGTTGATGAGCAGAAGCTTTTTAGTTTGATGTAGTCTTCATTCATTTATTTAGCTTTCACTTCCCTTCCTTTTTGAGGTCAACTTTACAAAATCATCTTTAAGTCCATGTTTCATTCCTGTTTTCTTCTATGCATTTTATTGTTTCAGGTGTTATATTCAGGTCCTTAATCCATTTTGAGTTAATTTTGCTTGGTGGTGATAGACAACAGTCTCATTTCATTCTTTTGCAGGTGGCATTCCAGTTTTCCCAGCATCATTTATTGAAGAGGCTTTCCTTTCAGCACTGTATGATTTTGGCTTTTATGTTAAAAATTATTTGCCCATATAAATATGGGTTTACTTCTGGATTCTCGATTCTGCTCCCCTGGACCCTGAGTCTATTTTTCTGTCAACACCATGCCATTTGATTACTGTCACTTTGTAGTATAATTTGAAGTTGGGCAGAGTGATGCCTCCAGTCTCATTCTTTTTTTCTCAGGATGGATTTGGCAATTTGGAGTCATTTGTGCTTTCATATAAATCTGATGATTTTTTGTTCTACTTCTTTAAAAAATGCCTATGGGGTTTTGATGGGGATTGTCTTAAATCTGTATAATGCTTTAGGTAATATGGTCATTTTAATTATGTTGATTCTTCCAATCCATTTCTTTTTATCTTCTTCAATTTCTTTTAATAGTGTCTTGTAGTTTTCATTATACAGGTCTTTCAAAAGTTTTGTTAGATTTATTCTTGATGTTTTATTCATTTTGTTGCAATCGCAAAAGTAATTATTTTTTCCACTTCTTTTACTGACATTTCATTATTAGAGTATAAGAACACTATGGATTTTTGAACTTTGATTTTGTACCCAGAAACATTACTGTAATGGTTTATTATTTCTAGTAGTGTTTTTTTTTTTTTTTTTTTTTTTTTTTTTAGTCTTTAGGGTTTTCTATATATAAAGAATCATGTCATCTGCAAATAGTGACATTTCAACTTCTTCCTTTCTTATTTGGATGCCTTTTATATCTTTCTCTTGCTTTATTACATTTGCTAGGACCTCCAATGTTATACTGAATAACAGTGGTGATAGTCTTGTTCCTGATCTTAGAAGGATGGTTTTTAGTTTTTCACCATTAAGTGTAATGTTGGCTGAGGGTTTTTCATAGATGGTCTTTATTGTGTTAAGTTACTTTCCTTCTATACCAATTTTGTTAAGTGTTTTGATCATAAATGTTTGCTGGATTTTGTCAAAGACTTTTTCTGCATCTATTGATATGATCATATGATTCTTATTTTTTAATTCATTTATGTGGTGTATCACATTAATCAATGTGTATGTTGAACCATCCCTGTGCCACTGAAATGAAGGCCACTTGATCGTGGTGTATAATCTTTTGAATATGTTACTGTATTCGGTTGGCTAGTATCTTATTTAAGATTTCTGCATCTGTATTCATGAGAGATATTGTTCTATAGTTTTCTTTTAGTGTGTTATCTTTACTAGGTTTGGTATCAGGGTAATATTGGCCTCATAAAATGAGTTGAAAAGTATTGCCTCCTGTTTGATTTTTTGGAAGAGTTTGAGGAGAATAGGTATTAAATCTTCTTTGAATGTTTGGTATAATTCACTTCTGAAGCCATCCACTCCTAGACTTTTACTATTTGGTAGGGTTTGATCATTGTTTCCATTTTCATATTGCTGATAGGTCTATTTACATTTTCCAGTTCTTCTTGATTCAGTTTAGGAAGACTGTATTTTTCTAAGTACTAGTCCATTTGTTCTAGATTATAAATTTGGTGTTATATAGTTTTTCATAGTGTTCTTGTATGATGCTTTGTATTTCTGCGATGTCAGTCGTAATTTTCCCTCTTTCATCCCTGACTTGGTTTATTTGTATCCTTTTTTTTTTTTTTTTGGTGTGTATGTGTGTGTGTGTGTGTGTGTGTGTGTGTGTGTGTCTAGCCAGGATTTTGTCAATTTTATTAACCTTTTCAAAGAAACTGCTCTTTGCTGCATTTATTTTTTCTATTGTTTTTTTTTTTGTTGTTGTTGTTTTCAATTTCATATATTTCTGCTCTAATTTTGATTATTTCTTTCCTTCTGCTGACTTTAGGCTTCATGTATTCCTCCTTTTCTAGTCTTTTAAGATGAAGTGTTAGATTGTTTAATTGGGGTCATTCTTGTTTTTGGAGATAGAGCTGTAATGATATGAACTTTCCTCTTACGATTGCTTTTGCCATGCCCAAACGTTTTCATATGTTGTACTTTTATTATCATTCATTTCTATGTATCTCTTGATCTATCTTTTTATTTCTTCTCTGACCCAGTTCTTCTTCAGTAACATGTGGCTTAATCTACATGTATTTGTGGGCCTTTCTGATTTCTTTTTGCAGTTGATTTCTAGTTTCAAAGCATTTTGATCAGAGAATGTAGTGGTATGATTTCAAACCTCTTGTATTTTTTGAGACTATCTCTGTGTCCCAGTATGTGGTCAATTCTCAAGAATGTTCCATGGGCACTAGAGAAGAATGTATAAGCAGTTGTTTTGTGATGGAAGGCTCTGTAAATATCAATTATGTCCAGTTGAACTAATATGTTATTTAAGGATGTTATTTCCTTATTGATTTTCTGTTTGGATGATCTGTCCACATCCAACAATGTAGTGTTTAGGTCCCGTACTAAGATAGTGTTTTGGTCTGTTTCTCCCTTGAGTTCTGTTAGTAATTGCTTTACATATTTTGGGGCTTCTTAATTGGGTGCAAAGATATTAATAAGTGTTATGTCTTCTTGGTGCATGACTCCATTTATCTTTATGAAGTGTCCCTCAGTATCTTTCTTTATCTTTTTTATTTTGAAGTCTAATTTTGTTTGATATTAGTACTGCTACTCCTAGTTTGCTTTGAATGCCATTTACTTGCAATATCATTTTCCAGGCTTCACTTTGAGTCTATATTTTTCTTTGGAGCTGAGCTGAATCTCCTGGAGAGAGCATATAGTTGTGTTTTTTTTTGTTGTTGTTGTTGTTTTTGATTCATTCTGCAAGTCTGTGTTTTTTTATTGGTGAGTTCAATCTATTCACATTAATTGAAATTTGAGGTCTTTTTACAGACATTTTATCTTTTGCTTTCTGGTAGCTCGGTGTTGCTATTACTTTCTTGTCCTTATGTTTCTGTTTTCTTCATTTCGGTTGTTTTTTTTTGTGCATTTTTTCTTTGTTTTTTTTTTCTTGTTTTATGTTACATATTTCAGTTCTGAATCTTCTCTGTGTGATTACCATTAGAATATGTAAAGGATAGTTATATATATACAGTCATCCATTTTCTTCTGTGCGTGCCTTATCTTTATTCTCCTTTGTGAATTTTGATCTTTGAATCCTCCCCTTTTCAGTCCTCATTATCTCAATTTGTCCCTTATATGCTGAATGTTCATTACTATCTTGCTATAGCAATTCTCTTGTTATTATTTAAGCCTATAATGCCTTGCTCTTAGTAAGGGTTGCATTCCTCTGCTTCTAGTTGCCTGACAGTCACCTTCTATTTTTTTTTTTGTCTTTTCGTTTTAGGTGAGCTGACCCCTTTCAGTATTTCCTGTAGTGCAGGTCTCGTAGTGGAGAATTCCCTCAATTTTTGTATGTCTGGAAATGTCTTTATTTCTTCTTATATTTAATGTAAAGCTTAGCTAGATACATTATTTTTGGCTGATAGTTCCTTTCACTTAATTGTTTAAATATTTAATTCCACTCCTTTCTGGCCTGTAAGGTTTGTGGTAATACGTCCGAAGATTATCTAATGGGTTTTCCTTTATAAATTATCATTTTCTTGTCCTTGGCTGCCCTGAGAATCTCTCTTTATCATTGGTTTTTGATAATTTTAATACCATGTGTCTTGGTGAAGCCCTATTTGGGTTGAGATAATTGGGTGTTCTGTTGAATTCATGAATTCCAAGTTTTAACTCATTCCTCAGTTTGGGGAACTTCTCGTCAACTATTTGTCTGAAAATGCTTTCTAATCCCTGCTCATTTTGCTCTCCTTCAAGAATGCCCATTATTCTGATGTTCTCAGCTAGTTCTTGAATTTCTCTTTCATTATTTTTCATTCTTCGGTTTGTCTCTTCTTTTTTTTGCTTTATTTCTAGATTTCTGTCTTCGATATCACTGATCCTTTCCTCCATTTGGTTGGCTCTATTTCCCAAGTTTCTTATTTCCTTTTTCAACTCTTGCAGTTTGTTCTTTATCTCTAGTAGTTCTATTCTGTTCTTTTTGAGGGTTTCCATCTCCTTGGTAAAAAACTCATTTTGTTCATTTAGTTGTTTTTTCAATTCCTGAAATTGTTGATATGAATTGTTTCAGATCTCACTGAGTTTTTTTCAGAAGTACCATCCTGAATTCTCTGTCATTTAAGTTGCATATTTCTATGTCTGTAGGCTTATTTTCTAGAGATTTTTCTCTCTTTCTTGTTACCTTGGTTGTTGATGGACAACTTCTCTGCCTGTGCATTTATAGACTTCTTTTCTGCTTTTTTTTTCCAGAAAGAAAATTTATTATATAAAGATCACTCTTTAGCCTGTTGCAAAGAAGGCACTTTTCTTTTGTTTTCCAGTAGGTGACTTCTAAGCCTCTTGGATCCCTGCTTTGTATAAATCCTTAATAATGCCCCTTTTTCCTTTATTGATGTTTAATTGTGCTTGTTACTTTCAGTCTCTGTCTCTGTCAGTTTTAGCAACAGTTTTGGTAGCATTTGCTCAGATTCCCCTGGAGGTCCACAGTGTTCCGTCTCAGAGGATATGCAAGGAGGGGCCTTCTGGGTTGCAGGATGGGGACTGCAGCTCAGCCTCGGTTTTGCAAGCCTGGCTGGTATAAATTAACTGTTGTTTCTTTGCTGTCCTGCTTCTTTGCTTTCTGTGCTGATAACTGGGCACTGCCACTGGCTGCATGGAGCTCACAATTCTCCTAGGTAGGTCTGCTCAGGGAACTCACTGCACCTTCTTCCCTACCCCTTCCTCCTACCTGGAGCTCTGGCTGGGACAGGTAGCTTCCTTGTTTCTTCCAGTCCACCACTCGACACCCAGAGTTCTGACCTGTGATAGCTCTTATGCATAGATTCCATGCTCAGACTTGCTGTTATGCAGTTTGTGGGGGTTTTTTAATTTTAATTTTTTTTTTAGTTTTAAATGTTCAGCTTATAGTTTTAAGTGGAGAGATCTGGGAACATCTCTCACTCTGCTATGTTTCTCTAAACTTGATCTAACATTTCTTGTTATACTGGCTTGTTGGTGATGAATTCCTTAAGCTTTTTCCTGTCTGGGAAACTCTTTATCTCACCTTCCATTTTAATTGAAAGCCTTGCTGAGTAGAGTATTCGTGGTTGTAGATTCGTGTTTTTCATAAGTTTGAATATTTCTTGCCATTCCCTCTGACCTATAAAGTTTCTAGTGAAAAATCAGCAGACATTCTCACAGGCATACCCTTGTAAGTAACTAGCTTCCTTTCTATTGCTGCTTTTGAGATTCTCTCTTTGTCTTTAACTTTTGTTATTTTAATGATGTGTCTTGCTGTGAGTCTATTTGAATTCTTCTTTGGAACTCTTTTTACTTCCTGAACTTGTATGTCTAATTCCTTTTCCAGGTTAGGGAAGTTTTCTGTCAATATTTGTTCAAATAGATTCTCAGTCCCTTGCTCTCTCTCTTCCTGTTCAAGTATTCCCATGATCCAGTTGATTTTAAGCTTCATGTTGTCCCAGAGGTCTCTTAAACTCTCCACATGTTTTAAAATTCTTTTTTCCTTTTGTTCTGTTGTTTTGTTGTCTTCTAATTTGCTGATTCTGTCTGTCTTCTGCTTCATTCAATCTACTGTTGAATACTTCAAGTGTATTCTTCTTTTCAGTTTTTGTATTCCTCATTTCTCTGTTTTTTTTTTTTTTTTGGTTTCTATATCCTTTTTTATGCTGTTATTGTACTCATTCATTCTCCTCATAAGTTCATTGAGCATCCTTATAACCATTATTTTGAACTCAGACTCTGGTAGGTTGCTTACCTCCTTTTCATTTAGCTTATTTTCTGGAGTTTTCTCTTGTTTCATTTGTGGCATGTTTCTTTGTTTTCTCATTTTATTGGCCTTTCTGTGTTCTTTTTGACATGTCAGGAATATTTGTTTCATTTCTCAGCCTTGACCAAATGGCCTAATGTGGAAGGTGTCCTGTGTGGTCCAGTGGCTCACTCTCCCTGATCCCTTGTGCCAGGAGTTTTGAAGGGGACCTTTGTGTGGATTGTGTGTGATCTGCTGTTGTTGCCAAGCCTTTATTGTTGTTAGTAGATCAGTGGGTGGGATTAACATTCAGGCTAATTGTGGGAATTGGCTGCACTCTTAGGAAAAGAGTTGTTGTGTGGCGGCTGACCCCACTGAGTGGGATTTGCCAGAGCAGGCTTGTGTATTTAGTGTAACCACCGTTTGTGTGTATCATTACTGGAAGCAGTCAGGAGTTGCTCATTGTGGTATGGTGCCTGCCTCCAGATGTGTTGGTTTTATGGCTCCTTGGGAAGGGCTCCCCCTTAAGCCAAGGTCAGCTGCTGTTTTTGATTGCTCAGGTGAGAACTACAAAGTGATACGCTGACGGTTGTTGCCTAATGCTGCATCTATAGGTAAGTGGAAGAGACAGTGCTGTATGCAGTTCTCGATTACCCCGTCTCTGACCTATGGCAGTTTAGCAGAGGGACCAGTGCTCCTCAAGTCCTGATACAGCATATCAGCTGCCTGTAAGTCTCCAAAACTAGATGAGCCACTGGGTGATATGCATGTTGAGTGGCACAGGGACCCTGGGAGTCTCCTTGGTCTAGTGAGTAAATTTCCCTCTGCCACTGCAGTGCCAGTTTACATGCCCATGCTGTCTCTGTGGCTTGCTGTACAAGTTTCCACCCATAGCAAGGCCAACTGCTGCCCACTCTCAGCCTAAATGTGCTACCCCAGAGCAAGGGCAGCTGCCACTCAATGTGCAAAGGGCACTTTATATACTGGATGATGCAGGAACTCAGGGAGTTAAGGGCTGTCAGGCCAATACAGACCCCTGTAATCCCCTTAAGAGATATTGTAGCTTGTACAGGCAGCAGTGGTCTGTGCACAACTGTTTTCTTCAAAATGCGCTCACTGCGCTAACCAAGGTCTGTTGTCTGTGCTTACTGCTCAACCCCAGAGCCAAGCAGGGCACAGGAGGCTGCTTGTCAATGGGCTGCAGGTATTTTATAGCTTAGTTGAAGTGGGGTCTCAAGGCAACAAGATCCATTCGGCCAATATAGCCTCTATTTTGCTGCAACTTCTGTGTCTGGGCATTCCCGCTGTAGACCCAGTATACAGTGAGACCAGCTGCCATCAGGAGTGTTCCCACAGACCCTTGTGCTCTCTGTACACAATATTGCAACTCTTGCAGGCTACAAAGTTCTGCCTGCCATTGATTTCCATTCAGTGATCACCCTGTGCCAACCAAAGTTTTTTGCCTGTGTAGATTAGGCAACCAGGGAAGGGGAAGGGCAGGGTTGTGTCAGTTCACTGTCAGTGGGCCACCTGAGCAATTTGTGGGTATGGTGGGGCAGGGTGTCAGAGAGACCGTGGCAGTGAGATATATACTGCCTCAATATTGCTGCAAATTTGGTAACTGTTGTGAGTTCCCACAGAAGACCCATATCACAGCAAGACCAGCTGCTGTCTGGGACTGGCCCACAAGTCCCTGATATCCACCCAAGTTCGTGTTGGTAGCAGCAATCTGCCTAACCCTATCTTTGAAATGCGACTCACAGCACTGGTTGCCTGCTGGTAATGGGAATGTAACTTACTGGGCTGGCCACTTTTGCTGGGATTGGAAAGGCCACTCACAACAATGGCTGCCCAGCTGTGAACACTTGGTCCTGAATCACTAGGAGCTGAGCTTGGCAGCAAGCCAATAACACCTGTCCTGGGCAGTCTGCAGGTTAGGTGGGGTGGGCTGCTCCCCTCAGACCAGCGCTTCCTAATGACTCTGTGAGAGGGATCTGTACAATCAAGTTGGCATGGTCTGTAGGTTACCCTATAGGGGTGCTGGACTAAGGGACAATGGTAGCTGCCTTTCCAGCCCTCGTTCTGACTCCAGGTAATGGAGACTTTTTCAGAATGAATCCCACCCAAGCCTCAGACCCACTGTCCAGGTGAGTGTCCGCAGGTCAGAAAGTCTTTGTGCAGGTCCTTAAAAGGGACATCTGGGGTTTCAGTCTCCTGTCTCACCCAGATGGCCGAAATCCCCTGTAATTTCTATAATCAGAGTTATTGGAATCTCCTCTTCCCTGGGCTGGTACCGTGTGCTGGAGAGCCCCAGATGAGACCAGCACCCTGCCTCTCCTTCAAGAGAGCCTCTGCAGCCTTGCTGTCCCTCCCGGTGATCCTCTACCACCCACGGATATGGGTCCAGCTGGATTAGGGACTTTTCTCCTCCTACCGTCTTCGATGTGGCTCCTTTATATTATCAGATGTAGGTGTTATGATCAGCTGGACTTCAGGTGATTCTCCATGTTATTTTATGATTTGTTTGTAATTTCAATGCAGTGCTGGGAGGAGGCAAACTCTGCTTTTACCTAGTCTGCCATCTCTTCAGAATCAAAGCTTGAATTCTTTTACATAGCAATATGCATTTATAGTGACTTTATGTCTTTTTGTAACTTGAAAGTTCATTTTTTTATTGAATAACATTTCATTGTGTGGATGTTTCAGTTTTTTTTTTCATACTTATTGAAGGACATCTTGGTAGCTTCCAAATTCTAGTAATTAATATTGAAACTACTATAAATATCCTCATGCAAGTTTATGTGTAGACCTGAATTTTTAATGCATTTAGGTAAATATGAAGGAGCACAGTTGTTGGATCATAGAGTGAGAGTATTTTTAGTTTTGTAAAAAAGTACCAATCTGTCTGCCAAAGTGGCTGTACCATTTTTAATTCCCACCAGCAGTGAATGTGAATTTCTATTGCTCTACATCCTTTCCGCTGTTTGGTGGCATCAATATCTTGGATGTTTACCATTCTAATAGATATGAAGGATATATCATTTTTGTTTTAATTTGCAGTTCCTTAAAAATATATGATATTGAACATGCTTTCATATGCTTATTTGTCATCTGTGTGTCATTGGTTAGCTGTATGCTCAGGTCTTTTGTTAAATTGTTAATTAGGTTGTTTTCTTAATGTTATTTTAAGAATACTTAGTATATTTTGGAATAAGCCCTTTGCAAGATTTTCTCCAAAAACCTAGGAGAAATTTCAAAATTTGCCTTTTTATTCTCTCAACAGCCTTTTTGCATAGAATAAGACTTTAATTTTAATAAAGTACAAATTTTATTTCTTTTATACATTGTACTTTTAGTACTGTATAAAAGTACTTTTAGTCTAAAACATCATCACCAAATCGAAGGTAACCTAGATTTTCTCCCGCATTACCTTCTAGGAAATGTATAATTTCGTATTTTACAGTTTGATCTGCTGCCTTTTTTGTGAAACATTTGTGAGTGGTGTCAGGTTTGTACCTACATTCATTTTTGTTTTTTGTATGTGGATGTCCAACCTTTTTAGTACTATTTGTTGAAAACACTATGATTTTTCTCTTTAATTGCTTTTGCTCCTTCATCAAAGACCAGTTGACTATATGTCTGTGAATTTATTTTTGGGCTCTCAGCTCTATTCCATTGATCTGTTTGTCTATCCTTTCACCAACACTACCCTGTCTTAATTACTGTGGCATTATAGTTAGTCTTTAAGTAGCATAGCATCAGTTCTTTGGCTTCATTTTACTTTTTAAGTATCATGTTGTTGATTCTGGTGATTTTGCATTTTAATATAATCCTTAGAATGAGTTTATCAATTTCAGAAAAATATAACTTACTTGAAGTTTGATTGGGATTGTGTTGATTATATAGATAAAGTTGAAAAAACATGGAATATCTCTTTATTTATTTAGATTTACTTTGATTACTGTCATCAGAATTTTGTTGTTTTTCTCCTATACTTCTTATACATAATTTGTTTAATTTATGCTAAGTATTTCATTTTTTGGGCTAATACAAATGAAGTTGTATTTTGAATTTCAAATGTCAATTGTTTATTGCTCATATGTAAAAAAAGAATTTACTTTTGTTTGTTAGCATTGTGTTCTGTAATGTTGCTATAATCACTTAATAGTATGGGATTTTTTTAATTGATCATTTGAGATTTTCTATGTACACAATTATATTACCTACAAAGATAATTTTATTTCTTCCTTCTTTATCCATGTACCTTGCATTTCCTTTCCTTTTCTTCTTGCATTAGCTAAGATATCTGGTATGATGTTGAAGAGAAGTGGTGATAGAAGACATTAATTCTTTATTCTTGATTTCAGCAGAAAAAGATTTAATCTGTCACCATTAATTATAATATTAAATGTAGGATTTTTATGGATGTTATTTATCAAGGTGAGGAAGTTCCTATCAAGTTTCTATCTCAAGTTATTGAGAATTTCTATGATGAATATGTTTTGAATTTTGTCAAATGCTTCTTCATTTATTTATGTGACTATATAATTTTGTTCTTTTTCTTCTTGATGCGACAGATTATAGTAACTGAATTTGTAAGTTGAGCTCAACTTGCATATCTGGCCTAAGTCTTGATAATGGTGTATACTTTTTAATACATTATTGGACTCCATTTGCTAATATTTTGTTAAAGACTTTTACAGTTACGTTTATGAGAGATATGCATTTGTATTTTTTAAAATATATTTTTATCTGGTTTTGATATTAGTGAAATTCTTGTCTTATATGAGTTAGAACATGTCCCCTCTGCTTCTATTTTCTTTAAGAAATTGTAGAAAATTGGTATAATTTCTTTTTAAATGTTTGATATTTTTCACCAGTAAACCCATTGGGGCCAGGTGTTTTCTGTTTTGGAAGGTTATTAATTGTGGATTTGCTTTATTTAGTATATATGGTCCTGTTCAGATTATCTATTTCGTTTGCGTGAGTTTTAGTAATTTGTATCTTTCTAGGAATTGTTCCATTTCACCTATATTATCAAATTTGTGGACATAATTTTTTTAAATTCCTTTCTTAGTTTTTAATATTTATAACATCCATGGTGATAGCTTCTCTTTCTTTTCTAATATTAGTAATTTATATCTTCTATTTTTTCTTAGCCTAGTTAGTAGTTTATACATTTTATTGATCTTTTCAAATAATCAGGCTTTGTTTTCTTTGATTTTGTTTTTAATTTTATTGATTTTTGCTCTACATTTATCACTAATTTTCTTCTGCTTTCTTTGGATTTAATTTGATATTTTTTTCTTTTCTAAGATAGAAGCTTGAATAATTCATTTGATCTCTTTCTTCTTTGTAATATATACTCACAATTCTATAGATTTCCCTCTAAGTACTACATTCATCACATTCCACCAATTTTAATAAATTTTGTATTTTCATTTGGTTCAAAACATTTTAAATTTATCTAGAACTTCCTTTCAGCCTACATGTTATATAGAAGTATGCTATTTAATCTCTATGTATTGTGAATTTTCAGGTATCTTTCTGTTATTGGTTTCTACTTTAATTTCACTGGGATCCGAGAGCACATTTTGTATGATTTCTATTCTTTTAAATTGTTAAGTCATGTTTTATGGCCCAGAATGCGTTTAGTCTTAGAGAATATTCAAAGTAGTTTGAGAAGAATATATATTCTGCTGTTTTTGGATGAAAGATTTATAAATGTCAATTAGGTCTAGTTGATTGATTATGCTATTTAGTTCAAGTCTGTCTTTTTTTTTTTCCTGCTAGCTGGACCTGTCAATTACTGAGAGATGAGTGTTGAAATCTCCAACTATTCAAATGAATTAGTTTTTTGCCTGCAGTTCCATCAGTTCTTGCTTCACAAATGTTGATGCTTCACTGTTAAGCACATTCACCAAAAGCATTGTTATGTCTTCTTAGAGAATGGACCCCTTTATCATTATGCAATGAACTTCTTTATCACTGATGATTTTTCTTGCTGTGACATCTGGTTGGTCTGAAATTAATAAAATAACACCAGCTTTCCTATGGTTGGTGTTAGCATTGTTTGTCTTTTACCATCCCTTTACTTTTACCATTATGACTATGTAGAGGATAGTTATATATATATACAGTCTTCCATTTTCTTCTGCATGTGCCTTATCTCCTTTCCCCTTTGCAAATTTGGATCTTTGAATCCTCCCTTTTCTGTCATTGTTCTCTTAATTTGTCCCTATGTATGCTTAATGTTCATTGCTAACTTGCTATAGCATATCTCTTATTGTTTAAGCTATAATGCCCTGTTCTTAGTAAGGGTTGCACTCCTCTGCTTCTATCTGCCTGCTAGTCATCTTACTCTTAATTATGTATTTTTTTTTTTGTCATTTTGCTTTAGATGAGCTGACCCCTTTCAGTATTTCCTGTAGTGCAGGCCTCGTAGTGAAGAATTCCCTCAATTTTTGTATGTCTGGAAATGTCTTTATTTCTCCTTCATATCTAAAGGAGAGCTTTGCTGGATACATTATACTTGGTTGACAGTTCCTTTCATTTAATAATTTGAATACTGGATTCCACTCCTTTCTGGCTTGTAGGGTCTGTGCTGAGAAGTCCAAGGATAATCTAATGGATTTTCCTTTATAGATTACCAACTTATTTTCCCTGGATGCCTTGAGAGTTCTTTCTTTGTCATAGAATTTTTTGATAATTTTAACACATTGTATCTTGGAGAAGGCCTTTTTGGGTTGAGATAATTGAGTGTTCTGTTGACTTCTTGAATTCCAAACTTTAGTTCGTTGCTGAGATTTGGGAAATTCTCATCAATTATTTGTCTGAAAATGCTTTCTAATCCTTGCTTCTTTTCCTCTCCTTCAAGAATGCCCACTATTCTTATGTTTCCTCTCCTGATGGTATCAACTAGTTCTTGTATTTCTTTTTCATTATTTTTCATTCTTCAGGTTCTCTCTTCTACCTTCTGCTTTATTTCTAGATTTCTGTCCTCGATATCACTGATACTTTCCTCCATTTGGTCAGCTTCATTTCCCAGCTTGCTATTTCATTCTTCATCTCTTTCAGTGTATTCTTGATCTCCAGAATTTCTATTTGGTTCTTTTCAAGGGTTTTAGTCTCCTTGCTAAAAGAACTCATTCTGCTAATCTAATTTTTTTTTTTTTCAAATCCTGGAATTGTTGATATGAATTATTTTGGATCTCATTGAGTTTTTTTTTTTTTTTTCTGAAATACCATTCTGAATTCTGTCATTTAAGTTGCATATTTCTATGTCTGTAAGCTTATTTTCTGGAGATTTTTCTCTTTCTTTCTGAGATGCCTTGTCACCTTGGCTGTTCATGGTGTTTAAGAGACTATTTCTCTGCCTGAGCATTAATTGAAATGTATTGTGCTTTTTGTCTGGAAAGATTTATTATATAATGATCTCTCTTTAGCCTGTTGCAAAGAAGACATTTTTCTTTTGGTTTCTGGTAGGTGGCATCTAAGCCTCTTGAATCCCTGCTTTATATAGTCTTAATAATGCCTTTTTTTCCTTATAGATATTCAATCTTTCTCACTACCCTCAACCTCAGTCCCTGTCAGTGTTAGCAACAGTTTCAGTAGTGTTTGCTCAGATTCCCCTGGGTCTCTGCTGTGTTAAGTCTTGGAGGATATGGGGGAAGTGCTCCTCTGGTTTTGGGGATGTGGGCTCCAGCTCAGCCTCATATTTTGCAATGAAGGCTGGTAATAATCAACTGTTGCTTCTCTGCCATTCCTGATTCTTTGCTGTCCCTACTTCTCTGATTTCTGCCCTGATCCCTGGGCATTGCCACCGGCCACATAGAGTTTATAGCTCTCCCAGGCAGGATTGTTCAGGGAACCTGCCACCTCTCCTTCCCTCCTCCTCCTCCTGCAGGGAGCTCCAGCTGTGAGAGGAAGCTTCTTTGTTTCTCCTAGTCTACCACCAGACACTCGGAGTTCTGACCTGTGTTACCTCATGCACAAATTCCATGCTCAAACATACCGATGTGCAGGTTGGGTGTTTTTTTGTTGAGTTTTAGATGTTCAGTTTATTGTTGTTTCAAGGAGAGAGATCTGGGTCATCTCTCATTCTGCCATATTTCTGACATCATCCCAATCCCTTTACTTTTAATTGATCTGTCTTTATGTTGAAGGTTAGTTTTTTTTTTTTTTAAATAAGGTATACTTGAATGTTTTTTTTATTTACTATGATACTTTTTCTTTTAATTCATGTATTCAGACCATTGACATTTATAGTGATTATTGAGATACTTGAATTAATATCTATCATATCTGTAGTGATTTTCTATTCATTGCCCTTGTTCTTTGTTTCTGCTTTTGACTCCTCTTTTCCTATCTCTCTGGTTTTAACAGAACATTGCATATAATTGCATTTTATTTTATCATTTAACATTCTAAATATACTTCTTATTTTAATGTTTTTGTTGTTTTTTTCCTAGAGTTTTTAATATATATTTATGACTTATTTTATACAGATTTTTTTAAATTATGGTGACATTGGTTAATGAAACCCAGTAAATTTCAGGTGTATAATTTAACAGTATTAAATATATATATTGCATTATATGTTTACTGCCCATAGTTAGATTTCTTTCTGTCACCACATATTTGATCACTTTTACCAGATCTACCTCCTCCTCTCCCATGACTAATCTAAATCTGGTTTAAAATAACACTATCTCCAGTACCTTATAGTTAGTGCAGTTTCCTTATAACAGAGTATTCCTAATTCCACTCTCCTGTCACTTTTAATGTTGCTGTCACTTATTTTGCTTATCTATGTTTTAAGTTGCCAAATTTGTTGTTGCTCTTACAATTTCGAATATTTGGTTGACTGCAAAATCAGCTAAGAATAAGGATAATAACAGATTTCATTTTACCTTCATTTATTTTTTTCTAATCCTCTTCCTTTCTTTAAATAGTTCTAAATCTCAGACCTATATAATTCTCCTTTCTAAAGAACTTCTTTTAACATTTTTCTTGTTATTTTACTGGTGAAAAAAATCCCTCAATGTTTGCTTGTCTGACAAAATCTTTATTTCTCTTTTACTTTTGAAGGATAATATCACTTGGTAAATACTGTGGATTGATGTTTTTTGCTCTTTTGACACTTTAAATATTGCATTCTACTCTCTTCTTGCTTGTATGTATTTTTAAAGAGAAGATTGATGTAAATCTTGTCTTTGCTCCTATACAAGAATGGTTTTTCCTTCTGCTTGCTTGTTTAATTTTTTTTTCATAATTTTTTGCAGATTGAACCTGTTATGCATAGCTGTGGTGAAAAAAAAAAGAGAAAAAATTATATATTATCCTTCTTTTCTTATTTTATGAGCTACCTAGATTTGTAATTTGGTGTCTGTAATAAGCATTTCATTATTACTTCAAATATTCCTTCTCTTTCTGTTTTTCTTTCTTCTTCTGACATTCCCATCACACATATGTTGTACCTTTCATAATTTTCTTACAGTTCTTGGATATTCTACTCCATTATTTTCATTCTTTTTTCTCTTTGATTTTAAGTTTGCAAAGTTCATATTTCCCTCTTTTCATGCTCATTGATTCTTTTTATTCATGTCTAGTAATAGATGATTATATCAAAGGTATTTATCATTTTTCTTATGGTCTTTAGTTTTTTAGCATTTTATTTTTTATATTTCTTAGAGTTTCCATGTTTCTGCTTACATTATTCACTTTTTCTTGAGTGTTGTCTACTTTCAACATTCAAGTTGAAAGTAGAATTAAAAATAACTATGATCAATAACTTAATGTATTGATCAATAACTTAATGTATTGATCACAGTTATTTTTAATTCTTAGTCTGATAATTCTAAAATCTCCGCTATACCTGAGTCTGGTATTGATGCTTGCTCTGTATTTTTAAACTGTGGGGATTTTTTTGTTTGTTTAGTTGGTTGTTTATTATTTATTTATTTAATATTTTTAAAATTATGTTTATTGGGATAACATTGGCTAATACAATTATATAATTTTCAGGTCTACATTATCTTTTGACATCTACATATTCTATTGTGTTTTTACCACCCGAAGTCCAGTTTCCCTCAGCTATCATATATTTTACCCTCCTTGCCCACTTCACCCTCCCCCAAACCTCCTATATTTGACCACCTTTACCCCATCTACCTTGCAAGTTGACCAAGATGTATAAGATAAAGGAACTTAGGTAAACTGGCCTATTAGTGTGAGGTTTTATTTTAATCTAGCTAGGTGTTAGACTGTGTGTAATGCTGTAGGTGTCAGAAGGAAAAATTGTCTCTATTTTCCTTGTTTTTTGTCTCCTCTGTGGACCTTGGGTTTCTCTAGAGACTACTTCATAAATATTGTCTAGACAAGGAGGTTTTTTTTTTTTTTTTTTTTTTTAAGGGTGACTAAAGTTGAGTATTTCCCTTCTCCAGATTAGTTTCTGGTAAAAAACCACAGTCATTTAGTGTCTAGTAATACAGTTTCCCTGAAAACATTTTTATTAGAAAAATAGAATGGCTACTTTTCCCTTTCTTCTGCCAAAAGCACTAAGGGATTTTCTATGATCTTCACTATTTAAAACTGGTATATCTCTTGGTTGCAAAACTCCTAAAAGTGTGGAGTTCCCCCAAGACTGACCCTCACTGGAGTTCTTAACTCTCAAGCTTGTCTAGACTGAGCCTTTGGCATTTTGTCACTTACAGTTTAAGTTTTACACCTTTGTTTTGGTTCTAATGGTAAATTTCTTTTCCTAGACTTTTGTTCTCATAACCTGTGATTATGTGCATTCACCTGCCTTTACAATTTTGAGGACAAAATTTCAACCTGTTACCTGAATTCTCTGATGGATCTAAGAAGAAGTCTTGATTTTCAGTTTATCAAGTTTTTTTTTCTCTCTTGTAAGGATGAGAGCAATGATTTCCAGAAAATCTCTCCTTGTGTTTTCAATTTTTATTTCCCTGAAGGATAACATGTTAAACATATTTTCATGTGTTTATTGACTATTGGTGTATAGTTCATTTGAGAAAGGTCTATTAATATCTTTTGTCCATTTTTAAGTGGGATAATTATCTTTCAATTATTGAATTTTAGAGTTCTATGTTTGTAGAGATTATATGTTTTTCACTTCTGTGGTTAAATACTTTGCTTAAAATTTGTATTAGTTTAGGTGTTATTGTAAATTGAATTGTTCTTTCAATTTCATTGTGTTCTTTTTAAGTATTTATAGATATACATTTATTTTATATATTGATTTTGTATTCTACAAACTTGTCAATCTATTTTATTAATTTAATAGTTTTCAAAATTTAATTTCTTAGAATTTTCTGTGTAAAAGATTGTTATTCACAAATAGAGATAGTTTACCAGTCTTGTTACTTTTCATTTTATTTACCTGACTAATTACTATAGCTAGAAACTCCAGTACACTTTTGAATGGAGGTGGCAATAATAGACATCCTTTATATTTTCCTGATCTCAGGGGGAAAGCACTCAGATTTTCACCATTAATTATGACACCTTTTTTAATTTTGAGTAAATTTCTTCTATTCCTAGTTGTAGATTAGAGCGTATTTTAATAAAAAAGATATTGCATTTTATCACATGTTTTTAGCATCTATTGTTATGATAATGTGGCTTTGGTCCTTTATTCTATTGACATAGTGTATTACAATAATTGATTTTCTTTGTTAAGTCATTGTTGCATTCCTGAGATAAACCTTAATTGGTCATAGTATATAACATTTTTATATGTTGCTGGGTTTGGTTTGTTAGTGTTTTGTTGATAATTTTTTGCATCTATATTTGTAAGATATATTGTATTGTAGCTTTCTATTCTTGTGAAATTTTTGATCAATTTTATTTTACATTATTTATTTTATTTTTATTTTTAAAATTAAGTTTATTGAGGTAACATTGGTTAATACAATTATATAATTTTCAGGTGTGCATTACAATTTGACATCTGTATATTGTGTGTTTACCACCCAAAGTCCACTTTCCCTCAGCTACCATATATTTGACTCCCTTTACCTTGTCTACCTTCTCTCCTCCCCCACACCCTACCCTCCGGTAACCACTAGTCTATAGTCCATGTCCATGAGTCTCTGTTTATTTGTCCTATTCATTTGTTGCTTTGAGGTTTATGTCACACATGTAAGTGATATCATGTGATTTTCAACGTTTTTTGTCTGGCTTATTATGCTTAGCATCATGATCTCGAGATTCATCTGTGTTACTGCAAATGGCAGTATTGCATTTCTTCTTACAGCTGAGTAATATTCCATTGTATATATGTACCACAGATTTTTTATCCAATCATCTATCATAAGACACTTCAGTAGCTTCCATGTCCTGGCCACTGTGAATAATGCTGCTATGAACATCTCTGTGCAAATATATTTACAGATATGGATTTTCAAGTCTTTAGGGTAAACACCCAGTAGAGGGATTGCTGGATCATATGGGATATCAATTCTTAGTGTTTTGAGGAACCTCCATGCTGTTTTCCACAGTGGCAGTAAATATTTGCAGTCTCATCAGCAGTGTATGAGGGTTCATTTTCTCCACATCTTCTCCAACATTTGTTATTACTTGTCCTGTTGATTATAGCTATTCTAACGGGTGTGAGATGGTATCTTCATCGTGGTTTTGATTTACATTTCCCTAATAGCTAGCAATGTTGAGCATCTTTTCAAATATTTGTTGGCCATTTGTATGTCTTCCAGGGAGAAGTTTCTGTTCAGGTCCTCTGCCCATTTTTTGATTGGATCATTTGTTTTTAGCTGTTATTGAGTTGTATGAGTTCTTTATGTATTTTGGGTATTAGGCCCTTATCAGAGGTGTTGCTTGCAAATATATTTTCCCATTCAGATGGTTGTCTCTTTATCTTTTTGATGATTTCTTTTGCAGAGCAGAAACTTTTTAGTTTAATGTAGTCCCATTCATTTATGTTAGCTTTTACTTCCCTTGTGTTTGAGGTCAAATTCATAAAATCCTCCTTAAGTTCAAGGTCCATGAGTTTAGTTCCTATGTTTTCCTATATGCATTTTATTGTTTCAGGTATTATATTCCAGACCTTAATCCATTTTGAGTTAATTTTGGTGTGTGGTGATAGATAACAGTCTAGTTTCATTCATTTTCAGGTGGCTTTCCAGTTTTCCCATCACCATTTATTGAAGAGGCTTTCCTTTCTGCACTGCATGATTTTGGCTTTTTTTCTTAAAAATTACTTGCCCATATAAATATGGGCTACTTCTGTACTCTCGATTCTGTTCCACTGGTCCCTGTGTCTGATTTTCTGCCAATATCATGTTGTTCTGATTACTGTTGCTTTGTAGTATGATTTGAAGTCAGGTAGAGTGATGCCTCTAGCCTTGTTCTTTTTTCACAAGATGACATTTGCAATTCAGGGTATTTAGTGCTTCCATAGAAATCTGATAATTTTTTGTTCTATTTCTTTAAAAAATGCCAATAAGATTTTGTTGGGGATTGCATTAAATCTGTATAATGCTGTAGGTAATAAGATCATTTTAACTATGTTGATTCCTCCAATCCAAGAACATGGAATATCTCCATTGCTTTGTATCATCTTCAATTTCTTTTAATAAGGTCTTGTAATTTTCATTATGTAGATCTTTCACATGTTTCATTAGATTTATTCTTGGTATTTTATTCATTTTGTTGCAATTACAAAAGGAGTTATTATTTCCACTTCTTTTTCTGACACTTCATTATTAAAATATAAGAATGCTATGGGTTTTTGAACATCGATTTCTTATCCAGAAACTTTGCTGTATTTCTTATTGTTTCTAGTAGTGTTCTTGGAAGTCTTTAGGGTTTTCTATATAGAGAATAATGTCCTCTGCAAATAGTGGCGGTTTGACTTCTTCATTTCCTATTTGGTAGCCTTTTATATCTTTCTCTTTTCTGATTGCACTTGCTAGGACCTCCAATGTTATATTGAATAACAGTGTGATGGTGGGCTGCCTTACCTTGTTCCTGATCTTACAAGGAAGGTTTTTAGCTTTTCACCATTAAGTATAATGTTGGCTGAGAGTTTGTCATATATGACCTTTATTATGTTAAGGCATTTTCTTTCTATACCAATTTCGTTAAGTGTTTTGATCATAAATGAATGCTAAATCTTGTCAAAGGCTTTTTCTGCATCTATTGATATGATCGTATGATTTTTATTTTTTAATTTGTTTATGTGGTGTATCACATTAATTGATTTGTGTATGTTGAATCATCCTTGTGCCCCTGGGGTGAAGGACATTTGATCATGGTGCATAAACTTTTTAATATGTTGCTCTATTCAGTTCACTAGTATCTTATTCACGATTTTTGCCTCTGTGTCCATGAAAGACATTGGTCTGTGGTTTTCTTTTTTTGAGTTATCTTATCCAGGTTTTTTTTTTATCTGAGTAATATTGGCCTCATAAAATGAGTTGGGAAGTCTTGCCTCCTCTTTGATTTTTTTGGAAGTGTTTGAGGAGACTAGGTATTAAATCTTCTTTGAATGTTTGGTAGAATTCACTGGTGAAGACATCTGGTCCTGGAAATTTACTTTCTGATAGGTTTTTGATGATTGTTTGAATTTACATACTACTGATTGGTCTATTTAGATTCTCCAGTTCTTCTTGATTCAGTATAGGAAGAAATTAACTTTCTAAGTACTGGTCCATTTCTTCTACATTATAAATTTTATGTTATATACTTTTTCATAGTATTCTTGTACAATCCTTTGCATTTCCATGATATCAGTGGAATTTCCCCTCTTTCATCCCTGATTTTGTTGATTTGTGTCCTTTTACTTTTTTCTTTAGTGAGTCTAGCCAGTGATTTGTCAATTTTATTAAACTTCTCACAGAACCACCACTTTGTTGCATTTTTTTCTATTTTTGTTTGTTTGTTTGTTTTAAATTTCATTTATTTCTGCTCTAATTTTGATTATTTCTTTCCTTCTGCTGACTTTAGGCTTCATGTGTTCTTTCTTTCCTAGTTTTTTAAGATGAAGTGTTACGTTTTTTATTTGGGGTCATTCTTGTTTTTGGAGATAGACTTGTAATGATATGAACTTTCCTTTTATGAACACTTTTGCCATGTCCCAAAAGTTTTGATATCTTATACTATCATTATCATTCATTTCTGTGTATCTCTTGATTTCTCTCTTTATTTCTTCTCTGACTCACTTGTTCTTCAGTGGCATGTTGTTTAATCTTCATGCATTTGTGGTTCTTCCTTATTTCTTTTTGCAGTTGATCTCTGGTTTCAAAGCATTATGATCAGAGAATATGGTTGGTATGTTTTCACCCCTCTTATATTTGTTGAGTCTATCTCGGTGTGCCAGTATGTGGTTGATTCTTTTGTATTCCACGTGCACTAGAGAAAAATGTATAAGCAGCTGTTTGGGGATGGAAAGCTCTATAAGCATCAGTTATGTCCATTTGGTCTAATATGTCATTTAAGGATGTTATTTCCTTATATATTTTCTGTTTGAATGATCTATCCATATCTGGCAGTGGGGTACTTAGGTCCCCTACAACGATAGTGTTTTGGTCTGTTTCTCCTTTTCATTCTGTTAGTAGTTGCTTTACATATTTCAGAGCTCCCTGACTTGGGAACAAAGATATTAATAAGTGTTATGTATTCTTAGTGCAAGATTCTCTTTATCATTATGAAATGTCCCTCAATATCTTTCTTTATCTTTTTTATTTTGAAGTCTATTTTGTCTGATATTAGTACTTCTACTCCCACTTTTCTCTGAATGTTATTTGCTTGAAATATCATTTACCACCCTTTCACTTTGAGTCTATCTTTATCTTTGAAGTTGAGATGTGTCTCTTGGTGGCAGCATATGGTTGGATTTTGTTTTTTGATCCATTCTGCAACTCTGTGTCTTTTTATAGGCGAGCTCGATCATTTTAGATTTAGGGTAATTATTTAAATATGAGGTTTTCCTATAGCCTTTTTATATTTTACTTTGTGGTACTCGGTGTTTCCATTGCTTCCTTGTCTTTGTGTTTCTGTATTCTTTATTTTGGTTGGCCTTTGTGGAGTTTCCTCTGGTTCTTCTTGTTTCATGTTATATACTTCAGTTCTGAATCTTCTGTGTGTGGTTACTGCTACGAATATGTAAAGCATGGTTTTTTATATATATATATATATATATATATATATATATATATATATATATATAGAGAGAGAGAGAGAGAGAGAGAGAGAGAGAGAGAGAGAGAGAGAGTGAGAGTCATCCATTTTCTTTTGTGCGTGCCTGATCTCCATTATCCTTTGCGATTTTGGATCTTTGAATCCTCCCCTTTTCCATCATTGCTATCTCAATTTGTCCCTATGTATGCTGAACATTCATTAATATCTTGCTTTAGCAATTTCCTTCTTATTATTTAAGCTTATAACGCCATATTCTTAGTAAGGTTTGCACGCCTTTGCTTCTATTTGCCTGATATTCACTTTACTCCTGATTAGGTTTTTTTTTTTTTTTTTTTTTTTTTTTTTTTGGTCATTTTGTTTTAGGTGGACTGATCCCTTTCAGTATTTCTTGTAATGCAGTCCTCGTAGTGGTGAATTCCCTCAATTTTTGTATGTCTGGAAAGGTTTTAATTTCCCCTTTATATTTAAAGGAGAGTTTAGCTGGATACATTACTCTAGGCTGGTAGTTCCTTACACTTAATAGTTTGAATATTTGATTTTACTCCTTTCTGGTTTGTAAGATTTGCGCTGAGAAGTTTGAGGATAATCTAATGGATTTTCCTTTATGAGTTACTCTTTTCTTCTCCTCGGCTGCCCTGAGAATTCTGTCTTTGTCATTGATTTTTGATAATTTTAATACAATGTGTCTTGGTGAAGGCCTTTTTAGGTTGAGGTAATTGGATGTTCTGTTGACTTCTTCAATTCTAAGCTCCAGCTCATTCCTTAGTTTTTGGAAATTCTCATCAACTATATTTCTGAAAATGCTTTCTAGTTCCTGCTCCTTTGCCTCACCTTCGATAATGCCCATTATTCTTATCTTTCCTCTCCTGATGGTATTAGCTAGTTTTTGTATTTTTTTTCACTATTTTTCTTTCTTTGTTTTCACTCTTCTTCTTTCTGATTTATTTCTAGATTTCTGTCTTCGATATCATTGATCCTTTTTCCATTTGGTCTACTCTATTTCTCAAACTTGTTTTTTTCATTTTTCATCTCTTGCAGTGTATTTTTAATCCCCAGAAGATCTATTCTGTTCTTTTTGAGGGTTTCAATCTCCTTCCTCTGCTCATCTAGGTATTTTTTTTCAATTCCTGAAATTGTTGATACGTATCGTTTCGGAACTCACTGTGTTCTTTTCAGAAATATTATCCTGAATTTTCTGTCATTTAAGTTGCATATTTCTATGTTTGTAAGCTAATTTTCTGGACATTTCTCTCTCTCTCTCTCTCTCTCTCTCTCTCTCTCTCTCTCTCTCTCTCTCTCTCTCTCTCTCTCTTTTTCTGAGATGCTTTGTCACCTTGGTTGTTCATGGTGTTTAATGGACTATTTCTCTGCCTGGGTATTAATGGAAATATATTCTGCTTTTGTTTCCAGAAAGATTTATTATATTAAGGTCTTTCTTTAGCTTGCTACAAAGAAGGTGCTTTTCTTTTGGTTTCTTGTAGTTAGCATCTAATCCTCTTGGATCCCTGTTGGTAGCTCTGGTGGTGTGAGAGGCAGCTTTTTTTCTTCCTTTTTGGTCCACTGCCCTACCTGGGTTTCTGACCTGAGAGAGTTCTTATACGCAGATCCCATGGTTAGACGTGCTGGTGTGCAGTTTGGGTGTTTTTGCTGATTTTTCAATGTTCAACTTATTGTTGTTTCAAGGAGACAGATCTGCAGATGTCTCTCACTGTGCCATGTTTCTCCAAAAAGTCCCAGTTAATGTTAGAATAGGATAATACCAGCCTCATAGGATGAGCTGAGATATGTTCTCTCTTCCATTTTTTAAGAGTTTGTGAAAGATTGGTGTTAATTCTTTTTTAAGAGCTTTGTAGGATTCTTTAGGGAATTTATCTGGCTTTGGCCTTTTCTTTGTGGGAACTTTATTTATTTATTTTTTTATTATAGATCTAGTCACAATTTTTCTATTTCTTCTTGAGTCAATTTGGGTAGTTCATGTCTAGGAATTTGTCCATTCCATCTAGGCTTATAATCATTCTTATTTCTATAAAGTTTTTAGTAATGTCTTCTTATTTATTCCTGATTTAAGTAAATTGAATATTATCTTTTTTTTGTCAGTCTATCTAAAAGTTTGTCAATTTTATTCATCTTTTAAAGAATCATCTTTTGGTTTTGTTGATTTTATGTATTATTTTAATATTTTTATTTCATTTATTTTCACTATAAGTTTCACTATTTTATTTCTCCTACTTGTCTTGTGTTTAGTTTGCTCTTTTTTTTTTTTTAGTTTCATAAAGTGAATGGTTAGGTTATTGCTTTGAGATTTTCTTCTTTATGGTAAAATGTACATAACATAAATTTTATATTTTTAATTATTTTAAAGTGTACATGTCAGGAACATTAAGTATAGTCACAGTGCTGTACAATCACTATGTTGTTACAGATTTTTTCCCTCATTCAGAAGTATAACTCAATACTCATTAATCAGTAACTCCTTGTATGCCATCTCTCAGCCCCTGGCTACCACAAATCTGCTTTCTGTCTCTACAAATTTGCCTATTTTAGATATCATACAATATGTGGCCGTTTACATCCATTTTTTTTTCACTAGCATAATGTTTACAAGGTTCATACTTGGTGTAGCCTGTGTCAGTATTCATTATTTTCTATGTCTGAATAATATTCCATTTTACAGATATACCACATTTTGTTTATCCATTTATCAGTTGATGGACATTTGAGTTATTCTCATCTTTGACTACTGTGAATAGTATTACTATGAACATTAGTGTACATGTTTTTGCTTTAATACTTGTTTTCAATTAGGGTATGTACTTAAGAGTGGAATTGTGTCATATAGTAATTCTTTGTTTAATTTTTACTGGAACCACCAAAATGTTTTCTACAGTGATTGTACCACTATACAGTTCTACCAGCAATATATATGGGTTCTAATTTCTTTATATCCTTGCCTAGTTATTTATTGCATTTTAAAAATTTGTTTATCCTCATGGGCGTGAAGTGGTATCTCATTGTGGTTTTGATTTACATTTCACTAATGACATTGAGCATCTTTTCATATATTTATTGGCTGTTTATATATCTTCTTTGGAGAAATGCCTGTTCAACTTCTTGCCCATTATTTGTTTGTCTGTCAGTTGTAAGAGTTCTTTACATATTATGGATACCAGACTTATATCAAATACGTGATTTGCAAATATTTTTCCTGTTCTGTGTGTTGCCTTTTCACTCTCTTGATAGTGTTGTTTGGTGAACAAAAACATTTAATATAAGAAATTCCAATTTCTCTATTTTATTTCTTTTTGTTATTTGTGCTTTCAGTGTCATATTTATAAAACCATTGTCAAATCTGAGATTATCAAGAATTTACCCATATATTTCTTCTAAAACTTTTATAGTGAGTTCCTGCTTCCCAGCATCATTTGTTGAACATATTATTCTTTTAATAGTCTTGTCCACTTTGTTGAAAATCAGTTGACCAGAGATATATGGGTTATTTCTGGATTCTCAATTCTATTTCATTTATCAAGATATCTATCCTATGGAAGTACTACACTGTCAGGCTTACTTCAGTGTTATAGTAAGTTTTGAAATTAAAAAGTTTGAGACCTTGAAATTTGTTAATATTTTTCAAGATTGTTTTATGTATTCAGAGCCCTTTATAATTACATATAAGTTTTAGGACTGTATTTTCTTTCTGCAAGAAAAAGCTGCAAACATATTAACAGGTGTTGCATTCAATCTATGAATTGTTTTGATGAGTATTGCCATCTTAACAATATCAACTTTTCTAATTGTGAGCACAGTATATATTTTCATTTTTTAATATTTCATATAGTCATTTACAGCTATAAATTTTCCTTTAAGCACTTCTTTTGCTGCATTCAATAAGTTTTGGTATGTTGTGTCTTCATTTTCATTCATCTCTAACTATTTAATTTCTCTTGTATTCTTGTCATTGACCCATTAATAATTTGGGAGCATGTTTTCTAGATTCTTCATATTTGTGACTTCCCCAAATTTCTTCATTTTATTAATTTCTAATTTACTTTGCATGTTTTAAATTATTTTAAATTTGTTGATGTTTGTTTTATTGCCAAGCATATTGTCTGTCTTGGAAAATGTTCCATGTACTTGAGAAGAATGTTTTCTGCTGGTTTTGGGTGGAGTATTCTCCAGATGTCTTTTAGTTCTAGCTGCTTTATAGTATTGTCCAAATTTTATATTTCCTATTTGTCTTTCATTTGGTTGTTCTGACATTGTAAGTGGTTTATTGAATATGATTACAGTTGACCTTTGAACAACAGGGTTTGTATGACATAGGATCATGGACACAGGGATTTTTCAATAAATATACAGTCAGTCCTCTGTATACCTGTGTTTCACATCCATGGATTCAACAGACTATGGGTCAAAAACTGTTGGAAATCTGTGAATGCATAGGGCTGACTGTACATGTTGTTTTACGCCATTATACGAGATTTGAGCTTCTGTGGAATTAGGTATCCACAAGGAGCCTAGAACCAATTCTCCTCATGGATACTGAGGGACAACTGTGATTAAGTTTTTTGAAAGTCAAAAGTTATATGTGGATTTTAAACTTTATGAGGGTCATTACCCAAAACCCTGTTATTCAACGGTTAAGATTATTCAAATATTATTTGAATTGTCTGTTTTCCTGTCATTATTTTGAGTTTTGCCTCATGCATTTTGGAACTCAATGTGGGTGCACATATATTTGTAATCATTATATCTTCTTGATGTATTGACCATTTTCATAATTAAATGTCCCTCTTTATTGATACTAACATTTTTTTAAATGCCTATTTTGTCTCTCTTCAAAGGACACAGCCTTAGGCATAAGAACAGTCACGATGGGATGACAAGGTTTTAGCATGACTCTCTTTGACAGTCACTTTCTGTGATGTCTCTGTCAAGCTGTTTACCTCTGCGGATATCAAAGACTTCTCTTAGCCCCGAGTCATCACTGGGTCATAGATGCTATTTAGTCTAATTCAATTATTGTCTGGCCGCTTTACAGGGATTGTTTTTATAGGTTAGTCTATGAGGTTTGTTCTGACCCCAAGAGGGATCTTAATTGTTTCTTTCCATGGTTTTCTTTGGTTAATTAGCTGGACTGTGGTTTACCTGGTTGCTCTCATGGAGTTACTAGCCTTATCCTTATCTCATATCTAAAATATCCATTATATTCAACAACACCCTTAAATTTGAACTTTCCAGAACTCTTCTAGATACAGCCGATTATCTTGGGGTGAGCTTCTTAGTTTTCTGTTGTTGTGGTCCCCCTCTCTCTCTCCCAGGGGGAAAAGATAAAACTGTACAGCATTGCTCTAGAGTTTAAAGTAGGGAGTTGGCTCACTTTCTCTCAGAATGATATCGCTGCTTCACAGAGCAGTAGCCTCTGCTTTTCTTGGCATGCCTTTCCCAGGAAAGAACTTCCACCCTTTGAATGAGCATAAATGAGAGTAATCTGGGTCCCACTGTTTTTGTCCTGCTGCATCTATGTTACAGTTTCTGCTTTATGAGTTGTGGCTAGGCAGAGGAAGAGAACTCCAGAATATTCAGCCACTCTTGCCTGGAATAGAGCTTTTACAACATGGAACTGGGGAGGATGAAAAATGGTTTGTCCATCCTCAGAGATATTGTAGCCCCTAACTGGTATCTGGAGGTAGAGAGAACACTATGTTTTTGGTCACACCTGCTCAGAGTAGACCACCCCTCTTGCCAAATTAAAGCAGGGGGAGGGAGAGAGTGTTTTCTAGCTCAATTATCACAGATTCTTGCTATTCTTGTTGGGATTTAGTAGATTTTTTTTATAATTGTTTTTTTTTTTTTTGCTATATTTCATTGGGACTATTTCTTAAAATTTTTGATTTTAAATGATTCTCATTAACAATGTTCCCGCTCACCAGAGAGTAGTTCTGTAGAGGTCCTAATACCATTCTGGTAGTCATCTCTCTTGATTATTTTTCCATGTGATTTAAGTCAGTCTTTCCTGGTTCTTTGTGCATCTAATACTTTTGAATTGTGTGCTGTAAATTTTGAATATTATGTTAGGAGACTCCCAGTCTTCTTTACAGCCTATGCAGAATGTTGCCTGTGTAGAAGGTTGATATTTTTGTTTTTTCAGGGAATTGGCTTATTCATATTAAGGCCATAATTTCTCATCCATAGTGTACATGTTGTGCTTTCAATATAATTGCTATTGTCAAATTCTTTGCACTGATTTTCAGATCTATCCTTTGTGTGCATTACCTATGATATTCTGTTGCTTGGCAGTGGTCTCCTTTAGCTTAGTTTAGTTTAGTTTAGTTCTCAAACTCTTTAGTATGCACATTAGGATCAGATTCCTATGCATGCACAGTTTAGGATTGATACTAAGATTTCACTAACAACTTTATGGGCTCAATGTCTTTAGTGCCTCCCTCTTTCTGATCTTTTCTATGATTTCCAATTATCTGAATCTCTTCTTTTCAGAACTTTGGACAGATACTTGGGACTTAGTTATTTCACTATATTGTGCACTTCCATTACTGTGTCTGTGTTCAAGTTCAAATGGTGGAAGGTCAGAGACCTCCTCTGATCAGAGGAGAATGTTCCTGTGTTCTTGTTTGCACACTAAAGATTGTTTAAGAGCTAGGACATGAGGGGTTAGAGAAATGAAAAACAAGCAAATAAAATATGAAAACAAAAAATTAGGATTTCCTCAATTTGAATGTAGGAGTTCCTGTTCCTTGAACCAGAACTAGAGGACTTCTCCTCTTTCCCTCTCTTTCTGTACCAGTGCCCATTTATATGTTTTAGACTATGTTGAGTTTAAGATAGGGGATACTAGATAGAGATTCATTCAAACTTCTGTATCGCTAGTACTTTGAATTCTGATGTTATCTTTATTCTCATGCTCAGTAATTTTCAGAATTCTTAAATGGCTAAATCATGAAATATGTTCAGGTATCATTTTGTTGTGTGAGAGAGAAAGGGTGGTATGTGCTTACTTCATTTTAACTGGAACCACCATCAGTTTTGTTATAGCAACTTTTTGGCCTTTCCTTGTATGCTGAAGTATACCATTTCTATACCACTAATCACTCTGGTAGATCATGATATAGGATTTCAATAGTCCTTACTGTAGTTGTAACGAAAACTGAGTTTTGAGGAACTTTTTTTAGAGTAATCCACCAATCTACTGATTTGCCATAGTAATCTTAAGGGAGAGAAGAAATGCATACTACTATGAAGTACAATTAAACTCACAGCCTTAACGTTTTACAATATAAGCTCTCTTAAAATTTATTTCATTTACTTCTAAAAATGTTTACAAACTCTTACAAGTTTATAGCTCAAATGTTTATTTTAGTGCATATTTAATTTTATTTACTAGACACCATTATTACAGCATTAAAGTAAATAACGTCAGCACTGAGCTGATCAAGAAGGGAAGGTTTTAGTGGTGAGATGTCCAGTTGAAAGAATGCTTGAAGAGCTGACATGAGAACAAAATGGAAGGCATCAACTTTATTGTGGGGAGCATGCTTCTATTGCGAGGAGTGCAGTTCTATTGCAGGGAGTGTGCTTCTTTTGCTCTCTTTCTGCTTCCCAGGGGACCTCATCAGCCTCATATATGTTAGAGAACAATAGTGGCATTCTGTCACACATGCATGATATAAGCTAAATCATACTTACATAAGTTAGGTACAGGCACCCTACTACATTAATGTAACATTCTAAATCCGGAGTCCTATCCCTAGCCGTGAGCCTGGATCACAGCCGGACCTAGGACCCACAAATGTATTATTACTGCATTATTTTCCTTACAGATTTTTACTATACTGAAGACCTGTAATGTGACTTTAATATTGTTTTTCAGTTTTAATGTCATAGAATAATACTCTGAAGATAAAATCATTTTATTTACTTTTCAATGTAATAAATAGTAATATGTCAAAGGACAGCAGACATCTTTGCCTTCTGTTCAGATTGACCAAATAGAAAATACGAGAATGGAGGACAATATGCATTCATCTGTGAATGAATGCAGTTGGAAGTTATGATTGAGGTTAATAGAAACCCAGGAATACAGAAATCCCTTCTCAATTAAAAAAAAAAAAAAAACATGCTGATTACATGCTAAGCAAAATAAGCCAGACAGAAAAAGTTGAAAATCACATAATATCACTTATATGTGGGATATAAACCTAAAAGCAACAAATGAACAGGACAAACAGAAACTCATAGACATGGACTATAGACTAGTGGTTGCCAGAACCCACCGGATGGAGTCGAACAGTCCTGCGTGGGGGAGCGAGGGTTAGGAAAAAAAGACAGAGAAGAGAAAAAGATTTCAGGAGGGCATACAGTCAAAGCTGCAGCACCGAGTTTATTTAGCACCATATACTTATACAGCTTGAGTACATGACAAACTGCTCGTAACAAAACCACAGTTCCCCAGAAACAAATGCTGAGATTAACACAAGGCCAGAGAAACCTCCTCCCTTTGAAGTTTCAGGGACTGAGAAACCTCCTCCTTAGGAGTCCCAGGAACTGATAGCTCTCTTTCCTTTGAAGATCCAGGAACTGATAATTCCTTATCAGCAGCAGTGCCGAAGCAGCTTGCAAAGGGCTCCCAACATCTCCCCCTTTTTTATTTTCTAAATGTCATAGCCTTCCCACCTAGGTCACAGAAGACTGTGCCTGTCTTAGGTGACCCTCCACAGATATGAACCTTACCCGTCATTGGCACATGAATTTCTTGAATTCATGCCCTGTCTTAGGTTGGCTCAGTCCTGGAGGACTCTTACCCGTCGTTGACTACCAGCCTCTGCAAAGGGGTGAGCCTCAGCCTAGGTTAGGGCTGGGCCCGGAGCTTCATTTCATGGATCTCTGCTCGAACCTTCAGCAAAGAGCCAAACAGGTGTTTCGGAAGTGGGGGAAACAGACAAAGTCCCACAATAACACACAAGCCCAAGACCAGTAACACAATGGCCAAATAAGTAAAAGAGGACCAAGATGGTAAAGATCTCCTCAGCTGTTCCAAAATATCGGCTGCTGTTTTGGCAGCATCAAAGTTTAAAGGCTTAGCATCTATTAATGCTTGAATTTCCTTGTATAACTCTAATAGGTCTAATGACACATTAGCGTTATGCCAAATGCCTTTTACATGTGACCTTATTTTATCCAGTCCATGAATGCTATCATTATGTTCCTTAGCTGTAACACAATCCAATAAAATTCAAAATGACATTCAAGACGAGATCTAATTTTTAACCCTTGAAATTCTTCACCCAGATATTGAACCATCTCATATAGAGCAGCTAACTTTTGCTCGAGCTTTCTATCAATATCTTCTTGAGTCCCTAAAGCAAGAGAAATATTCTTAGACATTTCATTAACATAGTGAGCTCTTTGTACAGATTGAGATAAGGCTATTGTTGTAACTATAAGTGATACAAGAGCAACTAAACCTGTAATAAGAAGTCCTATAAATCTTTTCTGGTGGCTCAAAGCTGTGTTGATTTCCTTAAGCACTTGTAAAACCCTATCAGAATACCAAGGTTCTGTAATATTTACAGGTAACATAACAAAGGCTGGCTGAGCTGGTGCAATACCATTACACTTGTACCATTAGGCACATTAGACATACAATTAGACAAGTTACAATTAATACAACTAACATTGAAATGTTTTCCTCTTAGGGTGATATTAATGTTACCAACTAATAGTACATAAGGTGGAATGACACATGCCGTTACATTGGCCTTTGATATATTATCAAAACCCTTTCTGGCAGGATGAACTTCATCCATGGCTGCAGCAAGTTTCCAAACATATGTTTGAGGACAGCCGGTGTCTGTCCAACATAACCCTGCTGATAAGCTTTTATTAAAAACCGTGCCCCCCCACCCCGATGTCCGTCTTTTCCCCCAGACCAGTCCACAATGTACTTCACTGATTCCGACACATTGTATCTTGTTGAGGTGGTCACAGCACATCTCTTCCACACCACTCTGTAAAGATTTACTTCGTTCTCCTTTTCACATGGTGGAACTGATTGCGGGGGCTTCGGTGGGTTTGAAAGTTGCTTTCCCTCCGGCAGCCAGATCTTTAGCTGTTGAATGCCATTTGACCGAGAGATCCTCTGCACCTGGGCAAAAAGCTCTTGCACTTGATTATTAGCAGTATCAATACAGGCTACAGTTTCCAATAAGGGTAATGCTTTAGAAATATATTGACTATCAGTATAAAGATTAAATCTCTTATCTTTCATATAGTTAAACACTGAGGCAACTGCTCTTAATTCTACTACTTGAGCAGAAGCAGCTGGAGTATGGAGAATTGTTTTCTGGCCTGTAATAACATAAACTGCAGTTCCATTGGAAGATCCATCCATAAACACTGTTTCAGAGTTTGGCAAAGGTGATGATCTTACTATTTTAGGAAATACCAATGCATGCAAATTAGCAAATTGCAAAAGCTTATTACTAGGATAATGATTATCAATATTCCCCATGAAATTCACAAATGCAGTAGCCCAATTATCATCATTTGGAAAAGCCAATCTATTTGTTGTTTTGTAAAAGGTACACCAATTACTCTTAGTTCAGCTCCAAAGTATTTTCTAGACTCTGTCCTGCACATTTGTACCAAAACTGCTACGGCAGCATAATAAGGTGTCAATACTCTTGCAGGTGAGACAGGTAAATGTATCCATATTAATGGACCACCCTGCCACAATACAGCAGTTGGAGTATGAGCAGTAGCTAAAATATATGCAGTCCAAGGCTGACTATAATCTATATATTGAATTTGTTGAGCTTCAATAGCTTTTTCAACTTTTAGTAATGCTTCTCTGCCTGCAGGTGTCAACTCCCTGCTTGAGGTTGGATCAGAATCTCCTTTTAAGATATCAAGTAAAGGTTTTAATTCTCCAGAAGTTATTCTTAAGTGAGGTTGAAGCCAATTAATATCTCCTAATAATTTCTGAAAATCATTTAAAGTTTTTAGCTCATCTTTTCTAATCTGAACTTTTTGAGGTAAAATATATCTCTTCATAGGTTACCGCTTAGGCTGCCCTTGAGCATTTCTTCCCTCCATAACAGGGCACATAAGGTGAAATCCTGATATGTCCTCTCCTTGGTCATGTGCCTTTCTTAATGCTAATTGTAAAGGAGACGTGGATGGCAAAGGTGTAACTAATGACAAAGGCTGGGGACCTGGAGGTCTTTGTACCACTGCTATTACTGGAGCAGTGGACTCAAAAGGAGGAGGAGGACCATGGCCTCCTGTATTACTAAGATCCCATTGTGGGGCCTGCAAAGGCTGCGGTCCCTGTTGCATTTTTAATTGCTGAATCTGTCCTGCCAAATTAGATATTGTACTTTGCAAACTTTGAATTTCTTTTATCCAAATTTCTTCTTTACTAGGGGCAGACTCTTCCTTACTAGAAGGAGCACAGGCAGTATCTGCAAGGGCTACAAAAGGATCATCATCATGATGATACCGTGCTGCCTCTTCTTCTAACTCTGCCTGATCTGTTGAATTTAACTCTTCTTCACAATCCTCCCCATCAAATCCTGCCTCTACAGACATTGGAGGAGCAGAAGACTCTATCTTAGGCTCCTCTGGTAATGCAGGCTTTTCTTCTTTTGCTGTCTGTTCTTTAATTTTATCTTTCTCATGTCTAGGATCTATGCTATCTTTATATTCCATAAACTAAATGTATCTACAGGTGTTTTACAAGGTCCATGGACATTATAATAATCTCTTAACCTTTCCCCTACCTTTTCCCAAGTTTCTATATTTATAGATCTTCCTCGGGAAACCAAGGACATACTTCTTCTACAAAATGTAAAAAATCTGTAAGCTTCTGTTTTCCTATTTTCACTCCCTTGCTCAGAGCATATTCTTAAACATATGTACAAAGAGCTCACGGCTATTACCGATGCCCATCTTACTCCTGCTTGCTGCACCACCTTACCTTAATCGGAGTACTCCTGTTACCGTGTGACGCCCTTCACTTAACACCCCCCCCAACCCATTCTCAGGTCCCTGTTCGGGCGCCACTTCTGCCGGCACCACCGGATGGAGTTGAACAGTCCTGAGTGGGGGAGCGAGGGTTAGGAAAAAAAGACAGAGAAGAGAAAAAGATTTCAGGAGGGCATACAGTCAAAGCTGCAGCACCGAGTTTATTTAGCACCATATACTTATACAGCTTGAGTACATGACAAACTGCTCGTAACAAAACCACAGGTCCCCAGAAACAAATGCTGAGATTAACACAAGGCCAGAGAAACCTCCTCCCTTTGAAGTTTCAGGAACTGAGAAACCTCCTCCTTAGGAGTCCCAGTAACTGATAGCTCTCCTTCCTTTGAAGATCCAGGAACTGATAATTCCTTATCAGCAGCAGTGCCGAAACAGCTTGCGAAGGGCTCCCAACAAGTGGTTACCAGAGGGTGGGGGAGGAGGGGGGAGGTAGACGTGGTAAAGGGGGTCAAATATAGAGGGGCTAGGAGGAGGGTGAAGTGGATAAAGGGAATCAAATATATGGTAGCTGAAAGAAACTGGACTTTGAGTGGTAAACAAATAGAATATACAAATGTCAAATTACAATGTATACCTGAAATTTATATAATCGTATTAAGCAATGTTACCCCAATAGACCTAATTTAAAAAAATGCTGATTAAATAAAATAAGAGGTGACAGTAAATTGTCCAGTTTCCATAATTTCTATTTAGAGATCTTCATAATAGATTTGTTACTTTTACTGTAATATACAATGCATTTTCCTTTTATTATTGAGGATTACCATGTTAAGTTTTTTCAAGTGAGAAAGGTAGCTTCTTTCCTTGAGAGAATCTGTGGTGGTGGTGGTTGTTTTTAAATCTCAAGGACAGATTTTTTTTTTTTATCTTTTGAACAAGCATTTACTATAGAGGACAAATTGAAACAAGGGAAATATAATCTAGAGATCTATTGCTTATTTTGAAATAAATGGGTGGAATAAAATGTGCCTTGGTTCTTTTGTGTATATAAAATTATAGAACTCTACTCTGTTATTGTTGTGAACATCCCTGTTCCCATTTGTCTTGCTTTAATGTTTTTCCATCTTCTTCTTCCTCTTCATTTATTCCATAACCACTTATTGCATATAAGTGCTTCTTTTGTTCTATAACATTTTTGGTAATGACATTTAAGGGAATTTAATGAGAAAAATATAGAGAGAAACTGTAATCAAAAATAAATAAAATTAAAAAAAGAATTTTATTTTTTGTAATCCTAAGATTTTCATTTTCCTGGTTTATAATTGTTACTCTCTGCATCTGGAAGAGCACGAATGAAGTTTGCTGCCTTGAATCGCAATTGCAAAGAGGTGAATTATAGATAGATAAATAAAAGTATCCTTTAATGATAAAATGCAAAGATGGTATTTTAAAATGAGTTCTGAAAGGCACATACCTTCTTTTCCTGAACTTTGAGGAAATTATTAGATATCACAGAAATATTTCCCATCTTTCTACTGAGAATAATATTGGTTTAAGAAACTTGAGAAAACCTAATAAAATATAAACTAAAACTTATTCAGAATTCTTAAGCAGGTTTTTAAAAATGTATAGTTGGTTACAGGAACGAAAATTATTGTCCTGATTTCAACTTTTATTCTGTTCAACACCATACCTAATATTTTCAAAATATTCTGCTAGTCTAACATTGTACACTGGACTTTTTTTTGATGGTAAGGATGTTCTATACATGTGCTAGCCAATACACTACCTACTAGTCACATATGGTTATTTTAGCACTTGAAATCTGGCAAATGTGACTGAGGAACTAGCTAGTGACTACAATATTATACAGTACAGTTCTAGACATTGTTGCAAACACAAATATAATTGCTAATTAATTAATATTTGTTGTGTACTGTATTAACATTTTATGTTTATCTCATTCATATTCATTACAACCTCTTCATTATTATACTGTTTATAGTGGAAGAAAAAAGTGTTGAGGGATAAAATAATCTTTTCAAGGACACACACTTAATGAATAGCAAAATTTGGTTCCATACCCAGATATTGTAAATTATGAATAAATTTTCTATTAACATCTGTGTACAGGTTTTCGTGTGAATACCCTTGCACAATGTTAGATAAATACTCATCAGTAAGATTCTGGGTTATTTGGTAAATGCATGTTTAACCTTATTTAGACAATGTCAAACTGTTTTTTTTTTCAGTCGTGCATTTCCATTGATGACAAGTGAGAGTTACACTTGATTTGCATTCTTGTCCTAAATTAGTATTTTCAGTTTTTTTTTTTTATTTTAAGCATTCTAATGGGTATGTTTTGCTCTCCCATTGTGGTATTAATTTGCATTTTCTGAATGACTAAGAATGCTGAGCATCTTTTTAAGTGCTTTTTTGCTATTCTTATATCTCTTTATTTGGTTAATTTTTTTCTCATTATTAAGTTTATATATTCTTGATATAATTCCTTTATCAGATATGTTCTTTTTAAATTAAAAAAAAATAATAAATAAACTCTCAAATGAAAATGAAAAACATTTTTCTCTCAGTTTTTTAGTTGTCTTTTATTTTTAAAAGAGCATCTAAGTCAAAGTTTTTCATTTCAAAGTACTCAAACATAATTTTTTTAAGGATTATAGTCTTTCATTTTATATAAGAAATCTTTGCCTTTATCCAAGGTCATAAGATTTTCTCCTAGGTATTCTTAAGTATTTTATGATGTTGGATTTTACGGTAGGTATATTATATTAGGTTTTTTTTTTTATGGCTGTCATAACAAAGTGCCACAAACTGGTTGTTTTAAACAACAGAAATTAATTTTTGACAGTTCTGGAGGCTGGAAGTCTAAAGTCCAGGTGTCAATACAGTTTGTTCTTTATGAAGGCTCTGAGAAAATGCTGTCTTCTTGTCATATAGATGACCTTCTCTTTATGTATCTTTATATTGTCTCACCTCTGTACACATCTCTGTGTCCAAATTTCTCCTCTTATAGGATACCAGTCATGTGGAATTAGAGTCCACCCAAATAACTCTATTTTAACTAAATTACCTCTATGAAAATACCTTCTCCAAACAAGGTCATAATTTAAGATACTGTAAGTTAGGACTTCAATACATGAATGGGAAGGCACAATTAAACATATGGCACTCTGCCTTCTCCTCTCCTTAAATTTGTGTCCTTCTCTCATGGAAAGTACATTAACCCCATCCCAACATCCCCCAAATCTTTAAAACATTTCAGCATCAACTGCAACTTCAATATTTCCTCTAAATCTCATCTAAGTTGGCTATGGGTGAGTCTGAGAATGATTAATCTCAAGGCAAAATTCCACTCCAGCTGTGATCCTATGAAACTGTACAAGTTATCTGATTCCAAATACAACAGTGGGACAGACATAGGATGGACATTCTTTCCCATTCCCAAAGGGAGAAATCAGAAGGAAGAAAGGGGTAAATTTGTCCTAAGCAAGTTAGAAACCTAACAAGGCTAATTTGATTAGATCTTAAGGCTTATGGATAATTCTTTTTGGCTCTATCCTCTGCCTCTTAGCACAGCAAGTGGCAACCCCACCCCTTGTTCACGGATAGTGGTACCATTCCTTCAGCCTGTACTCTCTTGGCATAAGGTGGCAGTGGCAGACCCACCAGGCTCTGCATCTGTGGCTCTGTCCTCAAAGTCATTCTTTATTTTTTTTGTTTCCTTCAATTCAGGCTGGCATTGTTTATACTGTATGACATTCTCAAAAAATTTGTTAGTGCCTTGTACAATTTATGGGAGTCCAAGCCATCAAATAAGTGTCCTCCACATATTTTTCTGTGAAACCAAATCTCTAGTCCTCATTTCTGCTAAGATGGTTGATTGGATCCATGAGTCATGGGCTTATTCTGTTTAGCAAACAGTTGTCTAGCAACATCCTTGACCCTGTTTCCAGAGCACAGCATCTGGATAGGCTGAAAATTTTCCAAATCTCCAAGTTCTGGTTCCTTTCTGCTTAATAATCCCTTCTTTAATTTATTTCTCTCCTCTATTATTTTACTATAAGCAATGAGGTGAAACCAGGCTGCTCCTTCAACACTACCTTTAGTAACCTCAGCTAAATACCTAATTTTATCACTTACAAGTTCTACTTTCCATCCAATAGAACACTATTCAAACAAGTTCTTTGCTACTTTATAGCAAGGGTCACTTTTCCTTTCATTTCCAATAACATGTTCCTCATTTCCACCTGGAATGTCACCAGAAGCACCTTTGACATTCATATTTCTAGCAATGTTCTCTTCATGACAATATATGTAATCTCCATATGATTAAAGTTTTCTTTCCTCTTTTCTTTCTGAGCTCTCACCAGAATGGCCTTTAATATTCATATTTCTAGTAATAGTCCCTTCAATGCAATCTAAGTTTTTTCTAACATGAACCTCAAAATTTTTTCAGCCTCTAATCATTACTGAATTCCAAAGCCCTTTCCATATTTTTGTATATTTGTTACAGCACAGCCCCACTTTCTGGTACCAAAATCTGTGTTAATTTGCTATGGCTGCCATAACAAAATACTATAGACTGAGTGGCTTAAACAACAGAAGTTTATTGTCTTACAGTTCTGGAGGCTGGGAGTAAAAATCAAAGTGATAGCAAGGTTAGTTCTTTCTGAAGGCTGTGAGGGAAAGATCTGTTCTATGCCTTTCTTCTTGGCTTGTAAATGGCCATCATCTTCCTATGTCTATTCATATCTCTTCCCTGTGCACCTCTGTGTCCAAATTTCCACTTTTAATAAGGACAATATTATATTGGATTAGTACCTCAGAATGTGACTGCATTAGGAAATAAGGTTTATAAAGAATTTATTAAGTTAAAATGAGGCTGTTAGGGTAGGTCTTCATCTAATTTGATTGGTGTCCTTTAACAAAAAGGGAATTTGAACACAGAGATGACAAGAATATGTGCACAGTGGAAAGAACATTTGAGGACACAGCAAAAATGGTGGCCACCTGCAAGAGAAGGAGAGACTTTAGAAGAAAAGAAAGCTGCTGACACACCTTGACTTTAGACTTCTAACCTCCAGAACTCTGTAGAAGCAAATTTCTGTTATTTCAGCCACCCAGTCTGAGCTATTTTGTTATGGCAGTCTGAGGAAACTAATGCACTCACACTCAGTTGCTCCTTTATTAATATCTTACATTAGTATGGTATATTTGCTGTAATTAATGGACCAGTATTGATATATTATTATTCACTAAAATACATACCTTATTCAGATCTCCCAAGGTTTCACTTCATGTTTTTTTCTGTTTCAAGATCCGGTCCACTATACCACATTACATTAGTCACCACTTCTCCTTAGGTCTTCTTTTGCTGTGACAATTTCTCAGATTTTCTTTGTTATTGATAACCTTGACAGTTTCAAGGAGTATTAGTTAGGTATTTTATAGAATACCCTTAAACTTGGATTTGTTTGATGATTAGACTGAGGTTATGGGTTTTCAGAAGAAAGACAACAGAGGTAAAATGCCATGATTATCATATCATATCACTGTTAATGCTAACACTGATTATCTGGCTGAGATATGGTGTTTGTTAGGTTTTTCCACTGTAAAGTTACTATTTTCCCCCTTTCTATACTGTATTCTCTGGAAGGAAGTAACGATAGAAGGAGTAGTAGTTATACTTCACCACTTTGAGGGGAGAGTAGCAACATAAATTACTTGAACTTTTTCTGCATGGGGGGCTTATCTATTCTCATTAATTTACTTACTTATGTAATCATTTATATCAATATGGAGTCACAGATATTTACTTTATTATTTAGGCTATAATCTAACACTGCTTATTTGTTTCATTACTCAATTCTTTCCAACTTTGGCCATTGGAAACTTTTATTTGCTCCTATACCCCTTTTGACATAGCACCGTGATTGTGTTTTTTATTTGTTTGTTTGCTATTTTTTAAGCATTTCCTTACTTTCTGAAACTACAAGATGTTCCAGTCTTAGATGTAGCCATTTCTTCAAAAGTATTGGTTCCTCTTATCGGAAAATGGCATTTAAAACTAAGATATGGGTATTAGGTGCTAGTATACTTTTTAAACTCCTAGTTTACTTAGGATATTTTCTTTTACATCAAAAATAGATGTTACTACTAATTTGTACTTCTTAATCCCTTCCCCTTTTTCACCCCTCCAAACCCCTTCCATCCAGCAACCATCAAAATATTCTCTGTATCTATGAGTTTGTTTCATTTCATTTGTTTATTTTGTACTTTAAAGTCCACATATTATGTTAAATCACTATTTTGTACACCTGAAACTAATGTAATATTGTATGTCAACTGTAATTGAAAAATTTTTAAATATTAAAAAACAAACTATATCCACTTGAAAAAAAAGAAAAGATGTTGAAAAACAGGCAAATGTAAGACAGAATATTGGTTACCTTTGGGAAGGATGGAGGCTGTGGTAATTGGAAGAAGACATAAAAGATGTTGGTAACGTCCTATGTCTTGATTCAGGTTATGGTTACATGAATGTGTTTACTCTGTGATTGTTTACTTTTATATATGTGTGCTATACTTCAATAAAAGTTTTTGTATGCAAAAAGTAAATAAAATATTTCTTGTAGTAAAGATGCCAGAACCTATTTAATAATACATACGTAACATAAAACAGTTTGTTTTTATAAAATTATTGATTTTTAAAAGTTATTAATAATATTTTAATTAAAATAGTATTTAAAATAACTTTATCTAAAAATAAAATTTACCCACAATAAACAAAAAAATAGATATTGAATTTTGACAAATGCTTTTACTGCATCTTTTGAGATAACTATGTTTTTGTGTGTTTAATCTGTTGATATAGTGAATTACATTAACTGATTTTGGAAAATTGATCTAACCTTACATTTCCATGATAAACTCCAGTTGGTCATGATGTATTACTATTTCTATATATTGCTGGAATATATATGCTAATTAAAAAAAATTGCACCTAAAACTTACCCGATTCTTTTCTCTTGTTTCTTCAAACACAGTCTCAGTGGAGGGATTTGAAGATGTAACTAAGGTTACTAATCAGTTGACCTTCAAATTAGGAAGATTATCATAAATTATCTTGGTGGGCCTAATGCAATTACAGGAGTCCTAAAAAAATACACGAGGAAAGCAGAATTGTCAGAGAGATGTTGAAAAAGAGGAAGGCAAAAGAGATGACTCAGAAGAAATCAGAGATATCCCAAACATGGCAAGGATATGAAACTCTGTTGCTGATTTTGAGATATAGGGGGCCATATGTGAGGATGGAAGAGATGCTTTTGAGGGCTAAGGATGACCACTGGCTGACAGCTAGGCAAAAAAAATCAGAAACTCAGTTTTATAGCTGCAAAAGTAATTTAAATAATAACCTGAATGATCTTGGAAGTTGATCCTTTCCTAAAGCCTTAAGTAGGGAATGCAGCCCTTCTGACATTTTTATTCTAGCCCAGCAAATCTTGTGTCAGACTTCTGGCTTACAGAAACTGTCAGATAATAAATTTGTGACATTATAAGCTACTAAATATGTTCATTTTTTTTTACAGTAGCAGTATGAAATGAATGCACTTTCATTTTAGTGGTTTCAACTTTCTTCAATTAGTTATTGTATATTTAATAGTATATTGAAGGTCAAAAAGTAATCAGAGTACTGTTATATTTTTAAGGTTATGAGTAAGTTAAAGCAATGTCATACTTTAATAAAGTAAAACATATATTGCTAAATCTGAAAACTAGTTTAAATTCCTTTTCTGACAGATGAGGAACTGAGTCTTAAAAAATTCAGAGACCCAATGAAAGACAAATAACCAGATAGTGGAAAAACAAATGTTACAATATAAGGTTTTTTGCCCTACATCTTAGTTAAGGACAAAAAATAGTGCTATTTTAGGCAACGTAGTTTTTAGGTGTTCATAAAAGGATGTAGGATAAAGTTGTTGGAAATAACTTCATGGATGGGACTGAAGCAGACAGTAAATGATAAGTAAGATTTATGTAGTTCAACAAAAATTGTAAAAGTTTAGATATAGGAATGAGCCTAGAGCATTAGAGGAAGTATAAGAACTGAACTTGAACAGTGGATTAAGAATTATAGAGGTAAGATGTGAAGGTCAGGTGAAGAGCATTGAAAATCAATCAAAGAGATTTGTACTTTATATCAAAAGCTATAAAGGTTTATGATAATAAATTGTTTCTGTTAATAAACCCACTGATTTTAAATATTTTATTACCTTGACAATTAGGTAGTAATATAAGGATTGACAAAAAAAATATTTATGAAGACATTATTTTATGTAAATTTTGTTCAAAATTGATTTAAATTTAAACCTTGTAAATAAAATTTTAATGGACATCTAATTTCTGATCTATATTACACAGTCTCAATGCTTTTATTGGACAGATTAGAAGTTGAATTTGCTTGTCAGCTATTTGTGATAACAGAGCTTAGTTTTGATGATAAAAGGAATACAGATATTTCATGCTTATTTATCCACTAAATTATAAGCTTTGTCCTGTTAGTAGTTTTCCTTTTTAAATAATATATAATTTATAAGTGGTTAAAAAAATTGTCTGTCCCTTAGATGAAAGGCCTTCAAGGTCTTTTCTGCTTTTTATCCCTTGCAAATGCTGGTATTTCTCTAACACTCAGCTTTCTATTTTCTCTCCAACTGAGTGTTTTTGTTCTTTTTTTGTCTTTATTGAAATAGATAATTTTTAGCTTGTATTTACATTGTACAATTCAATGAGTTTTTTTTTCAATTATAGTTGACATACAATAATATACCAGTTTTTGTTGTATAGCATAGTGATCAAAAGTCTACATAACTTGCAAAGTGATCACCCCACTAAATCTACTACCCATCTTCCCCCTTACATATTTATTACAAGATTATTAACCATCTTCCCCATGCTACACTCTACATCTCCATGTCCACTCTATAACTATCCATTTGTGTCTTTTAATCTCTTTGCCTTTTTTTTGTCCCCCCCAACCTCCTTCCATCTAGTATCCCTCAAAATATTTTCTGTATACATGAGTTTATTTCTACTTTTGTTGTTGTTTATTCTGTTCTTTAGCTTCCACATGTATGTGAAATCATGCAATATTTGTCTTTTTCTATCTGACCCATTTTCATTTGGTGCAATACCCTCTAGGTCTATCAAGGCAATATCTTTCTCCATCCTCTTCCTTTTAGTCTGCTTGTGCCTTTTAATCTCAAGTGAGTCTCTTGTAGGCAGCATATGTAGGGGTCTTGTTTTCTTATCCACTCAGCCACTCTATCTTTTGGTTGGAACATTTCATCCTTTTCATTTGAGGTACTTGTTAATAGGAATGTAGTTGTAGTTGTTGTCATTCTTTATTCCTGATTTTGATACTTCTTTATTTTTCCTTAAAGAAGTCCCTCCAACATTTCCTGCAATACTGGCTTGGTGATGATAAATTCCTTTAGCTTCTTTTTGTCTGGGAAGTTCTGTATTTGTCCTTCAATTCTAAATGATAGCTTTGCTGGATAAAACATTATTGGTTGTAGATCGTGGGTTTTCTTCATGTCAAATATTTTGTGCCAAGTCCCTCTGTCCTGCATAGTTTCTTTGGAAAAATCAGCTGCCACTCTTATGGGTGCTCCCTTGTAGTTAACTCACTGCTTTCCTCTTACTGTTTTTAAGATTTTCTCTTTGTATTTAACCTTTGGCATTTTAATTATGATGTGTCTTGGTGGTGTACTCTTTGAGTTCATCTTTTTTGTGACTCTGAGCTTCTTGAGGTTGTATGTCTTTCTTTCACCAGGTTGGGTAGGTTTTCTATCATAATTTCTTCAAATAGCTCTTCAACGTCTTATTTTCCTTCAGATAACCCTACGACATGGATATTTTTACCTTTAATAGTGTCCGATAGGCTCTTTAAGTTATTACTATAGTCTTGCCTTCTTTTTTCTTGCAATTCTGATTGAATTTCCTTGGCTTTCCCCTCCTCTATATAGGTCATTTGATCTATTCCATTTAATATACTTCTTATCTCAGATAATGTGTTCTTCATTTCTGACTGGTCGCCTTTTATAATTTCCTTTTCTATTTTTATGTTTTTTTTATCTCTGTTAAAGTTCTCACTGAATTCATCTATGCTTCCCATAAGTTCATTGAACATCTTTATATCCAGTGTTTTGAACTCTTCATCTGTTAGATTGCTTACTCCATTACTTCTGGATCTCCGTTCTGTTCTCTCATATGGTTTCTGCTTCTTTGTCTTCCCATTTTGGCTGCCTTTCTGTGTCTGTTTCTATGTAATAAGCAAAGCTCTTAAGTCTCCTAGTCTTATTACTGTAGATTTGTGTAGTATGTGTCTAGTAATACAGTACTGAGAGGGCTTCAGCTGCAGGCCAATCGTAGCCCAAACTGTTACCCCTCTGGGGCCACTTGTTTAAATTCAGCAAACAATCCACAGCTGCTGCACTTATAGTTGCCTCAAACGGCCACACAAGAAACTGAAGCCAGCTGCCACCAGTGTAAGTCTAGGCTCTGCTCAGCAAGGAGCACCTGACTCACTGAAAATACACCTGGATGTGTCTTGGGTGGGGCCATGAGTTGGAAGAGGTGGAGTTTCAGAGAATCCTCTGAGCAGAGCGACCTCTATTATCCAGTTTGATGACACTTCGGCTATGGGGGTGCTGAGTCTGCGCATTGGGAGTGGGGAGGGCTCAACAGAGGAACAATGGATACCGCCAGCACTTCTGTTCAGAGAGAGTCTCACCTCGACACTTGGCCCTCACTCCAACAACTCAGCGTCCCCCTGTAAGTCCTTAGTGTCCTCTGCATAGCCGAACCGGCACTGGTGCTCAGAACGAGTAGGTCCATCACTGTGAAAGTCCGATTGTGGACATGGCCACTTTAAGAGGTGTCTGCAGCTGCCAGCTGCCACTGCCATAGCTTCTGTCCCACTCAGCCTGGAGACCCAGCAGCCCTGTGTCCTTGCCCTGTCCTACCTTCTTCTGTTGCAGGGTAATTTCTTAGATTTCTCCCTAGTTGTATGGCTTGTTCATCAAGATCCCAGGCAATTTTTCTTTGCTGTTTGCTCCTTGTTTCTGTCACAACTTTGATTTGGTCGCCAGAGGGATGAACAGAGCATTTGTCATCTATGCCATTTTTTTACACCTCCTAACTGGGTATTTTTTTAATTCTCTATTCTGTACTGACTACTGCTTCTGATAACTTTGTATTTCAGCAATTACCCTAATGTTTACACTAGTTCTCTTTCAATCATCATCCTGTTACTATCCACTAGAAAACTTATTTTTTTAATTTAAGAATAAAATATCTTGTTTGGTAAAATCCAGAGGCAATGACTTCCCAGTGGAGTGTGTATGCTGCTTAGTGGGCAACTTGGATTTGGGAAGATGAAATAAATTATCTCTAGTTTTTAGTTTTGCCTACCTTGGCAGAACCTCATAATTTTTTAAAAAATGGTTACTTATTGAGTTATCTGGATTCTAATGTTTAGTGAGAATAAGATACTATTATTTATGTCTTTTGCCAGATGGTATAGTCCCTTGATACCTCATAAAATGTAATATATATGAATATGTATCAATAATTCAGGACCCATAGCATAAATCAGTCACATGGTCTGTTCCAGCAGATGGAGCATGTCCTTTTATTTTCATCCTTAAGACCTAATTCATAAAACATTATTAAGCCTATTTGTACATAATTCTCATATACTTCATAAAGGAAAAGTGCAGAATACAATTTTTGTATAAATTGATGTCGAGTCTTCTGACAAACTTATTGTGCACATGTACAAATATTAAAAATTGGCCATCTGTATTAAACAGTTCAGTATTCTATTCAAAGACAAACTACCATATAGTAATATAATTTTTTTAAAATAAGAAATTTGATTTATTGAAGAAAAAATTTGACTATTTTTTTCTCAATTTCTTTGACCAAATGCCTATATGGTTTAGATGGATAGGTGAATATTCATCACTGCTGAACTATAATTATGTTAAGGTTCATTAACTTAACTGGAACTTGAAAGTGTTTGTAGAATCTTGACCTCTACTTCTAACAAGCAAGTTTGTTAGCATAATTTGTAGCTCTATTCCCTTGATTTGGCTTATCTGGTACAAGATCACAGCAGGGCTTTCACAGCTATATTGCATGGAGCCTCTTGCAATATAGAACAAACAAGAACAACAGGGAGTTACCACACAGCTGCCTGGCCTCCCAGCCTAGAGCTTCTCCTGCCCAGTAGGCTAGTTCCTCAGGTGTCATAAATGCTTGCTGGGTTCCAAGTTGCTTCCTGAAACAACTTGGCAAATAAAGCCTACACAGAGCTCTCTTCTACAGAATAATACTTCTGGTACAACAAAGAGGAGAGAGACGGTATTGAGAAGACTGGAAAGCCACTGGAGCCCTTCTGGGACTGCTAGAATTGTCTGGGGTTGGGGGTCAGGTGAGCGCCATTGTTTATGTCCCCCTCTACCTCCATTGTATGGGTGGGGGTTCTAACCAGGTGCACTGGCCAGCCAGCAAAATCACTGTAGTGTGTTCCCAGACACATTGCCTGAGCCTATTTCATCCAGAATAAAGGGAGTAAGCAGGATCAACAGGAGCAAGCAGGATCAAGCGTTACTACTAGCACCTGGTCTCCCTACCCAGAGCTGCTCTGGCATGGTGGGACAGTGCTCCTTACACCTCTAGTACCCAACTCCACCTGACTGGCCTACCAAAGTGACCCTGCACATACAGTCTATACAGAGTTGTTTCTACATAAGGCCACTATCCCAAGACCGGAAAAGACAATAATCTTGTCTAAATCATATAAACATAGAAGCAAAACATAATGAAAAGACAGAATATCTCTCAAATGAAAGAACAAGAAAAATCTCCAGAAAAAAAAAACACCTTAAGAAAACAAAAATAAGTAATTTGTCTCATAAAGAATTCAAAGATAATGCTACAGTAAACATATGGGTACATATAACTTTTTGAATTAGTGTTATGGATTTCTTTGGATAAATATCCAGAAGTGGAATTGCTGGATCATAAGGCAGTTCTATTTTAATGTTTGAGAAACCTCCACATTGTTTTCAATAGTGGCTGCATCAAATTGCAATCCAACAAACAATGCACAAAGGTTTCCTTTTCTATACACCCTTAGCAATCTTGTTGCTTGTTGATTTATTGATGGCCATTATGACAAGTATGAGATATCTAATGTAGTTTGTTTTTATTTTAAATTAAGTTTATTAGGGTAGCATTGATTAATAAAATTATATAATTTTCAGGTGTACATTATCATTTGACATCTATATATTTTATTGTGTGTTTACCACCCAAAATCCAGTTTTTGAAGCTACCATATATTTGATCACCTTTACCCACTTCCCCATAACCCCTTATATTTGACCTCCTTTTACTCTGTCTACCTCCTCTCTCCTCCCCAACACCCTACACTCTGGTAACCACTAATCTATAGTCCATGTCCATGAGTCTCTTTGTCCTGTTCCTTTGTTGCTTTAGGTTTATATCCCACATGTAAGTGATATCATGTGGTTTTCAACTTTTTCAGTCTGGCTTATTTCGCTTAGCATGATTATCTCGAGGTTCATTCATGTTGTCATGAATGGCAGTATTTCATCTCTTTTTATGGCTAAATAATATTCCATTGCATATATGTACCACAGTTTCTTTAGCCAATCATCTCTCATAGGACACTTTGGTTGCTTCCATGTCCTGGCCACTGTGAATAATGATGCTATGAACATCTCTGTGCAAATATTTCAAGTCTTTGGGGTAAATACCCAGTAGAGGGATTGCTGGATCATGTGATACATTAATTCTTAGTGTTTTGAAGGACCTCCATACTGTTTTCCATAGTGGCTGTACCAATTTTCAGTCCCACCAGCAATGTATGAGGGTCCCTATTTCTCCACATTCTCTCCAGTATTTTTTATTGTCCTGTTGATTATAGCTATTCTAACAGGTGTGAGATGGTAGCTCATTGTGGTTTTGATTTGCATTTTCCTAATAGCTAGAAATGTTGAGCATCTTTTCACATATATGTTGGCCATTTGTATGTCTTCTAGGGAGAAATGTCTGTTCAGGTTCCCTGCCCATTTTTTGATTGGACCATTTGTTTTTTATTATTACTGAGTTGTATGATTTCGTTGTATATTTTGGATATTAGGCCTTTATCAGAGGCATTGCTTGCAAATATATTTTCACATCTAGATGGTTGTCATTTTCCCTTGTTGACAGTTTCTTTTGCGGAGCAGAAGTTTTTTAGTTTGATGTAGTCCCATTTATTTATTTTAGCTTTTACTTCCCTTGCTTTTGAGGTCAAATTCATAAAAACCTCTTAAATCCAAGGTCCTTCAGTTTCATTTATTTGTTTTTTTTTTCTATGCATTTTATTGTTTCAGGTCTTATATTCAGATCCTTAATCTATTTTGAGTTAATTTTGGGGTGTGGTGATAGACAACAGTGTAGTTTCATTCTTTTGCAGGTGGCTTTCCAGTTTTCCCAACACCATTTATTGAAGAGCCTTTCTTTTCTCCACTGTATTTTTTCTGGCTTTTTTTGTTGAAAATTATTTGCCCATGTAAATATGGCTTTACTTTTGGACTTTTGATTCTCTTCCACTGGTCTGTATTTCTGTTTTTCTGCCAATACCATGCTGTTTGATTGTTGCTTTGTAGTATAATTTGAAGTCGGGCAGAGTGATGCTTCCATCCTCTTTCTTTTTTCTCAAAATGACTTTAGCAATTCAGGGACTTTTGTGCTTCCATAGAAATCTGATGATTTTTTGTTCTATTTCTTTAAAAATTGCCAGTGGGATTTTGTTGAGGATTGCATTAAATCTGCATAATGCTTTAGGTAATATGGTCATTTTAACCATGTTGATTCTTCCAATCCAAAACACAGAGTATCTTTCCATTTCTTTGTATCTTCTTAGATTTCTTTTAATAGGGTCTTGTAGTTTTCATTATATAGGTCCTTTACGTGTTTCATTAAATTTATTCCTAGGTATCTTATTATTTTTGTTGTAATTGCGAGAGAAATTATTTTTTCCACTTCTTTTTCTGATACTTTGTTTTTAGACTATAAGAACACTATGGATTTTTGAAAGTTGATTTTGCAACCATAAATTTTACTAGATTTGCTTATTGTTTCTAGTTGTGTTCTTGTGGAGTCTTTAGGGTTTTCTATGTAAAGAATCATGTCATCTGCAAATAGTGATAGTTTGATTTCTTTGTTTCCTATTTAGATACTTTTTATATCTTTCTCTTGTCTGATTGCACTCGCAAGGACCTCCAAAGTTATATTGAATAACAGTGGCAATAGTGGACAGCCTTGCCTTGTTCCTGATCTTAGAGGGAAGGTTTTTAGTTTTTCGCCATTCAGTTTCATGTTGGCTCAGGGTTTGCCATAGATGGCCTTTAGTATGTTAAGGTACTTTCCTTCTAAACTGATTTTGTTGTTGTGTTTTGATCATAAATGGAAGCTGGATTTTGTTGAAGGCTTTTTGTGCATCTATTGATATGATCATATAATTCTTATTTTTAAAATTTGTTTATGTGGTGTATCACATTAATCGATTTGCATATGCTGAAACATCCCTGTGCCTCTGGGGTGAAGCCCAGTTGATCATTGTGTATAATCTTTTTAATACGTTGCTGTATTCGGTTGGCTAGTATCTTATTTAGGATTTTTGCCTCTATGTTCATGAGAGATATTGGTCTGTAGTTTTTTTTTTGTGTGTGTGTTATCCTTACCAGGTTTTTATAGAAGGGTAATATTGGTATCATAAAATGATTTTGGAAGTATGGTCTTCTCTTCGATTTTTTGGAAGAGTTTGAGGAGAATAGCTATTGAATCTTCTTTGATCATCAGGTAGAATTCACTGTTGAAGACACCTGGTCCTGGACTTTTACTTTTTAGTCGATTTTTGACAATTGTTTGGATTTGCATACTGCTGTTTGGTCTATTTATATTTTCCAATTATTTTTTATTTAGTTTAGGACAATTGTATTTTCTAAGTACTAGTCCATTTCTTCTACATTATTAAATTTGGTGTTGTATACTTTTTCGTAGTATTTTTGTATAATCCTTTGTATTTCTCCGATATTGGTCATAATTTTCTCTTTTCTTTCCTGATTTTATTTGTGTCCTTTCTCTTTTTTATTTGAGTCTAGCCAGAATTTTGTCAATTTTATTAACCTTCTCAAAGAACCAGCTCTTTGTTGCATTCATTTTTTCTATTTTTTTTAAATTTTATTTATTTCTGTTCTAATTTGATTATTTCTTTCTTTCTGCTGACTTTAGGTTTCATGTGTTCCTCCTTTTCTGTTTTTTTTTTTTTTTTTTTTTTTTTAAGATGAAGCATTAGGTTGTTTATTTGGGCTCGTTCTTGTTTTTGGAGCAGGCCTGTAATGATATGAACTTTCCTCCTATGACCACTTTTGCCGTATCCTAAAAGTTTTGATATGTTGTACTATCATTAGCATTCATTCCTATGTATCTTGATCTCTTTCTTTTTTTTTTTCCTTCTCTGACCCAGGTATTCTTCAGTAGCATGTTGGTTAATCTCCATGTATTTGTGGTTCTTCCTGATTTCTTTTTTTCGGTTGATCTCTAGTTTCAGAGTATTATGATCAGATAATATAGTTGATATGATTTCCATCCTCTTATATTTGGTGAGACTATCTCTGTGACCTAGTATGTGGTTGATTCTTGTGAGTGTTCCATGTGCACTAGAGAAGAATGTATTAGCAGTTTGGGGATGAAAGGCTCTGTAAATGTCAATTATGTCCAGTTGAACTAATGTGTCATTTAAGGATGTTATTTCCTTATTGATTTTCTGTTTGAATGATCTGTCCATATCCAATGGTGTGGTATTTAGATTTCCTACTACAGTAGTGTTTTGGTCTGTTTCTCCCTTTAGTTTTGTTAGTAATTGCTTTACATATTTCAGAGCTCCCGAATTGGGAGCATAGATATTAATAAGTGTTGTCTTCTTGGTGCATCATTCCCTTTATCATTATGAAGTGTCCCTCAATATCTTTCTTATCTTTTTTATTTTGAAGTCTATTTCATCTGATATTAATATCGCTACTCCTGCTTCTCTCTGAATGGCATAAAATATCATTTTCGACCCTTTCACTTAGAGTCTGCATTTGTCTTTGTAGCTGAGATGTATCTCCTGGAGGCAGAATATGGTCGAGTTTTGTCTTTTGATCCATTCTGCAACTCTGTGCCTTTTTATTGGTGAGTTCAGTCCATTTACATTTAGGGTGATTATTGAAATATGAGATCTTCTTATAGCCATTTTAACTTTTGCTTTCTTGGAGCTCAATGTTTCCATTGCTTTCTTTTCCTTGTGTTTCTGTTTTCTTTATTTTGGTTGGCTTTTGGTGGGTTTTGCCTCTGGTTATTTATGTTTTATGTTATATACTTCAGTTCTGAATCTTTGGTGTATGGTTACCATTATGAATATGTAAAGAATAGTTATATGTGTGTGTGTGTGTGTATGTATGTGTGTGTGTGTGTATATATATATATATATACACACACACACACACATACATACAGTTGTCCATTCTCTTCTGCATGTGACTTATCTCCATTCTCCTTTGTGAATTTTGATTTTTGAATCCTCCCCTTTTCATTGTTGTCTCAGTTTGTCCTTATGTATGCTGAATGTTCATTACTATTTTGTTATAACAATTCACTTCTTATTTAAGCTATAATGCCCCCTTAGTAAGGGTTGGACTCTCGTGTTTCAGTTTGCCTGATAGTCAATTTACTTCTAATTATGTATTTTTTGTTGTTATTTTGTTTTAGGTGAGCTGATCCCTTTCAGTACTTCCTGTAGTGCAGGCCTTGTAGTGGAGAATTCCTTCAATTATTGTATGTCTGGAAAGTTCTTAATTTTTCCTTCATATTTAAAGGAGATGTTAGATGGATACATTAGGCTGGTAAATCCTTTCACTTAATAATTTAAATATGTGATTCCATTCCTTTCTGGCTTGTAAGGTTTGTGCTGATATGTCCAATGGTAGTCTAATGGGTTTTCCTTTATAAGTTACCATTTTCTTCTCCCTGGCTGCCTTGAGACTTCCATCTTTGTCAATGATTTCTGATAATTTTAATACAATGTGTCTTGGTGAAGGCCTTTTTGGGTTGAGATAATTGAGTGTTCTATTGATTTCTTGAATTCCAAGCTCCAGCTCATTCCTTAGATTTGGGAAATTCCCATCCACTCTTTGTCTGAAAATACTTTCTAGTTCCTGCTCCTTTTCCTCACCTTCAATAATGCCCATTATTTTTGTTTCCTCTCCTGATGGTATCAGCTAGTTCTTGTATTTCTCTTTCATTATTTTTCATTCTTTGTTTTCTCTCTTCTTCCTTCTGATTTATTTGTAGATTTCTCTAACCAATATCACTGATCCTTTCCTCCATTTGGTCGACTCTATTTCCCAAGCTTGCTGTTTCATTTTTCAACTCTTGCAGTGTGTGTGTGTGTGTGTGTGTGTGTGTGTGTGTGTGTGTGTGTGTGTGTTTTATCTTCAGAAGATCTGTTCTTTTTGAGGTTTCCAATCTCCTTGCTCTGTTTGTCTAGTTGTTTTTTCCATTCCTGAAATTGTTGATATGACTCATTTTGGAACTCACTGAATTTTTTCATAAGTACCATCCTGAATTCTCTGTCATTTAATTCACATATTTCTATGTCTGTATGCTTATTTTCTGAATATTTTTCTCTTTCTTTCTGAAATGCCTTGTCATCTTGGTTGTTCATGGTGTTTAATGGACTATTTCTCTTCCTGGGCATTAATGGAAATGTATTCTGCTGTTTTTCCAGAAAGATGGTTTATTTTATAAATGTCTCTCTTTAGTCTGTTGTGAAGAAGATGCTTTTCTTTTGGTTTCCAGCAGTTGGAGTTTAAGCCTCTTGGATCTCTGCTTTATATAAAGCCTTAAAAATACCTTTTTAAAAATATTTTTGTAGATACTTAATCATGCTTACTACCCTCATTTTCAGTCCCTGTCAGTGATGGTGACAGTCTTGGCAGCGTTTGCTCAGATTTTCCTGGGCCTCCGTGGTATTCGGTTTCTGAGGATGTGGGTTGGGGGTCCCTCTTGATTGGGAGTTGCAAGCTATGGCAGCCTCAATTTTGCAACAGGGGTAGGTAAAAATCAACTGTTGTTTATCTGTGGTCCCATCCCACTTTCCTATCTTCTGCCCTGATTACTGGGCCGTGCCTCTACCCGCCATGGCGAGCTTACTGCAGTTTCAGGCAGGGATGTTCAGGGAAATCCTCACACCTTCACTTTTCTCTGTCCTTCAGCAGGGAGCTCCAGCGACTGCAAGAGCGGCTTCTTTATTTTTCCTGCCTGACACCTGGGTTTCTGACTTTTGGTAACTCTTATGCACAGATTCCACACTCAGATGTGCTAGTGTGCAGTTTGGGTGTTTTTTGTTGAGTTTTAGATGTTCAGCTTATTGTTGTTTGAAGGGGAGAGATCTGGGGACATTTCTCACTCCACCATGTTTTCGCAAAGTCTCTAATGTAGTTTTGATTGACATTTCTCTGATGATTAGTGAAGTTGAAAATCTTATTCATTTCTTTAATATGTCTATTGGCCATTTGTATGTCCTCTTTGTAGAAATGTCTATTCAGGTCCGGTGTCCAGTTTTTAATGGGTTTGTTTGTTTGTTTTGGTGTTAAGTTATATAAATTCTTTATAGCTTATGGATATTAGCACTTACTGGATGTACCATTGGCAAATATCTTCTCCCATTTAGTAAGTTGTCTTTTAGTTTTGTTGATGGTTTCCTTTGCTGAGCAGAAACTTTTTAGTTGGATGTAGTCTTATTTGTTTATTTTTTCCTTTTGTTTAGCCTGCCCTAAGATTATATATATATATATATATATATATATATATATATATATATATATATATATTGCTAGGAGCAGTGTTAGAATTGACTGCTTATGTTTTGTTCTAGAAGTTTTATAGTTTCAGGTCTTACATTTAAGTCTTTAATCCATTTTGTATTTATTCTTGTATATAGTATAAAAAAGTGGTCTAGTTTCATTTTTTGCATATATCTGTCCAGTTTTCCCAGCACCATTTATCAAAGAGGCTGTCTTTACCCCATTGTATATTCTTGCCTCCTTTGTCATAGATTAATTGACAATATAGGCATAGTTTTATTTCTTGCCTTTATGTGTCTGTTTTGATGCCATTACCTGCTGTTTTGATTATTATAGCCTTGTAGTATAGTTTGATATCATGTAGCATGACTTTCAGTGGGTGTGTGTCTTTTGATCAACAGTGGGTCTCTTGTAGACAGCATGTATATGGGTCTTGTTTTCTTATCCATTCAGCTATGCTATATTTTTAAATTAAATTTATTGTGGATACATTGGTTAACAAAATTATGTAGGTTTCAAGTGTACAATTCAAGAATATGTCATATGTATATCACATGTTATGATTACCACCCAAAGTTACATTTCCTTCCATCACCATATATTTAACCTCCATTACCCTTACCTGCCTCTCCCCTTCCCTCTGGTACCACTAAACTGTTGTCTGACTACATGAGTCTCTATGCCGTTTGTTTGTCACTTTCAGTTTTTATACCTCATATATGAGTAAAATTATATGGTTCTCAATGTTTTCTGTCTGACATATTTTGCTTAGAATGAATTTTTCAAGATCCATTCATGTTGTCACAAATGGCAGTATTTCATCTTTTCTTATGCCTAAGTAACATTCCATTGTATATATGTACTACCTCTTTATCTAATCATCTATCGAAGGACACGTTGATTGCTTACGTGTCCTAGCCACTGTGAATAATGCTGCTATTAACATCGAGGTGCATATATCTTTATTGATAAATGTTTTCAAACTTTTTGGGTAGATGTCCAGAAGATGGATTGCTAGGTCATGTGGTGATTCTATTTTCGCTTTTTTGAAGAACCTCCATACTGTTTTTCATAGTAGCTGTACCCATTTACATTCCTACCAGAAATGTATAAGTATTCCTTTTTCTCCAATGCTTGCTCTTACTGTACTGTTGATGATAGTCATTCTAACAGTATCTCATTATGATTTTGATTTGCATTTTCCTAATATCTTGCAATGTTGAGCATCGTTTCATATCTTTGTTGACAATTTGTATGTCTCCTTGGGAGAAGCATCTGTTCAGGTCCCTTTTTTGATTGGATCATTTGTTTTATTGTTGTTATTGAGTTGTATGAGTTCTTTGTATATTTTGAATATAAGCCCTTATTGGAGGTGTTGCTTGTAAATATACTTTACCATTTGGATAGTTGTCTCTTTCCCTGTGTTGATGATGTCCTTTGCTGTACAGAAGGTTTTTAGTTTGATGTAAACCCATTTATTTATTTTGGCTTTTACCCTCTTTGTCTTTGAGGTCAAATTCATAAAATCTCTTTAAATCTAAGGTTCTTGAGTTAAGTTGCTATGTTTTCTTCTATGAATTTTATTATTTCAGCTCTTATATTCAGATCTTTAATCCATTTTGAGTTAATTTTGGTGTGTGCTGATAGACAATAGTCTAGTTTCATTCTTCTGCAGGTGGCTTTCCAATTGTCCCAGCACCATTTATTTAAGTTTTTCCTTTCTACACTGTATGTTTTTGGCGTTTTTTTTTTGTTGTTGTTGTTAAAAATTACTTGTCCATATATACATGAATTTATTTCTGGACTCTTGATTCTGTTTCACCAGTCTGTGTACCTGTTTTTCTGCCAATACCATGTCATCTTGATTATTGTTGCTTTGTAGTATTTTGATGTTGGGCAGAATGATGCCTCCAGACTAGTTCTTTTTTCTCAGTATGGCTTTGGAAATTTGTGGTCATTCGTGCTTCCTTACAAATCTGATGAATTTTTGTTCTACTTCTTTAAAAAATGTCAATGAGATTTTGATGGGGATTCCATTAAATCTGTATAATGTTTTAGGGGAAAAAAGTCATTTTAAGTATGTTTATTCTTCTAATTCAAGATCACCAAATACATTTCCATTTCTTTGTATCCTCTTTGATTTCTTTTAATAAGGTCTTAGAGTTTTCATTATATAAGTCCTTCATATGCTTATTAGATTTATTCCTAGGTATTTTATTATTTTTTTTGCAGTTGCAAAAGGAATAAATCTTTCCACTTCCTTTTCTGACACTTCATTATTAGAATATTGGAATGCTATGGATTTTTGAACATTGATTTTACATCCAGAAAGTTTACTGTATTTGCTTATTGTTTCTAGTAGTGTTCTTGTGGAGTCTTTAGCATTTTCTATATAGAGAATTATGTCATCCATAAATAGTGACATTTCAAGTTCCTCATTTTATATTAGGATGCTTTTTATATCTTTCTCTTTCCTGATTGCACTTGCTAGGACCTCCTTTGTTATACTGAATATCAGTGGTGATAGTGGACAGCCTTGCCTTGTTCCTGATCTTGGAAGCTTTTTAGTTTTTCACCACTAAATACAATGTTGGTGGAAGGTTTGTCATATATGGCCTTTATTATGATAACGTACTTTTCTTCTATACTGGTTTCGCTAAGTGCTTTGATCATAAATGGATACTAGATCTTGTTGAAGGCTTTTTCCGCATCTATTGATATGATCATATGATTCTTATTTTTTAATTTGTGTGGTGTATCACATTAATCAATTTATATATATTAAATCATCCCTTTGCCCCTGGGATGAAGCCCACTTTATTGTAGTGTATAAACTTTTCAATATGTTGCTGTGTTCAGTTTGCTAGTGTCTTATTTAGGATTTTTGCATCTGTGTTCATGAGAGATATTGTCTGTAGTTTTCTTTTTGTGTTATCTTTATCAGGTCTTGGTATCAGAATAATATTGGCCTCATGAAATGAGTTGAGGACTAATTCCTACTCTTTGATTTTTTGGAAGAGTTTGAGGGGAATAGGCATTAAATCTTCTTTGAATATTTGGTACAACTCACTGTTGAAGCCATCTGGCCCTGGGCTTTTACTATTTTGGAGGTTTTTGATAATTGTTTTAATTCTATATTGGTGATCCATCTATTTAGATTTTTCAGTTATTTTGATTCTATCTAGGAAGGTTGTATATTTTTAAGTACTGTTCCATTTCTTCTAGGTTATTAAATTTGGTTTATATATTTTTTCATAGTATTCTTTTATGATCTTTTGTATTTCTGAGGTGTCTGTCTTAATTTACCCTATTTCTTCCCTAATTTTTTAAAATTTGTGTCCTTTTTCCTTTTTCTTTAGTGAGTCTAGCCAAGGTTTTTTTCAATTTTATTAATTTTCTCAAAGAACCAGGTCTTTGTTGCATTTATTTTTTCTATTGTTTTTGTTTATTTTTAGTTTCATTTATTTCTGTTCTAATTTTAATTATGTTGTTCTTTCTGCTGACTTTAGGCTTCATTCGTTCTTCCTTTTCTAGTTTTTTTTTTTTTTTTTAATGAAGCTTTAGATTGTTTATTTGGGCTCATTCTTGTTTTTTTGTGATAGGTCTGTAGTGATATGAACTTACCTCTTATGACAGCTTTTGCCATGTCCCAAAAGTTTTGATATGTTGTACTATCATATCTTTCATTTCTATCTATCTTTTGATCTCTCTTTTTATTTCTTGTCTTACCTAGTCATTCCTAAGTTTTTTAATCTCCATGTATTTGTGATTCCTCTCACTTTTCTTTACAGTTGATCTCTAATTTCAAAGCATTATGATCAGAGAATATGGTTGGTATGATTTCAACCCTTTTATATTTGTTGAGGCTATCTCTGTGTCCCAGTATGTGGTTAATCTTTGAGAATGTTCCATGTGCAGTAGAGAAGAATGTATAAGCACATGTTTTGGGATGAAAGACTCTGTACATGTCAATCTTGTGCACTTTCTAGTGTGTGATTTAAGGATGTTATCTCCTTATTGATTTTCTGCTTGATTAAACTATCCATATCCAAAAATGAGTTATTTAGGTCCCCTACTATGATAGTATTTTGGTCTGTTTCTCTCTTTAGTTCTGTTAGTAATTGTTTTATATATTTCAGGGATCCCTGATTGGGAGCATAGATATTAATAAGTTTTATGTCTTCTCAATATATGGTTCTCTTTATCACTATTAATTGTCCATCAGTATCTCTCTATTTATTTTTATCTTGAAGTCTATTTCATCAAATATAAGTACAGGTATACCCACTTATCTCTGGATGCCATTTGCTTGGAAAATCATTTTGCACCCTTTCATTTTAAGTCCTTTTTTGTCTTTGCAGTTGATATGTGTTTTTGGAAGGCAGCCTATGGTTGGGTTCTGTTTTTTAATTTAATCTGTCACTCTTTGCCTTTTTATTAGTGAGTTCATTCCATTTACATTTAGCATGATTATTGAAATATGAGTTTTTACTGGAGGCAATAGGCAATTTATATTTTGTTTTCTGCTAACTTAGTGTTTCAATTTTTTCTTTGTTCATGTGTTTCTGTCTATTATTTTAATTTTGGGATTTTGTAGAATTTCCCTCTATTTTGTTTTATGTTCTGTATCTGAGTTCTGAATTTTTGGTATTTGTTACCATTAAGATTATATATATATTTTCTTTTCCATGTGCCTCACCTTTATTCCCCTTTGAGAATTTGTATATTTACTAGCTTTCCATTTTTTTGTGTGTCAGATTCTCTGTATGTACACTGAATGTTTTTCTCTGTCTTTCAATGGCATTAACTTTTTAATGTTTAACCTCAGAATACCATGTTCTTAGTAAGGGTTGCACTTTCTTGCTTCTATCTTTCTGCTAGTCATCTTGCTCATAGTTATATAATTTTAATCATTTTGTTTCACTTGGGCTGACCCCTTTCAGTATTTCCTGTAATGCAGGCTTTGTGGTGGAGAATTCCCTCAGCTTTTCTATGTCTGGAAAGGCCTTTATTTCTCCTTCTTATCTAAAAGAAAGCTTTGCTGGATATATTATTCTTGGCTGGAAATTCATCACACTTAATTATTTTGATATATGATTCTATTCCTTTTTTTGCTTGTAAAGTTTGTCCTGAGGAGTCAGAAGATAGTCTAATGGGTCTTCCTTTATAGGTCACTATCATATTTTCCATGGCTGCCTTGAGAATTCTTTCTTTATCATTAATTTTTGATAATTTTAATATAATGTCTTAGAGAAGGGCATTTTGGATTGAGATAATCGTGTGTTTTATTTGCTTCTTGAATATGAAGAGATAGCTCATTCCTTAGATGTAGGAAGTTCTTGTTACCTGTTTGTTTGGATATGCTCTCTTTTCCCTTCTCCTTCTCATCACCTTCTGGTATACTGATTATTCTTATGTTGCTTTTCTGATTGTGTCAGATAGTTCTTGCATAGTTCTTTAAGTTATTTTTCATACTTAATTATCTTTTTTCCTGAGTCATTTCCAGATTATTGCTATTGATATCACTGATTCTTTCTTCCATGTAGTCAGCTCTATTTTGTTGGCTTGCTATTTTGTTCTTCATTTCTCTTAATGTGTTCTTCAACTCCAGAAGTTCTATTTGGTTCTTTTGTTACCATTGCATTCTCTTTGCTAAAAAAAAAATTATTTTCTTGGTCTATTTTGTTCATAAGTTCTTAGAATTGTTAATCAGATTTATCTTGCATCTCATTAATTTTTTTTTTTCAGAAGTACAGTCCTGAATTCTCTGTTATTTAAATTTCATCTTTCTATGTCTTTAAATTTATTTGGTGGAGTCTTTTCTCTTACTTTCTGAGCTCCCTTCTTACCTTGGTTGCTCATTAATGCCTAGGCATTAATGGGAGTATATCTAGCTTTTTTTCTAAGAGAAGATTCATTATATAAAAGTGTTTCCTTAGCCATTTGATAAGCAAGGGTTTTTCTTTTGATTTCCAGTAGGTGGCGTCCAAACCTCTTGGAGCTCTGCTTTGAGTATAAAAATGTTTCTTTTCTCTGTCTAATCTACTGTATATTCAATCCATACTCAGATTTCCTCTGTCCCAGCATCTGTCTATGGTACCGGGCATGGTTTATGTTCAGTACTGGTTGTGAAAATTCCCCTAGGGTTCTGCAGTGCTAAGTCTGGGAGAATACTGGGTGGAGAGAAGTTGTGCTCTAGATTGGTAGAGGGGCTTGAACTGCCTGGCTTGATATCTCAGCCCCCTGCTTCATAACCCTGGCTGATTAGACACAGTTGCTGCCCCTCTGTGCTTAGTTACCACTCTGCTTTCTGCTCTGATCCTTGTGCTTCACTGTATGGATTACGCTGATTTCTTAGGTAAGGTTGTTCAGGGAACCAGCTGTAACTTCTCCTCTCCGCCTTCTTTTGCTGGGAGCTTTGGCTGCTTTTGGCAGCTATTTTGTTCTTTTTAACCTGCCCCACTCTCTGCCACTCTTAGGGTTCCAACTGTTTGAAGCTCTGATCCGCAGATCCCTTAGACATGTTTGTGTGTAGTTTGGGTGTTGTTTGTTGAGTTTTAGATGTTCAGCATATTATTATTTCAAGGAGAGAGATCTAGGGAGATTACTCACTTTTCCATGCTTCTGACATCACTCATACTACCTTATCTTCTAAATCGCTGATTCAATTCTCTTTTACATTTTATTTACTGTTGATTCTTCCTAAGGTATTCTTCATTTAGAATATTGTATTCTTCATTTGTGACTTGTTCTTTTTTATATTTTCTGTCTCCACTTTTATCTTTTCTATCTCTTTGTTAAAGTTCTGAGTTCCTCTACTCTTCCCTTAAGTTTACTGAGCATCATTATAACCAGTGTGTTGAACACTAAATCTGTTAGATTACTTGTCTCCATTTTGTTTAGTTCTTTTTCTGGAACTGGGATCTGTTCTTTAATTTGGGGCATTTTTCTTTTTCTCCCCATTTTGGCTCCCTCTCTGTGTTTGTTTCTATGTATTAGTTAGAGCGGCTAGGTCTCCAAGTCTTAATAGAGTGATCTTATGTAGTAGATGTCATGTTGGAACCAGTAATGCATTCTTTTTGGTCCCCTGAGCTGGGTGTTCCAGATGTATCCCTTGTATGGCTTGTGTATGCCTTCTTATTGTAATTGAGCCTTGGTTGTTGTTTGCAGATCAATGGAAGGGATTGATCCTTGTGTTGATTGGTTATGAGGCCTGGCTGGTGACTACAGTGGAGGAACTGTTGTGCAGAGGCTGACTTTATAGAGCACGATTTTCTTTAGCAGAACTCTGGTATCTGCCCTGTCTTCCCTTTGGGTGTGCCATCCTTGGATGTGACTTGGGTGGTGCTTTATTTGAGACCAAAGCCAGCCATTAAGCATGCATGTCGGTATCTCTTATGAGGGGCCTTTGCCACAGGCAGAGTTCACCTGCAGCCTGTACCCTGCTGAGGGCCACATGGCATGAACCACCAAACAATCTACAGATGGCCAACACCCCACACTGGGCTTGGATGTTTCTCAAGAAGCCAAGCTGCAAACCGAGGTTGGCTGCTGCTAGTGCTGAGCTTGGGGCTGGCTGTTCAGCAAAAGGTACAGGGCACACTGAGGTCAGATGCCTCTTGTTAGGGTTTTGAAAACTATTCAGAGATTTTAGGGAAGTCCACAGTATGAGCCAAGACAGGCCATTTGTATGGAAAAGCTACTGGGTGAGGCTTGCGTGGGCTTGCAAGTTAGATGTGGCAGGATATCAAGGAATCAACAGAGCAGAGTAATCAGGTTAATGGAGACTCAGGTATCCAGGTTAATGGAGACTCAGATATGGCAGCTACCTGCGTGTGCACACAGGGTGTGGAGAGGGCTCAACAAACAGCAGTGGCTTCTGCCAGCACTTCTGTCTGGGAGAAGTTGCCCTTCCAGCCTTTGCCCTAAAGCCAGACAGTTCATTTCTTTCATATATATCCCTGGCATCCCCTGAGCCACTGCCTCAGCACTGGAGCTCTGAGTGAGTTCCTCAGTGGGTATGTCTGTGCTCAGGCCCTTTAACAAGAGTGCCTGAGATTCCTGCAGTCCACCATCTGACTCAGCCATAGTCTCTGCTGATTTTCATATCCAGATTTCATAGGGGTTTCTTTTTCTAGCACTGGAACCCTGAGCTGGGGTATCTGGTGTGGGGCTCGGAACCCTTGCTCCTCTGAGGAAACCTCTGCAGCCAAAATATTCCTCCCAATTCCCAGCCATCATGTGTGACAGTGGGATCAGCCTTTTCTGTGTCTCCACACCTCTTACTAGTGTCAATGTAGCTTCTGTGTATTCTTCATCATAGGATTTTTTTTTAACTAGACCTCAGACAATTTTCAATGATGGTTTTTCTGTAGTTTAGCTGTGATTTTGATGTGGTCATGAAAGGAGGCAAGCACAGCATTTACCTATTCCACCATCTTAACTAGAACTCTGAATGTGTTTTTACTGAAGTCAACAGGAACAAGGATGGATATGGGAGAACTGGTTTTAAAATGATATCCTAAATACCAGTAAAATGTATCAGCCTATTTACCTCAAGATCATCTACCTAAAAGGAAGAAACTATTTTGAAAATTGTCCTATGCTCTCTATGGCATTAACAATAAATTCTCAAGATTTCTTCAAACTATAGATCCTGACTGACATTACTATTAAATAAGCCATGGCCTTTAGAATTTGAGATGCTGCATAATATCCATCTATCATCTTTTGCTCACACAAGCTGTGCAAATGAATTGCTGAATGAACAGGAAGATACAGTATCAGTTATTCTTGAGCTGATAATAAAATACTTTGCCTTAGTCATTCTACCATGAAATGTTGTATTGCAACCACTGTGATAGTTTAATAACATTTAAAAAATAAAAATGCTTAGAGTCTGCTAATGCAGGCATGCATTAAATACTTACAATACCAATTCATTATAAACAAAGAATTTACAATGCAGTAAGAAGGTAGATGTGAAGAGAAATCATGTTCTATTTAAGTCTCTAGCAGCTAAAATATAAAATATTCCAAAAAATGTTTAAAAAGATAAAAACCATACTTTTGTTAGTCACAAATTTTTCATCATAATTTTAATATTAAGAAATATTTTAAAACAAAATGAACTTGTTTCAGTTTTTGGAATATGTAGTACCAAACTTTTTGGAGACTAGGAAAAATCAGAAGAAAATTAAAACATGTTTTCTTTTATTAACTGACTGCATTACACAGGTCGTGAACTTTAACACTGATTAATAAGGGAAATATAGCCATGATTGTTTGAAGTGTGATTTTTCAAACTTATTCTATTGCAAATATCTATAGAATTAAAATGGTTGAATTTTACTTTATTTAGGCCTTCAGAAATTGAAATTTTCCATTTTCCCTTCCCCCACTTCCACCTTTTGGCAACAAAGATAAAATAATTCCAGTCAGCTGTTAACTAGTCCTTTATTGTTATAACTTTTAAAATGGAAAAGCTAGTTACCTTTAAAGTTGTACATAGACAAAGAAATGAAGTCGGATGGCATCTTCTTTTTAATCAGGTAACTTATGAGTCTGTCAATTGTGTTTAGTTTCTTATCACTTTCATGATTAGAGCTGGCTAATTATTTTGAAACATGGAGAAGAATTTTTCCTTCTCCATGAGTGACATGAACAGCAGCCTTCTCTAGCTTCTTCATCATCATTCTCATGAAAAAAGCAACAGAGAATATAACCACTAAATTTTAATGGTATACTTTCGCATTTTACGTGCTTCTCCTAACTAGGGCTTTCTACCTTGAAAGATGGGGGAAAAACCCTCAATCTTCCCCTAACACATAGGTCCATTTACCTTTTGAAACTGGAATACCAAACATATTGTAAATCTTGAGTCTCAAACATTTTAATATAAGCCTTCTCTCCTCAGAGTTTAAATTTGTTCCAGAAAACAGTTACAAAGCCCTTTTACTATTTTCTTCACTGTTTCTTCTCTTTGTGATTTAGACAGACTATGAAAGGGCTAAGGGGGATAACTGAAGAGTGGGAGTAATACAGGAGGGAAAAAAATAGCACTGAATAATCTTTGACACACAACAAATGAACAAAAGGAGAGAAAGAGGACATATTAATCTACCCCACGTTTTTCAAAGACTAGTAGATTTGAGAGGATCTTCAGTTTTGGGTAGCTGTCAGCTTTCAATACTGAGAATCCTTCATCTTTTTATTGACAACCACGTTTTTAGAGGCTAGTGCAACATAAGAACAATGTGTCTGTCTTTTAATAAAGTTGAAATATTTAAGATCTGTTAAGAAGACACTTATATATGTTTACTTTGGCCATTTTTTCCTTTCTAAAATCATTTGCTAATTTATTAATTTGGAAAAATCAAGCTTCTCATTAGAATTACTGATCTTTGTGGTGATAATTTTCTGAAAAAAAAAATTCTACAGAGTAGTCTTTTGGTGGATGATCAGAAACTATCACTTAGAAAGCTCTTTTCTATTTTATTCAAAGCCTTACAAGATGTGAATACTTATAGACACCTACTAAGAGAAGTAGCACATAGAGACAATTTTAAGGATAATTAAAGAAATAAAAATACAATAACCTAAATTTTCACAGTGATAATGTGTAAACATTTGACAAAAAAACTATTTGACAAAAATTAATTTTGAGAAGGCATGAATTATTTAGACAAGGGCTTGATAAATTACATAGTATAACTCTTCCCCTGCACCTCAACATTGGCCCATATTGTATATATAAGCTTATCTAAATTATTCCAGTAATTTTGAGAATCACTTAATTAATGGAACTAAGAATAAAAACTTTTGTGTTCTAATTAAAAAACAACATGGATAGAACTTTGTAGTTAGATAAAGCTTGGTTCAAAGATTTGCTTTATTATTTATTCACTAAGTCATCTTGCCCAACCTAATCAATCTCTTATACTTTCACTTTCCTCAATTGTAAATTGGCATAATAGTCCTTGCACTTTCATGGAGTTGTTTTGAAGATTTAATGAATTAATATATGTAATATTCCTAAATGGTGTTTGAAATATAGTAGTGCGTGTTCAAAAATATTTCTTTTTTTCCTCTTATCCTCTTACATCAGCTCTGTCCAATGCTTAGAAAAAAAGTAGCAGGCAGTCTAAGCTCATGGGAAATGTACATTCAAAAAGAATGTAGCTTAAAATTAAAAGGGCTTTTTGCTGTTTATAAATTTGTAGTGACTTCAATGATGATTTTCTTTGAAGAGTGTTTCATAGGAAAATTTTGCTTTTTAAGCTCCTTTTTACATTTTTTGAAAATATATGATGTATATTCTATGAAGTGGTACTTATAGAAAAAGAAAAACTGTTTACAAGTACTATTGCAATACCACCCAACAAAATAGTAATCTATTTCACTAAATTTTGCTAAATGACAAAGTAATACAGAGCTATTAAAGCCTCAAGAAAAAAAACAATTCATTTTAAGTCATGATATTACCTAAAACTAAAGCATTATATAAAAGCTAAACAATTCCAAATGGATTTCGCCGAGATCAAAAGCTGAACCTATTTCTTTTCTTTCATCTTCAGTGTTCCATTTCCTAGGAGTATGACCTTAGTCAAACATCTATTAAAGTTAGCTTTTGATCTCAATCCCTTTTTGGGGTAAAAAAATGTCAATCTTTAAATTTTTCTTCTAAAAACAATCACTCTATTGTGTTTTAATGTTCTAGTAGTGTGTGAGTAAATAGGATTCTCTGATATATGTAATAGAAGACTGGTTAAATGGGACAATCATTTTTGTGTCAAAGACTAAAATCAAAAGGAAGCATTCTTCAGAAGCTATTAACTGGAAAAAAATCCCCCTAGGTCAGTGGAAACATGTTAACTGGTCAGTCTGCTGCCTTTTTAGGTACTTTGATGAAAATGCCTTGTAATTTGATAACAGATAGTGGCTCATTTGTAATGTAATTTTCTCCTCATAGCTATTCCATGATTATCGAGGGGCAAGCACTTATTTCTCCATAGATACTTTTTTTTAAAAAAAAGTAGTTTAAACTTTGTTTAAAAATATCTTAAAACCACTAGGAAAGATGTTTTTCATTCTTCCTTTCATTTGTTAGTAAACTATAGGGAAAATTTCATGATATGTTAAAGACACAAGAGACATGACAACAGATGATGATTAGTTGAATTAAAAAGAAAAAAAAGTGATATTTGATGTCAGTGTATATATGCATATGTGAGTACTGTTTACCCGTATGTAGGACTACATTCTAAGTATTGAAGATCTTTATATCACATTGTGTAAATCTATTTTATAGAATAGTAAATTTATTAGACACACAGTTGTCAAGCGCTGCCAACCTGAAAGATAATATTTTATATTCTGCTATGAGAACCAACTAAGTCATAGTCAGTGCTCTGCAGAAGACTTCATAGCCTTCATTTTAGGTGAGAAGGCGAGGCCTACTTATAGACATAATCATAATAAAAGGCAGAAAGTTATAAGTAATAAATGTGTTCTTATAACTATATCTATGTAAAGTACTATAGGAAAGTTCAAAGAAGAGAATTATTTTCAGTCATAGGAATTAAAGAAAGCTTTGTAGAGTTTGATGGCATTTAAGTTGTGCTTTAAAGGCTGGTTAGGCTGCAGTTGGCAAGACAGGGATAAAAGCATTCCAGGCAAGAAACAATCTGCAAAGGTGTGAAGATGAGATAGTACTGAGTGTGTATGGGTAATAGAGTATTCGGTCTCATAGAGTAGTGAATATATGATATAAAAAATTAGGAGCTCTGCCTGTGAAGATGGGGCGGATCAATTGTGGGAGGTTGTAAATAGCAGATTAAGAGTTCTGGCCTTTATTTTACAGGCAGTGGTGAACCACTTAACATTTTTGTGCAAGTGAGCGATGTGAAAATACTACTGTTTATGAAAATATAACTGATAAGAGAGTATGGGATAGACTGAGAGAGGACAGAATTAGAGGCAGGGAGATCACTTAAGAAGTCTGTAAAGCAGTCTAGCTGAGAAGGAATGCAGACCTATTAAAAATTGATTGAAATTCTTAGTTGATTTTACAGAGTAAAGATATCCTTTTTAGATTCATAATGTATTAGTTCGAAGTAATACTATTTAAAATCTGCTTTAGAAAATTACTCTTGTGTTTGAAATTACTGGTAGCAAGAATTCAAGTTAAAAGGTAAAATGTGCTTTATTTGTACAATCTGATTATTTCATATAGAATTTTCTAAAGTTCCTATGCTCCCAATTCAATTACCACTAGCCAGAACAAATATTTGTTTTAAAAATGTGTCAATATTACCTGAGATAAATGGCAATTGTTAAAAAAAATAACACATAACTAAACTAAGATCCCACATTCTTTAAAAAAGTAAAGTAGTAACTAGTTAAGAGGAAGTTGAATTTGATAGAGTTGAAGAGATTTCATTACTAGGATCACCAAGAGGAGGGATGGTGGTATGGATCATCTTGAAATTATACCATCAGCTTGGAAAAACCCATAATTTATGTCAATCTGGTTGTACAAATTGCCATAGTCTTTATGGAAACAGTCTACCAACAATATCAAATACCTAGAAAGTTAACAAAGGAAAAGGAACAAATCAATTGAAATGAAAGGAAATAACCAGAACATAGTTTTGTGGTTATGTTTCTGTTCTCATTTTATTGGCTCTGGACACACTATCTTATTCACAGAAACAATAGCCATGGGAATTCACAAAGCCACAAAAGATGGAGTTCTTTGTCTCATTATTAAGATGGTGTAGCGTTCTTACCATTGTGCTGGGCCATTCTATCCTGATCTGTCTCCAAGCTGTGTGTATTTGTTTATCTCTAGCAACAGCAGTTTTGAAGTCAGACATATTATTACCAAAATGTTTAGAATTCTGAGTGGAAAAAGGGTTTAGGAAAGATAAATTTCTTTGTCTTCTCTTTCATTTGACTCATTAGAGTTAGTGTACCCCTGTAGCAACCTCAAGCCATTGTTGCAAGTAGAAAAAAAATGATTTGTATCTTTTTATGAATTTATTGTTAATAAGACTGTGACAGAATTCAGGAAACCAGAAAGAATGTGCCATCTTATAAATCATCCATTAGACCCCAGCTCCATGCTGAATCCTTTTGATTGTGTGTGCATGTTTGCATGTATGTGTGTATCTCTCCCTATTAATGATTTGGCCTAAATATTTAATTTAGAATTATTTTCTATTGCCCATGCACTAACTTCTATATATCAGATTATGACACTTTTGAGCAGGCTGGATAAGAGTCAGAATACTCCTTTGCACTTATCTGTTCTACTGGACCATAATAAAATACTGGATGCCTGTAGTTCAAACATGTCATCTTAATGCCTTAAATGAGCATAAATTTTTCACAACAATTTTAGGAGAAAATCATGCCCATTAGATATTTTTTTTTAGTGTTGGATGACACCTAGTAAGATTCAGGAAGCAATTCACAGATGTTGTGCTTATAGTTGCCTTAAGAAACCACACCAGAAATTGAGGTCAGCTGCCACCAGTGTGAGTCTTGGCACTGCTCAGCAAGGAGCATAGGACTTTCAGAGGACACAGTTGGATATGGCTCGGGTGAGGCTGTGAGTTGGGTGAGGCAGAGTTCCAGGGAATCCTCTGCGTGGATCAACCTCTGTTATCTAGTTTGATGATGTCTCAGCTATGGCAGCACTACTTCTGCACAATGGATGTAGGGAGGGCTCAACAGAGGAACAATGGATACTGCCCATACTCCTGCCCAGGGGAGAGCCTTGCCTCTGGCCCTCACTCTGACAATTCAGTGTCCCCTTTTAAATCTCTGGTGCCCCCTGTGCTGCCTTACCCAGCATTGGTGCTCAGAGTGAGCAAGTCTATCACTGTGAAAGTCTGGTCACGGACAGGGTCCCTTTAAGAGGCATCTGCAGCTGCCAATTGCTGCTGCCGTAGCCTCTGTCCCACTCAGCCACTTTGTACTGGGAAGCCTTATGTCTTTGCCCCCTTTTACATTCTATCATTGTAGGTTGATTAATATTTTTCTCCCTAGTTGTAGTGCTTTTGTTCATCTGGATTTCAGATGACTTTACTTGCTGTTTGCTCCATGTTTCTGTCACAACTTTGATGTGGTCGCAAGAGGGATGAACAAAGCCTCTATCATCTATGCTATTTTATTTTTTTGTCTCCTTAGAAATTATATTGATACATCTATTAATACTCTATAAAATGCTCAAAATGGTACCTAGGGAGTTATATAACCTATAAGAATGTTTACGTACTATTATAAGAGTTCATATAACTCAAATTTTCATAAATAAGAAATAATCTATTGAGAGGTACTAGCAAGATTATTAATGTTTCTCGCAGGGATTATGTTAAAATAGCTGGAACATTTTCAATTTAAAATGATATCAACCAAAACAAGTATAACCGATGATTACTCTATGAGAGAGTCATTAACTTTATGTAAATTTTGAGAATTCCTGATATCTATGGAATGTGTGTATAGCTTAAATTCAATACAGAAAAAAATAATGTCCATGTTAGTTGAAATTAAACTTACATCCCAGTTAAAAAATTATTTTGAATAACATTTCTCAAAATGCGTTCCATGGAGTATTAGTATTTTAGAACCATTAATAGGAATTCCATGAAAAAGAGTTCCATTATCCAATATGTTTAAATAATGTAGTGTACTCTATGCTTCTTTTGAAATATTATAATAAACATTAGTATATTATAAGCTTTGAAAAAATCTGCAGTACAGAAATCTGGAGCCTAAATACCTGGGTTTAAAGTCCAACTTCAATGTTTATTAACTATGTGACTTAGACACTTTATTCAGTTTTTGTGACTCTATTGTAAAATGGAAATAGTAGTAGTACTTCTCTCTTAAAGTGTTTGTGAATATTAAGTAGAATTTATAGCAGTGTGTGGCATATGATAAATGCTATATAAGGTTTTTTATATCAACCCTGAATTGCATAAATTGGTTGTGGAACTCCCTTATTCTCCCCTTTTTAAATAAACTCTCTTTAACATTTTGTGGAACAAGTGTTCAAATGGAATATAATTTGGAAGCGTTTCTATAAGACAAGTTCAATATGGTGCTTCTCTCTTGCTTTTAATCTTTCAAAGTAGGTATAATAGGTGCATTGGAAGAGGTTATTATTAAAATTTCAAACTTTTAAATGCCTATTATTCATTTTCAGAAGAGTCTACAGGAAATAAACAGTTGCTTGGCAACCTGGAATTTTGTTAGGTGCTTCAGGCAGTTTGCTCAAAGCAGTATCCAGCCTTCTCCTAGGTTCCTGGTTTGGTTACACTCTCTACTATGCTGTGCTGCTTGACCTGCCAACCTGTTACTAATTGCCATTTCCCTGTCTCTGGCCCCATTCTAAATGGCAAATTCACTGACTTATTGTACATCCTCTAACCTGTTGTTTTTGTAGGACAAATTGAATTTTCCCAAAGATTGAGTGTATACTCTCTTTATGTCTATCTGTAATCTAACTAAGTATGCAAAATATCCATGCCAATATAGTAGATTTTACATGTCTATTTTATTTGATGATTTTGCTGATATTGTGCCAAATGCAGGAGCTGTCTACTGTTTTGAGAGCTTCCCATAGCTGTGTTTTGTCAACCTTTCCCTCTCAGCCATAGAGCTGAGCTGAGTAATTTAAAATGTTGTATCTAACCCTGAATAGTGACTTCTAAGAATCCCTGTAATATCTGCTCTTCATTTGGATGGCCTGTAACTACTTGCTTGTGGCATCTCTGCTCTTTCATTCTTCATTCTTATATCCTTATGGCTTTCCCCTTTGTTGCATTCTGAATCTTTTAAATTTCTAGTATTTTTTTTTCTGAATAACAGAGTTCAGAGCATAAGCATCTCCTTAAAAGGAACATGAATACTACCCCCATTTGGAAAGATTTACATCTTTCCAGTTGATTTATAGAGAATTTAAAAACTGTTTCCACTAAATTCAATGTGGTATATCACATTAACATTTCATGCCACCAGATGTTTTATTATTCATTATAGTACATCATAACTTTGAATGCAAATAACAAATAAGCCAACATACTACTTGACTGTTAAAATGAAATAAAATGGCAGATATAAACTGCTTTTTATTTTTGGAAGGATATCATTAATGTAAATGTTTGACTGTTAATTTAATTAAATGCTATTTTTTAAAATATAAAACCATATTGAGGTGAACTGACTCATCATTTCATTTAATTAATTGTAAACCTCAAGATTTGCTTACTCATAGTTCATCTTCAGTTAATTTACTTTTTCATAGTTTTGACAGAAGAACTTTCAAGTTAATATAAAAGGACGAACACAGTATAAGCAATTAGGAAACTATACAATTGCCTCGATTTTTGTTTAGATTACTGTTATGAACCCAAATTCACTATATATTATTTTCTTTTGTAAATTTTACTCCACACCATGTTTTTTTTTCTCCTTGCACTTCTAGTTTGAGGACTATAGACCACATAGAGTTTGTAAATCTCAGGTGTGTTTACTAGTGAGAAAGGAATGCAAGAAAAACTTTGCTTTAGAGCATTTATGGATAATACAAACCCACAGTGGTATCAGAAAACTATATGGTATAAGGTAATTATAGTCACATTTACCACTTCATAAAGAACTATAAAAATCATTTATTCCAACTCCTTTATTTCATATACGAATAAACTGAAACCCTGAGAATTTATATGACACAATTCCTCCCTTGTTCTGATCAGTGATCTGTTATGCAATGCATCTTTGCAGATCCATTTTAGAGAGTTTTAAATAAATTAAAATCAAGAATAGGAAGGTAGAAATTATTGGACAAAGTACTCAAGGTTAAACTCAAGAGAAATAAGTTCTCATACTAGCGGTACCATTGACTAGCTACATTATAGTAAGCCTCTCAGTTTTTCTTTCTGGGCCTCAGGTTTTCATTTATAAAATGGAAGGGGTGGTTTAGATATTCATTAAATTTCTTGTAAATCTTAAGAAGTTTTCTCACAACTCTAAGTCTGAACTTAGAGCTTTTATACCTCCAATAATAATAAATTATACTCTGTACACTTGCACATGTACACACTCATAAAATCATGTTGGGCATTTTCATATTGTTATGTTGAATTTTAGGTTAGGAAGTGAGTGTAGATTCCATAAAGGATGCACATTATGACTTGGTCAATAACTAGTGACAAAATATTGGGTCAATCATGAAATTAGGTGAAAAAGAATGGAAGGTGCTGAGGTTACGAAAGTAAATACTCAAATATCAGAAAGTGCAAAAAGTGAATGATTTACCAGTAACACTGAGTCTCTGACTTTCCAAATCTATTTCAGTCAGTTAAAAATATCTAATTCAAACATAACATAAAAGTTATTAATTTCATATTCAATAACTGAAAAAGTTAACTTTTATGTTTCTAGATGTTTATGTAGATATTTACCTATAATTGCAATATTTTCACTTTAATGGTATTTTTTTAAATTCTCATTAATCTTACCACTTTATACTCATCTGACACAGCTGAAAATCTCATTCAGCCTCTCCTAAATCAACATGCTCATTTTGTGTGCTCTTCAAGAACTACATTTTGAGAAATTGGTACCAGGAGAAGATTTGCTGTTTTAAATCATTAGTGTTACACTGAGCAGCATCCTAAGATTAAAAGGGGGGGGAAGAGATAGATATGGGTAAAAAGCATCAAATATTTGGTGAAGGAAGGAAATCTAACTTTGAGAGCTGAACACAGAATGAAATATATATATATATATATATATATATATATATATATATATATATATATATTACTTTTGAATTGTACACTTGAAACTTATTTGATTTTATTAATCATGTCACTCCAATAATTTTTAATAAAAATAATTTTAAAAAACCATTGAATTAAAGGGTAAATTCCTAATGAAAGATCAAATAAATCATAACATCTTTTCCACCGCTTTATATTTGCTTGCTTGTGGTTTTACCTGAAGACATAGATATTCAGGTCTGTACTGAAGACTGAATAAATAGGATTTAAGGTTTCATAAGTTTAAAGTCACTGCAATATGAACCATGAGGCAATACAAAATATGAGTTAGAGACTAAGCCTCTAAACTGAATCAAATGTAAGGAGATATAGAAAGACAACTAAAATTTTGTGATAAAGGGATCAAAACCTTTTAGATACTTTTCATTAACTAATGTTTGAACTACTTCAGTGCTTTAACACATTCAGGTCCTATCAGAAAAACTGAGTCTTACTCTATATCTTACCCTAAATGACTGACCTGTGACAGGTCACTGTGAGAATCTTTCTTCATTTTCAAAATGAAGAGATTAAGCTAGATAGCTCCTAAATTTCTTTGTAGTGCTATTATACTGTGATTATTTATTATCTTAAAATTACTTTTCTGAATTTTATCACTAATTTTCTTCAACGATATTATACAGATAGCATTTGCTTGAAAGAATAAATAGATATTGGAACTCATTCTCTTATATAAATCTTAAAAATATGAGAGGAAGATTATTTTGGAAACATGGTGGAGTGAGAGATGTCCCCAGATCTCTCCCCTTGAACAACAATAAGCTGAACATCTAAAAATCAACAAAAAACACCTAAACTGCCCACCAGCACATCTGAGTGTGGGATCTGCGCATAAGAGCTATGACCGGTCAGAACCCCAGGAGTCAGGCAGTAGACTGGGAGAAACAAAGAAGATGTCTTTTGCAGCCAGAGCTCCCTGTAGGAGGAGGGGAGAGGGGAGAAGCTGCAGCGAGTTTCCTGAAAAGTCTTGCCTGGGAGAGCTTTGAACTCCACACGGCCGGTGGCAGTACCCAGACATCAGAGAAGAAAACAGAGAAGTGAGGACAGCAGAGAAACAACAATTGATTATTATTAGTTATGGTTGCAAAACACGAGGCTAGGCCACAGCTCCCATCCCCAACCCAGAGAGCCCCTCCTCCTATATTCTCTGAGAACAAAACATCATAGAGATCCAGGGGAATTTGAGCAAACGCTGCTGAAATTGCCGCAAACACTGACAAGGACTGAGATTGAGGGTAGCAAGTTTGATGAAATATATATAAGAAAACCCTAAAGACTCCAAAAGAACAATACTAGAAACAATAAGCAAATACAGTAGTTTCTGCATACACAGTCAATGTTCAAAAAATCCATAGCTTTCTTATATTCTAATAATGAAGTGTCAAAAAAAGAAGTAGAAAAAGCAATGGCTTTTGCAATTGTAAAAAGAATAAAATACTTAGGAATAAATCTAATGAAACATGTGAAAGACTTATATAATGAAAACTATAAGTCCCTATTAAATGTAATTGAAGAAGATACAAAGAAATGGAAAGGTATTATGTGTTCTTGGATTGGAAGACTCAACATAGTTAAAATGACCACATTACCTAAAGCATTATACAGGTTTAATACAATCCCCGTCAAAATCCCAGCGGCATATTTTTAAAAAAATAGAACAAAAATGATTGGTTTTGTATAGAAGCACAAAAGACATTGATTCCCAAAGTCATCCTGAGGGGGAAAAAAAAGAGGCTGGAGGCATCACCCTGCCCAACTTCAAATTATACTACAAAGTGACAGTAATCAAAATGGCATGGTATTAGCAGAAGAATAGACACACAGAATAGTGGAACAGAATCAAGAGTCCACACGTAAATCCATATTTACATGGGTAAATAATTTTTAACAACAACAACAACAACAAGTAAAACAAAATCATACAATGTTGAAAGGAAGCCTCTTCAATAAATGGCGCTGGGAAAACTGGAAAGTCACCTGCAAAAGAATGAAACTACACTGTTGTCTATCACCACACACCAAAATATACTCAAAATGGATTAAAGACCTGAATATTAGACCTGAAACAATAAAATTCATAGAAGAAAACATAGGAGCTAAACTCAAGGACCTTGGACTTAAGGAGAATTTTATGAATTTTATGGCAAAAGCAAAGGGAGTAAAAGCAAAAATAAATGAATGGGACTACATCAAACTAAAAAGCTTCTGCTCAGCAAAAGAAATCATCAACAAGGCAGAGAGACAACCATTTGGGAAAATATATTTGCAAGCAACACCTCCAATAAAGGCTTAATAATGAAAGTATTCAAGAACTCATATAACTCAACAACAACAACAACAACAAAACGATCCAATCAAAAATATGTGGAGGACTTGAACAGACATTTCTCCCTAGAGGACATACAAATGGCCAAAAAATATTTGAAATGATGCTCAACATCACTAGTTATTAGGGAAATTCAAATCAAAACCACAAACAGATACCATCTCACACCTGTTAGATTAGCTACAATCTACAGGACAAGTAAGAACAAATGTTGGAGAGGATGTGGAAATAAAGGAATACTCATACACTGCTGGTAGGACTGCAAATTGGTATAGCCACTATGAAAAACAGTATGGAGGTTCCTCAGAAAACTAAGAATTGATATAACCTATGATCCAGCAATCCCTCTACAGGGTATTTACCTCAAAGACTTGAAAACCTATATCCAAAAAGATATTTGCACACTGATGTTCATAGTAACATTATTCACAATGTCCAGGACTGGAAGTAACTGAAGTGTCTGACAATACATGATTGGATAAAGAAGTGGTGGTACATATATACAATGGAATATTAGCCATAAGAAGAAATGAAATACCGCCATTTGTGACAACATGGATGGACTTCGAGATAATCATGCTAAGCAAAATAAGCCAGACAGAAAAAGTTGAAAATCACATAATATTACTTATATGTGGGGTATAAACCTGAAGGCAATGAATGAACAGGACAAAAAACCAGAGACTCATGGACATGGACTATAGACTAGAGGGTAGTGGGTGGGATGAGAGGGAAGGTGAATGGGCTAAAGGGGGTCAAATATGTGGTGACAGAAAAAAAATGTAACTATAGGAGGTGAATACATAGTGTAAATATCTATATCTATATCTATCATCTATCTATCTATCTATCTATCTATCTATCTATCTATCTATCTATATGCTTTGTTGTTAAATTTATAGCTGAAACTTATTGGATTTCATAACCAATGTCACCATAAAAAAATAAATAAGATGACTCTTGTTCATTCACTCTCTTAGTGTCAGTGTATGAGATATACATTTTATTTGGAATTTGTCTATAAGGTATTTTGTTGACTTTTATTTTTCATAAAGTAAGACTCTATATTTTGTTCTAACTACTATTTTTGCTTCCCGTAATGAAACATTATTAATTCAATAATTATCATATTCTGGATCCAGTTCTAAACTGCTAGTCAAAGGAGCTGATATAAATTATGGAAACTTATCTCAATACATTTTTGGTTATGAGACACTGGGTTCTGGCAGTCCTACGTAGAGTCCCTTGATTTAAATCATTGCCATCATTTTTTATTCCCATTTAAAGGAGTGAAATTCAGTAAAGCTACCTATGGCTAGAAAATATTTGGGACCATCTAGAAAATGTACAAATGTATATCATCAATTCAGAGACTTAAAACAATTTTCTTTCAGATCTTTTCTTTGCAAACTTATGTGAAAAGTTCACTTCATTTTGAGTATTCTGTGCATTGTGAAGAATATAGAGAAGCAAAATAAAATCCTTAGTGATTCTCCCAAAGATGCACAGTTAGATATTCTAGGCTGTACTTATTTCCCTGTATACCTTTGAAAAATATCCAGCTTACCTCTTAAAATCAGATTCTTTTAATAATAGCAGTTATGTTTTTTTTTTTTTTTTGCAACAACCAATGTGTGCTTTTTTCCCTTAATTTGCATGTGCCTGGGAGAAAGGATTTCACTGAATTTTAAAATGCTATTTTAAATCTGCTAGATTTTTTTTTTTTTTTTTTGGTTCATGGCACTAGAGCACCAGTAGATTTTTAGGAATTTTAATATTATCTAAAAATAAATAAATTCACTAGACTTTTTGGTGGGCATTGTTGGAATATAGGTTGTTCTATTTTTAGTACCTATGTCCTCATGTTTTTATGGTACTGCCTTATATAGACTTCCTAAGAAAAAGAATTTCAAACAAAAGACTCATGCTTTTTCTTTGGGGGTTTTATTCCTACTTCTTTGTGCCATTATATAGAGTTAAAAAATAATTGCCTTATATTAATACAAAACAATTTAATTATACTACAGGGACGAGCATGCCATGTTTTTTTTTTTTTTTTATTTGGTCCCTCAGTGTATAAGTATGAGGAGGGTAAACTAGTAGAAAGACTACTTGAAGTCTTTTTCTTTCCATCCTTCTCCACCTCCCTTCTATGGTGACTCTCACAAGCAAGGCAGCCCATCCTTCAGCAGAAATGCCAACAAGAATATTCCTTAGGAAATGGTTCCTTCTAGCATTTCAGAGTGCTTTCTCTGATAATGTTGTTTTAGGTGGAATTCAGTTCATGGTGAGTTTTGTCTAAAACAGTTGTCCAGAGCTCTTAGATATGAGAACACATTAGCAAGAGTTTGGACATTTCTCAATTTTCACATTTCTCTCTTTATTTTCTCTATATTTTGTATTGGGGATCTGGCCCATATTTAATGCATTTTTAGAATTTTAAACAGTCCATTGTAAGATGAAGTAACTACAGGAGTTGAAAATTACTTTGTTAAAGAATATTATTTATAAGTTATATTTGGGCTTACTTTTCATTTATGCTGTGCAGCATAGGCCTGGTATCCAGCTTTCAATTACATTAAGTGGTCCTCGTTTTAAAATGGATGATTCTGGTTTTAGGTATAACAGCTGCAGCAATGGCTGAGGCAATGAAGCTGCAGAAGATGAAGCTTATTGCTATGAACACTCTTCAAGGAAATGGAAGCCAAAATGGGACCGAATCAGAGCCTGATGATCTTAATTCTAACACAGGTAAGTGTCTTCAGGAATCTAAGGCAGGTGATTCATTGATATATTTGGGGAAAGGAGAGAATAATATGTATACTTTGATTGTAAGCAGTTACTACTGAAGTATGCTTAACCCTACCTCCAACTTGTACATTGAAACTAGAAAACCATTAAAAATCAGAATCCCACTTGAGGAAACATTGAATTATCTACATTTTTTTTGTAAGAAGATTAAATACTAATTTTTATAATGCTAGCTATTGCACCTCCTGCTTGCTATAGTCTGCTCCCTTCAGTTTCACTCCAGGTTTCTTATTTAAAATTTCGCTAAATAATTTGCCAACTGAATGGCAGTTCTTAGAATCATCTTGGCTGGGATTGAGTCCCTTTAGCTGGAGTTCCACCTCCCTAACTAAGTGAAGGTGCTGGCAGAATCAACGTGTTATTGGCAGGGCCTAATGAAAAGAAGTAGAACAAAGAGTAAGCAAGGAGAAAGATGAAAAAAAAGGATATAAGAGAAAGATGCCTGTATTGGATTGGAATGTCTCCTCACTTCTTACTATTTGTTTTTTTTTCTCCTTTATCCTGTGATAATTATACCTCGGCTTTGATCGTAAGACCACTCCTCACATCTCTTTTGGAATTAAGTGGGATTATAACTATCAATATGTATGGATGGACAAATAAACAAATACATACATACAATTTAATTTTAGTGAGAAATAATAAGGTCAACCAAAAATGGTCTTAGGTACAATAAATTTCCAATATAACTCTACAGGTAAATTTTAATATTATGTGATAGGCAGATTCGTAGCAGCCTTATCTTCTTTTAGGCTCCTAGAAATACAAGTATACTGGGGCTTTATTTTGAAGAGAAAAGCAAGGAGCAATTAAAGAGGGAAATTATTAAATCAAATCAGTATGACAAACTACTGTGACTTTAATACAGTGTAGCTCTCCTCATCATGTTTATGGCAAATTATAGAATGAGAATTAGTCTTCAACCAGTGCTCACTGTGGGGAATAATGGAAAAATGCATACTTTTAATGGATTCATGGTAAGTAGAAGTAACACACAGATAAGACTAAAATTGACAATAAGCAAAAGAATAATAGCAATAGGAAAGAATTATCAGTTACTATGTACTAAGTATCTCCCATTTTTTCTTTAGTTTAATTTTTTATTTAGATATTATTGATATATAATATTGTGTAAGTTTAAGATGTATAATATGCTTATTTGATGCACTCATATATTGCAATATTATTACTATCACAGTGTTAGCTAACATCTTCATTATATCACATAATTACCATTTTTTTTGTGGTGAGAACATTTAAGATCCAGTCTCTTAGCAACCTTCAAGTATATAACACATTATTGTTAACTATAATCACAATACTGTGCATTAAATCCCCAGAACTTATTCATTTTTTATCACTCATGTTAATTCATTTAATTCTTACCAAATCCCCCCCGCCACACACACAAAGGTATTTTCAGTACTCCCATTTTGCAGATCAGGAAACAGAAGCACAGAGTGGTTTAGCTTTTTCCATAATCAGAAAGCTGGTAAGTGGCAGAGCTAAGTTTCAGTCTATGTCTAGTTAAGTCCAAAGTGTTTGCCCTTTTCACATTCTTCCTCCACTTTAATGATGTTTCATAACAGGAATTTTATTTTATCAAACCCCTTAGGTAAAAGTTGTTTTTTTCATGATGCAGGTACAGTGATAAACCAATGGTCAGTTTCCTAGTCTTAACACCTCTTAACTTATACTGGCTTTCTAATCTTATGGTGTCTTGAAAGTGACCAACATTTGAGAGGAAGCTTCTTGTAATTAAAAATATTTTTGTACCAATAAATATTAGTGTGGGCTCAAGCAGTAACTTTGTCATGTTTTTCTCAAGTATACCAGTTTCTGGAAAAGTCTTTCTACAAAATTTTTATGTTGTTCCTTTATAATTAGATAACATCAAACATTTTGAGAGATATACTAGTGACCTATTTTTAACTTAGGATATGGTTAATTTTCCTAGCTAGGTATAATCTGGATTAATTCCAGATGTCCATCATTGTGATAAAGGAAAGTATTAGGTTTCCAAAAGTGTATGATGTTATACTTGGTGCTAAAGAAATTGAATTGGAGTACTAACTGTGCTTGACCATACAGAAGTTGGAATTTGTCCTTATCTTAATGTCATGAAGGTAAGCAGATCTAAAACAAGGATGATGATGACAAACAAACGATAAGTTCCTGAGGCTTCTCAAAGTATATAAATGAACACTGCTGCCATGAGCACACCTGTATACCAGATCCTGCTACCCAGAAGGATATCGTAGACTATACCTTCACCCTGTGAGGAAAGAGGAGAGTAGGTAGTCCTCAGTAGCCTTCATCCCTGAGTACTCCAGCAGCCTCCACTGCCACCATGTATATCAACAATCATGCCTGAAAAATACTCTCACAGTCTTTGCCAATGGTGACTTCAGCTGATAAACCTGCACAAAGTCAACACTGACATTCCCCTTCCATCCCCAGATATGGAGCTATCACTGTAATTCCTAGAACCAAAGCCATTGCACCCCATCCAGCCAATGTACTTGTACCTATCCGAGGTAAAGACCTTTCCCCACTAAAGTGAGTCTATAAAGCCTGAAAGAGGTGCCTGCTGCTTCAAATGTACAGACAGCAATGCAAGGCTATGTGGAACATGGATAAATAAAAAAAATATCACCATTAAAATAAAACATAACTTTCCAGTAACTAACCCCAAATAAATAGAAATCTATGAAATGTCTGACAAAGAATTTAAAAAAAGTTTTAAGGAAGCTGAGCAAACTATAAAAAAACACAAATAAATCAATGAAATTAGAAAAAAAATAAATGAACAAAATGAGAAGTTTAATAAAGAAATAGAAAACATGAAAAAAAAAACCCAAGCAGAAATTCTAGAGCTGAAACATATAATGAAACAAGTGCAAAATACAGTAGAGAACTTCAGTAATAACTCTATTAGAAAGAAGAATCAATAAGCTGGAACAAAGGTCATTTGAAATATTCCAGTCAGAGGAGAAAGAGGAAAAATAATGAAAAAGCAGAAAGAATACCTATAGGATTTATGATATACCAGCAAGGAAACAATACATGCATTTTCAGAGTCCAAAAAGGAGAAAAGAGAAAGGGGAAGAAAGTTCATTTAAAGAAATAATGGCTGAAAATTTTCCAAATCTAGAGAGGGAAATTGACATCCAGATTAATGAAATTTAAAAATCTCCAAATAGGATCAATCCAAAGAAGACTACACTAAGACACATTACTGGTATGTGTTGTTTAGTGACAGAGATATATTCTGGGAAATGCATCTTTAGGTACATTTTTTGTTATGTGAATAACACAGAGTGCACTTACAGAAACCTAAATGGGATGGCTTACTACACACCTAGACTATATGGTATAGCCTATTGCTTCTAGGCTATAAATCTGTATAGTATGTTACTTTCCTGAAAGCTGTGGGCACTTGTAACACAATGGTAAGTATTTGTGTGTCTAAACATATCTAAACATAGAATAGATACAGTAAAAATACAGGTTAAAAGATAAAAAAATGGTACATCTGTTTAGGATACTTAACATGAAATGGAGCTTGCAATACTAGAAGATGCTTTAAGTGGGTCATTGAGTCAGTGGTGAGTAAAAGTGAAGGCCTGGGACATTACCTATTGTAATGTATTGTGTTAAGGCATTACAAAAGCTATGATGTCGCTGGGTGATAGGAATTTTTCAACTCTGTTATAACTTGTGAGACCTCAGTATTATATATAGTCCATCTTTGTCTGAAATGTCATTATGCAGCACATGACTGTAAAATCAAACTGTCAAAGACAGAGAGAAAATTTTGAAAGAAGCAAGGGAAAAGTGATTTATTACACATGAAGAAGCCACCATAAGACTATAAGCAGATTTCTCAGCAGAAGCTTTGCAGGAGTAGAATGTATATTTAAAGTACTGAAAGAAACAAACTGCCAACAAAGAATAATGTAAAAGCAAAATTATATTTTAAAAATAGAGAGACAAACAAAAACAGAGATTTCATCACCATTAGAACTTCTTTACAAAAAATGCTTAAGGGATTTTTTAAAATTGAAATGGAAACATGTTAATCAATAATGTAAAATCATATATATACATAAGTCTCATTGGTAAAGGTAAATATATAGACAAAAACAGGTTCATGTAACACTGTAATAGTGGTATGAGCATTACTTTTAACCTTAATATAAACATTAAAAGATAAAATATTGTTGATAGCGCGAAAGGAAGAAAACTCTGAATGCAAAAGCACAAAGTTTGGGAGAAAGTAAAAGTGTAGAATTTTTATATGCAGTAGAAGTTATCAACTTAAAATTAAGATTTTAAGTACATATTTTTATAGAACCCTTGAGATAAACAGAAAGTAAAAACCTATAATAAATACAAAAAAAGAAGAGAAAATAATGAAAGCAAACCACTACTGCAACAAATGAATAATAATGGAAGACAGCAAGAGAAGAGAGGAACAAAGCAACTTTAAAACAGAAAACAACAAAATGGTGACAGTAAGTCCTTAACTATCATTAATTACTTTAAATGTAAATGGGTTAAACTCATAAATTAAAAGTAACTGAATGGAGGGAAAAAATGGGATCCAGCAATGTGCTGTCTACAAATGACTTAATTCAGATTTAAATAAATAAATATGTTGAAAATGAAAGGATGAGAAAAGATGCAGTGAAAATGACAATGAGCAAGGGTGACTATAATTATGTCAGACAAAATAAACTTTAACTCTTAAACTGTTTCTAGAAACAAAGACATCATATGATGATAAAAGGATCAATTTGACAGGAAGATATGACATTTATATATATATGTATACCCAACATCAGAGTGTCTAAATACATAAAGCAAATACTGACAGATCAGGAGACAGAAATTAACAGCAATAAAATAACAGTAGGGACTTCAATACCCCTCTTACAATAATACACAGAACATCAAGACAGACAATCAAGGAAAAGCTGACTTAAACATCACTATAGATCAAATGGCCATAACAGACATATGTAAAACTTTCTACCCAACCACAGAAGAATATGCAAGCACATTCTCCTGGATATAGCCCATATCAGGTCATAAAGGAAGTCTTAACAAATTTACAGAAATAGAAATCATACCAAGTATTTTTTTTTTCTGACCAGAGTGGATTAAAACTAGAAATCAATAATAGCAAGAAAATGGGAAAATTTATAAATATATAACAAATTAATTATCTCTTGAACAACCATTGAGTCAAAGAAAAATCAAAAGAGAGTTTAAATAGTATCTTGAGATAAGTGAAAATGAAAACAAGATATACTAAAACTATTGGATACAGAAAAAGTAGTACTAGGACGGAAGATTATAGTGATAAACACCTAAATTAAAAACAAAAAAAAGAAAACCCTCAAATAAACAACTTAATTTTATACCTCAACAAACTAGAAAAATAAGAAACTAAGCCATTGTTAGCAGAATAAAACAAATAATAAAAATTATACCAGAAATAAATCAATCGGAGAACAAAAAATTTTAAAAAATCAATAAAACTAAAAGCTGGATTTTTGAAAATATAAAATCAACAAACCCTCTTCTATACTGAGGTGGGAAATGAGAGAAGACACAACTATGCAAAATCAAATATGAAAGAAGAGGCATTACCAATGCCTCAGAAATATAATGGATTACAAGGAATGATTAAATATAACAATAAACTGTATAACCTAGAAGACATGGATACATTTCTAGAAATACACAAAGTACCAAAAGTGAAACAAAAGGAAATAGAAAGCATGAATAGATCAATCACTAGTAAAGATAATTACAAGCAATCAAATAAAATAAAAATAAGTAATCAAAGAAGAAGAAGAAAATGAATATAAGTAATTAAAACACCTCTCAACAAAAATTAGCCCAGGTCAAAATGTTTTTTCTGGTGAATACAACCAAACATTTAAGAAAAATTAACTCCAAACTTTCTCAAACTCTTCCTAAAATTGAAGAGGTGGGAAAATTCCCAAACTCATTTTACAAGCCCATCATTACACTATTAAAGCCAGATAAGGATACTACAAGAAAAAAAAAAATTAAATGCAAATATATCTGATGAATACGGATCCATAAATTCTCTAGCTGTGGTTGACCAGGCAAAATGCTGTAGATGATAGAGGCTTTGTCCATCTGCTCTTGCAACCACATCAAAGTTGTGACATAAACACAGAGCAAAAAGCAAGCAGAGCCTCCTGCGATCTGGATCAACAGAAGTCCTACAACTAGGGAGAGAAATAAGAAAACACCCCTTAGCAGCAGGAGGTAGGAGTGGGCAAAGAGACGAGGCTGTCTGGTCCCAAGAGGCTGAGTGGGACAGAGGCTGCAGCAGCTGGCACCTGCAGATGTTCCTCTTAAAGGGATCATGTCTGTGATCAGTTGTTCATGGTGATGGGCCTGCTCAATCTGAGCACCAGTGCCAGGTCAGCTGCTCGAGGGGTCATCATCGACTTACAGTGGGACATTGAGTTGTCAAAGCAAAGGCCTCAGGCCAGGCTTTCTCCCAGGCAGAAGTGCTGGCTGTATCTATTGTTCCTCTGTTGGGCCCTCCCAGTATGCGGACTCATTGCTGCCATAGCTGAGACATCATCGAACTGTATAACAGAGGTTGCACTGCCCAGAGGATTCCCTGAAACTCTGCCTCCCCCAGCACATGGCCCTACCCAAGTCACATGCAGTTATGTCCTCAGCAAATCCTGTGCCACTTGCTGAGCAGCTCCAAGATCCACACTGGTGACAGCTGGCCTCGGTTTCTGGTGTGGTTTCTTGAGGCAACTATAAGCATAACATCTGTGAATTGCTTGCTGAGTCTTAACAGATGGCCCTGGTGGAGCACAGTCTGGGGCCAAACTGAGCCTGCAGCTGAACCTCTCTTAGGGCTGTCACACTGGACACCAACCACACAAAGCCTTACGAATAAGATCTAGAGACTTAAGAGCTTTGCTTAGTACATAGACACAAACATGAAAAGGCAGCCAAAATGGGAAAACAAAAAAGCAGAAACCATGTGAGAGGACAGAATAGAGATCAGGAAAAATGGAGTTCGAAACACTTGTTATAAAGATGCTCAATGAACTTAGGGGAAGAATTGATGAACTCAGTGAGAACTGTAACAAAGAGATTAAAAACATAAAAATGGAGACGAAAATGGAAATGGTAATCATAAAAGGGAACCAGTCAGAAGTGAAGAACACATTATCTGAGATGAAGAGTATACTAGAGGGAATCGACAGAGTGAATGAAGCAGTGGATTGAACCACCGATATAGAGGAAGTGGAAGCCAAGGACACCCAATCAGCACAGCAAGAAAAAAGAAGCCAAGACTATAATAATAATTTAAGGAGCCTATGGGACACAATTAAATGTAAAACATGTGTTATAGGGTTACCTGAAGTAGAAGAGGGAGAACAAGAAGTTGATAAACTATTTGAAGAAATAATGATGGAAAACTTCTCTAATCTGGTGAAGGAAATAGGCATACACTCTCAGGAAGCTCAAAGAGTCCCACAAAACATGAACCTAAAGAGGCCCATACCAAGACATATCATAATTAAAATGCTGAAGTTTAAATATAAAGAGAGAATCTTAAAAGCAGCAAGAGAAAATCAGTTAGTTACCTACAAAGGAGCACCTATAATACTGGCAGCTGATTTCTCAAAAGGAACTTTGCAGGGCAGAAGAGTTTGACACAAAATATTCAACATGATGAAAACCCAGGATCTACAACCAAGATTACTTTGTCCAGCAAAGTTATCATTTAGAGTTGAAAGACAGATAAAAAAAAAAAAAAAACTTCCCAGACAGAAATAAGCTAGAGGAATTGATCTATACCAAGCCAGTATTACAGAAAATGTTGGAAGAGCTTCTTTAAGAAGAAAAAAAACATGTATCAAAAACATGAATAAAGAATGGTAATAACTGCATTCCTATCAACAATTACCTCAAATGGAAAAGAATGAAGTGTTCCAACCAAAAGATAAAGTGGCTGGATGGACAAGAATAAAATCTCCCTACATATGCTGCCTACAAGGGACACTTCAGATTAAAAGATATATACAGACTAAAAGAAATGGGATGGAAAAACATATTTCCTTTATGGACCTAGAGGGTATTGTGCTCAGTTATATAAGTCAGATAAAGAAAGACAAATATCACAGATTTCACATACATGTGGAATCTAAAGGACAAAATAATCAACTACAAAACCTGAAATAAACTCAGAGATACAGAGAATATTTTGAGGGCTACTAGATGGGAGGGGGTTTGAGGGATGGTGATAAAGGGAAAAGGGATTAAGAAGTACAAATGGATAGTTGCAAAATAGTTATGGAGATTTAAATTATAGCATAAGGAAAGTAGTCAACAATTTTGTAAAAAATATGTAAGAGGGAAAAGGAGTACTAGATTTAGTAGGTGGTCACTTTGTGAGTTATATAGATCACTATGCTGTACAAATGAAACTAATATATTATTGTATGTCAATTATAATTGAAAAAAACTCATTGAAGCTGCACTGTAAATATGTGCAACTAATTATTACATTTCAATAAAGCTGGAAAAAAATCTCGATAAAATACTAGAAACCATATCTAGCAGCACATTGAGAGGATCATATTCCATGACCAAGAAGGATTTATCTCTAGGTTGTAAGGTTGATTTACCATATATAAATCAATGTGGTACAAAAATTTAACAAAATGAAAGAAAAAAAGCCACATGATTATCTTAATGGATACAGAAAAAAAGAAACATTTGACAAGGTTCAGCATCCATTTATGAGTAAAACTCTCAATAAAATAGTTATAGAAAAAACATAACTCACAACATAAAGGCCATATATGAAAATCCCACAACTAACATTGCAATCAATAGGGAAAAACATGAAGCTTTCCATCTGTGTTCTGGTAGAAGGCAAGGATGCCCACTCTCAACACATCTGTTCAACATAGTACTGGAAGTCCTAGCAAGAGTAATTATGTAATTACGAGAAAGAAATAAAAGGCATCTAAATCAGAAAGAAAGAAGTAAAATGATCTCTATTTACAGATGACATCATCATATATGTAGAGAACTCTAAAGTTCAACAAAAACTCCTAGAATTAATAAATTAATTCAGTAAAGTTGCAGTATACAATATCAGTAGTGTTTCTATATACACACAATGAACTATCCAAAAAAAAGGAAATTAAAGATATAATTCCATTTACAATAGCAACAAAAATGATTAAATACTTAGGAATAAACTTAATTAAAGAGGTGAAATACTGGTACACTGAAAATTATAAAATATTAGTGAAGGAAATTAAAGAAGACACAAATAAATAGAAAAATATTCCATGTTTATGGATTGGAAGAATTATATTGTTAAAATGTGCGTACTACCCAATGTTATCTACATATTCGATTGCAATTACCATAAAAATTCCAATGGCCTTTTTCATAGAAGTAGAATAAACAAATCTTAAAATTTTTATGGAACCACAAAATGCTCTGAATGGCCAAAACATTCTTGAGGAAGAAGAAAGCTGGGGACACCATACTGTTTGATTTCAAAATATATTGCTAAGCTACAATGATCAAAACAGTATGTTACTGGCATTAAAAACATATACGTAGGACTATAGAACAGAATTAAGAGTCCAGAAATAAATTCACTCATTTACAGTCAACTGATCTTTGATAGAGGTGCCAAGAATATATAATGAATAAAAAATGGTCTCTAATAAATGTTGTGAAAATAAGATATTCACATAAAAAAGAACAAAATTGAGCCCTTGACTCACACCATATACAAAAATATCAAGTCAAAATGAATAAAAACTGAAATGTAAGACCTGGAAAAGTAATACTAGAAGAAAATATAGAAAAAAAAACTTCTTGACATTGATATGGGCAATGATTTTTTGGATATAACAGCAAAAGCTCAAGCAACAAAGGCAAAAATAGACAAGTGGAATTTCATAAACCTAAACAGCAAAGGAAACAATCATCAGTATGAACAAATAACCTGTGAAATAAGAGAAAAATTTCGAACAATATATCTGATGAAGTTTTAAAATCCAAAACATTTAACAATTGAACTCAAACAATTCAATAGCCAAGGAAAAAAATAACAGTTAAAAAACTGGCAATGGCACTGAATAGCTACTTCTCAAGTTAAGACACACAAATGACCAACAGGTATATGAAATAGTGCTCTGCTTCATTAATCATTACAAAAATGCAAATAAAAATCATGAGACATGACCTAATACATGAAGCATGATCATATATATAAATATTATCCAGCCTAAAACAAATCCTTCCATTTGCAATAACATGGATGAACTGAATGACATTATGCTAAGTGAAAGAAGCCAAATACAGAAAAAAAAATACTGCATTATCTCACCCATACGTGGATTATAAAATAGTCTAACTCATACAAGCAGAAAGTAAAATGGTGCTTACCAGAGGCTCGAAGCTGGGTCAGGGGGAATGGGAAGATACTGGTCAAGGTATACAAAGTTTCACTTATGTAAGATGAATAAGTTTTGGGGATCTAATGTACAACAATGTGACTATGGTTAACAATAAGGTATTGTATACTTAAAATTTGCTAAGAACTTGTATTCTCACCATGAAAAAAGAAAATACAAAATACTATGTGAGATGATGTATATGTTAATTCACTTGATTATTGTGATTATTTCACAATATATATCAAGTCATCAAGTTTATACCTTAAATAGATACTTTTATTTGTTAATTATACTTCAACAAATGTGGGAAAAAGTCTGGATAAATGAAATCTCTGTTCACTGGAAAATGATATGCTACAGTTTCACAAGTGATCATTTGCAAATGGAAATTCATATCAAGAATTTTAGATCTGAAAATTTATTATAATCCACAGACTAGTATGTCTTTGATCCTTTTGTGGGTATCCGGCCTCAGGATTTGACTGGTCATATTCTTTCACTTGTTTGAGATTAAAGACTGGCTTTGATTTCTCTTTTTCTTATTTTTATGGTTATAACTTTTGTGATTTATTTAGTGTCTTCCAAGAAGGGATAAAAGCAGGTAGATATTAACAAGGGAGATATCAGTTAACAGTATTTATGGTTTGATTACTGTTTATGGGGATATTTTTTCCTGAATGTTTGTAGTTCCAGTAGAAATGGTAAATAAGACATTCAGATCAAAGGAAAACTAGGTACTGGAGAATCACTAAGGTAATATTTACAAGATATGTACTACATCCAACCATGCAAAGAAAATCAGTCAATGCAGTAATAATATTCTATCAAGTGGGTTGTGAGATATCATAGGAAGAAAACATATTGAATGTCTTATATAATTTGTGTAGTGACCTAAGGGCTGATCATTACATTATGATCTAATGTGGTTATTTTCAACTTTTGTTACACAGAATTTCAGTAGTATACTTGAAGTGACTAGCAAATAATAGAGATTTCATGAAGTTCTAGTATGTAAATGAAATAAGCAGTGTGGCTAGTAAGTATTACTAAGTCACTCCATAAGGGATTAGAGTAATTATTGAATATGATTATTAACTAAATTGAATTTTCATCCACAATGTGTAATATTCCAACAATATAAAAGACGATATGTTGTCACTATGGGAAGAAAAGACAAAAATCACTGGCTTTCAAATGCTTATGACATATGAGAGGAAAATTTTAAAAAATCAATTAATAAAAAAATCAATTAATATATAAATGACTACACTCTAAGATGTAATGTGATAAAAGCAATGAGAGGAGTAAAGTACCATAAGAAGATAAAGAGGGAATTTCTTCTGAATAAGAAAATTAGGAAGAAATTCAATTGTAAGGTGTGGCATTCTAACTCGTCTTTGAAGGATGTGAAAGTGAAAATGAGAAAATGAATGGCCTAGAAGAAGACTGTATGATTGATTCCCCAGGGCAATTGTTTTTAAATAGTGGTTCTCAGAGCCCTTGGCCTATTTCCAGGAATTGGGTAAGAGCTGAGTATTTCGTTTCAAGAAATATTACGTTTGATAAATAGAAAGGCTTGACTAATTGCATTCTTTGGATAATTACAAAGAACCTGTTGTTTATAATCTTTATGATAAGCATTTCTACAATTAAAATTTAAGAGATCTAAATGACTTGAAATAATTAAGTACACCCCTCATACTACAAGTGATTCTTGAGGATGAGAAATTTTCTTATTTGTGGTCACAAAGCTAGGTAACAAAAGAGCTAGCACTGCTCTTTCCACTATTAAATTATGCCTCCAACGTTTGCATTTATTTTCCATATATTCTAAGGTATATAATGAAATTTCTTGTCTTAATATTGAGTCTCCATCAAAAAGCTTAGAAATGGAAATACAGCTGATAAAGGAGACTGTCCTTAATTTGGCCTAAACAAAGTTCTATTTACAAAGCAGATACCAGACCACTGGTCAGACTTGATCTGACCTCAGGATCTACTGAGGGAATTACTATTTTGACTATCTCTCTGACAAGCTTGCTTGCTTGCTTGCTTTCTTGCTTGCTTTCTTTCTTTCTTTCTTTCTTTCTTTCTTTCTTTCTTTCTTTCTTTCTTTCTTTCTTTCTTTCTTTCTTTCTTAATGAGATTATTGGGGAGACATTAGTTAATATAATTATATAATTTTCAGTGTACATTATCATTTGACATCTGTATATTCTATTGTGTGTTTACTACCCAAAGTCCAGTTTCTTTAAACTACCATATATTTGATCCCCTTTACCCACTTCACCCTCCCCCAGGCCTATATTTGACCCCTTTACCCCATCTACCTCCTACCTCCTCCACCACCCCCTACCCTGTGGTAACCATTAGTCTATAGTCCATGACCATGAGGCCCTGTTTGTTTGTCCTGCTCTTTTGTTGCTTTTAGGTTTATATCTCACATATAAGTGATATGTGATTTTCAACTTTTTCTGTCTTGGTTATTTTGCTTAGCATGATTATCTTGAAGTCCATCCATGTTATCGCAAGTGGCAGTATTTCATCTCTTCTTATGGCTGAGTAATATTCCATTGTACATATGTACCACAGCTTCTTTATGCAATCATATATTGTAAGACACTTTGGTTGTTTCCATGTCCTGGCCATTGTGAATAATGCTGCTATGAACATCGGTGTGCAAATATCTTTTCAAATATGGGTTTTCAAGTTTTGGGGTAAATACCCAGTAGAGGGATTGCTGGATCATATGGTAGATCAATTCTAAATGTTTTAAGGAACCTACATATTGTTTTCCATAGTGGCTGTATCAATTTGCAGTCTTACCAGCAATGTATGAGGGTTCCTTTTTTGCCATATCCTCTCCAAAATTTGTTATTACTTGTCCTGTAGATTATAGCTATTCTAACAGGTGTGAGATGATATATCATTGTTGTTTTGATTTACATTTTCCTCATAGTTAGCGATGTTAAGTATCTTTTCAAATATTTGATGATCATTTGTATGTCCTCTAGGGAGAAGTATCTGTTCAGGTCCTCTGACCATCTTATGATTGGATCGTTTGTTTTTGTTTGTTTATTTGTTATTCTTGAGTTGTATGAGTTCTTTGTATATTTTGGGTATTAGTCCCTTATCAGATGTGTTGCTTGCAAATATATTTTCCCATTTGGATGGTTGTCTCTTTACCTTGTTGACAGTTTCTTTTGCTGAGCAGAAGCTTTTTAGTTTGATATAGTCACATTCATTTACTTTAGCTTTTACTGCCCTTGCTTTTGAGGTCAAATTCATAAAATCCTCTTTAAGTCCAAGGTCCTGGAGTTTCATTACTATTTTTTTCTATGCATTATATTGTTTCAGGTCTTATATTCAGGTCCTTAATCCATTTTGTGTTAATTTTGGTGTGTGGTGACAGACAATAGTGTAGTTTCATTCTTTTGCAGGTGGCTTTCCAGTTTTCCCAGCATCGTTTATTGAAGAGGCTTTCTTTCTCCACTGTATGTTTTTGGAATTTTTATTGAAAATTATTTGCCCATATAAATATGGGTTTACTTCTGAACTCCAAAATCTGTTTCGCTGGTCTGTGTGTCTGTCTTGGTGCCAATACCATGCCATTTTGATTACTGTCACTTTTCATTATAATTTGAAGATGGACAAAGTGATGCCTCCAGTCTCATTCTTTTTTCTCAGGATGACTTTGGCAATTTGGGGACTTTTGTGCTTTTATACAAATCTGATGATTTTTTTGTTCTATTTCTTTAAAAAATTTCAATGGAATTTTGATGAGAATTGAATTAAATCTGTATAATGCTTTATGTAATATAGTCATTTTAACTATGTTGATTCTTTGAATCCCAGAATACAAAATCTTTCCATTTCTTTGTATCGTCTTTTATTTTTTTTAATAGAGTCTTGTAGTTTTCATTATATACGTACTTTACATGTTTCATTAAATTTATTTCTAGGTATTTTATTTTATTTTTGTTGCAAATACAAAGGAATTATTTTCTCCACTTCTTTTTCTGATGCTTTGTTGTTAGAGTATAGGAACGCTATGGATTTTTGTATCCAGAGACTTTACTGTATTTGCTTATTGTATCTAGTAGTGTTCTTGTGCATTCTTTAGGGTTTTCTATATAGAGAATTAAGTCATCTGCAAATAGTGACAGTTTGACTTCTTCATTTCCTGTTTGGATGCCTTTTATATCTTTTCCTTGTCTGATTGCACTCGCTGGGACCTCCAATGTTATATTGAATAAGAGTGGCAATAGTGAACAGCCTTGCCTTGATCTTAGAGGGAAGGTTTTTGTTTTTAGTTTTTCACCATTAAGTATAATGTTGGCTGAGGATTTGTCATATATGACCTTTTTTATGTTAAGGTACTTTCCTTCTATACCCATTTTGTTAAGTGTTTTGAACATAATGGATGATGTATCTTGTCAAAGGCTTTTTCTTCATCTATTGATATGATCATATGATTCTTATTTTTTAATTTATTTATGTGGAGTATCACATTAATTGATTTGTGTATGTTGAACCATCCCTGTGCCTCTGCAATGAAGTATACTTGATCATGGTATATAATCTTTTTAATATGTTGCTGTATTTGGATCACTAGTATCTTATTTAGGCTTTTTGCAACTATCTTTATGGAAATATTGGTCTGTAGTTTTCTCTTTTTGTGTTATTTTTACCAGGTTTTGGTGTCAGAGTAATATTGACCTCATAAAATGGGATGGGAAGTATGACCTCCTCTTTAATTTTTTGGAACAATTTGAGGAGAAAAGGTATTAAATATTCTTTGAATGTTTGGTAGAATTCACTGGTGAAGCCATCTGGTCCTGGATTTTTACTTTTTGGTAGCTTTTTGATGATTGTTTGAATTTCCATTCTGCTGATCAGTCTATTTAGATTTTCCAGTTCTTTTTGATTCAGTTCAGGAAGGTTGTTTTTTTTCTAAGTATTGGTCCATTTCTTCTAGGTTATTATATTTGGTGTTATATGCCTTTTCATTGTATTCTTGTATGATCTTTGTATTTCTTCAATTTCAGTAATAACTTCCTCTCCTTCATCCCTGATTTTGTTTATTTGTGTCCTTTCTCTTTTTTCTTTTGTGAGTAGCTAGGGCTTTGTCAATTTTATTAACTTTCTCAAAGAACCAGCTCTTTGTTGCATTTATTTTTTCTATTTTTTTGTTTATTTTCAATTTTATTTCTTTCTGCTCTAATTTTGATTATTTCTTTTCTTATGTTGATGTTAGGCTTCACTTGTTCTTCCTTTTCTAATTTTTCAAGATGAAGCATTACATTTTTTATTTGAACTCATTCATGATTTTGAAGATAGGCCTGTAATGATATGAACTTGCCTCTTCTGACTGCTTTTGCTGTGTCTCAAATGTTTTGATATTTTGTGCTATCATTATCATTCATTTCTGATTATCTCTTGATCTCTCTTTTTATTTCTTCTCTGACCCAGTTATTCTCCAGTAGCATGTTGTTTAATCTCCATGTATTTGTTGTTTTCCTGATTTATTTTTGCAGTTGATCTCTAGTTTCAAAGTATTATGATCAGAGAATATGGTTGGCATGATTTTAACCCTCTTATACTTTTTGAGGCTATCTCTATGTCCCAGTATGTGGTTGATTCTTGAGAATATTCCATGTGCACTAGAGAAGAATGTATAAGCAGCTCTTTTAGGATGAAAGGCTCTGTAAATGTCAATTATGTCCAGTTGGTCTAATGTGTCATTTAAGGATGTTATTTCCTTATTGATTTTCTGTTTGGATGATCTATCCATATCTGACAATGTGGTGTTTAGGTCCCCTACTAAGATAGTGTTTTGGTCTCTTTCTCCCTTTAGTTCTGTTAGTAATTGCTTTACATATTTTAGGGTTCCCCAATTGGAAGCATTGATGTTAATAAGTGTTATGTTTTCTTGGTGCATGATTCCCTTTATTATTATGAAGTGTTCCTCAGTGTCATTCTTTACTTTTTTATTTTGAAGTCTATTTTGTCTGATATTAATACTGCTACTCCCACTTTTCTCTGAATGCCATTTGCTTGAGATATCATTTTTCACCCTTTCATATTGCAACTGTATTTGTGTTTGGAGATGAGATATGTCTCCTGGTGGCAGTATATAATTGGGTTTTGTGTTTTGATCCATTCTGCCAGTCTGTGCCTTTCTATTGGTGAGTTCAGTCCATTTACATTAGAGTAATTATTAAAATATGAGGTCTTCTTATAGCCATTTTATCTTTTGCTTTCTGGTAGCTCGGTGTTTTCATTGCTTCCTTGTCCTTGTGTTTCTCTTTTCATTATTTTGGTTTGCTTTTGTGGGTTTTGCCTGTGGTTCTTCTTGTTTTATGTTATATACTTCAGTTCTGAATCCTCTCTGTGTGGTTACCATTATGAATATGTAATTATGTATATATAGTTGTCCATTTTTTTCTACATGTGCCTTATCTGCAGTCTCCTTTGCAAATTTGGATATTTGAATCTTCCCCCTTTCAGTCATTGTTATTTCAATTTGTCCCTATGTTTGCTAATTGTTCATTACTATCTTGCTGTAACAATTCTCTTATTATTTAAGCTTGTAATGCCCCATTCTTAGTAAGGTTTGCACTCATCTGTTTCTATCTGCCTTATAGTCACTTTACTCCTAATTATGTATATTTCATCATTTTGTTTTAGGTGAGCTGACCCCTTTCAGTATTTCCTATAGTGCAAGCTTCATAGTGGAGAATTCCCTCAATTTTTGTATGTCTGGAAAGGTCTTAATTTCTCCTTCATATCTAAAGGAGAGTTTAGTTGGATACATTATTTTAGGCTGGTAGTTCCTTTCACTTAATAGTTTAAATATTTGATTCCATTTATTTCTGGCTTGTAAAGTCTGCTCTGAGAAGTTCTAGCATAATCTAACGTTTTTCCTTTATAAGTTATAGTCTTTTCTCTGGCTGCCCTAAGAATTCTGTCTTTGTCATTGATTTTTAATAATTTTAATACAAGGTGTCTTGGTGAAGGCTTTTATGGGTTGATATAATTGAGTGTTTTTTTGACTTCCTGAATTTTATACTCCAGCTCATTCCTTAGATTTTGGAATTCCTCAACTCTTTGTCTGAAAATGCTTTCTAGTCCATGTTCCTTTTCCTGACCTTCAGTAATGCCCATTATTCTTACATTTCCTCTCCTGATGGTATCAGTTAGTTCTTGTGTTTCTCTTTGATTATTTTTCATTCTTTGGTTTCTCTCTTCTTCCTTCTGATTTAATTCTAGATTTCTGTCTTCAATATCACTGATCCTTTCCTCCATTTGGTTGACTATTTCCCAAGTTTGCTATTTCATTTTTTCATCTCTTGCAGTGTGTTCTTCATCTCAAATATTCTATTATGTTCTTTTTGAGAGTTTCAGTCTCTTTGCTCTGCTCATCTAGGTGTTTTTTCAATTCCTGAAATTGTTTATATGACTCATTTTGGAACTCACTGAATTTTTGAATAAGAACTGTCCTGAATTCTCTGTCATTTAATTCACATATTTCTATGTCTGTAAGCTTATTTTCTGGAGATTTTTCTCTTCTTTCTGAGATGCCTTGTCACCTTGGTTGTTCATGGTGTTTAATGGAGTACTTCTCTAACCTGGGCATTAATGGAAGTGTATTCTGCTGTTTTTCCAGAAAGAAGATTTATTATATAAAGGTATTTCTTGAGCCTAATAAAAAGAAGATGCTTTTCTTTTGGTTTCTGGTAGATAGCATCTAAGTCTCTTGGATCCCTGCTTTATGTAAAGCCTTAAAAATGCCTTTTTGTTTTCTGGGAGATATATTATCATGCTCACTACCCTCAGTTTCAGTCCCTGTCATTGTTAGCAACAGTTTCAGTAGCATTTGCTCGGATTCCCCTGGGGCTCCACAGACTCAGAGAGTATAGGGGGAGAGGACCTCTGTGTTATAGGTTGGGGACTGTGGCTCAGACTCGGTTGTGCAACCACAGCTGGTAAAAATCAACTGCTGTTTTTCTGCCATCTTGCTTCTCTGCCTTCTGCCCTAATAACTGGGCCCTGCTGTTGGCTGGCTCCAGGTATCTCATAGCTTTTCCAGGCAGGGCTGTTCAAGGAACACACCACTCCTTCTCCCCTCCCCCTCCTCCTACAGGTCACTCCAGTGGTTGGAGAGGAAGCTTCTTTATTTCTCCCAGTCCACTGCCCTATATCTGGAGTTTTTGCCTGTGGTAGCTCTTATGTGCAGATCCCATACTCAGACATGCTGGTGTGCAGTTTGGTTGGTTTTTTTTGTTGTGTTTTAGATGTTCAGGTTATTGTTGTTTCAAGCAGAGAGGTTCAGGGAAGCCTTTCACTCTGTCATATTTCCAAAGATCTCCAACAACTAATTACAGAATTTTTGATAAATGGATTTATTCTCCTGTATATCACTCCAAAGTAACTTAACTAATACTTTTCTCAGTTGGGTCTCATAACTGAAAAGGAGATTAATTTCCAAAAAGTTCATTAAGGCATGCATTCAGAAGCAACGCCATGAAATTCACTCTCAGCATAGAGCTATATGGTCCAGAGTAAACTCCAAACTCCCAACTTCTCCCTGAGGAACAATGAAGAGTTTGGATCTCACATCTAGTGCCCCAACTTTTAAAATCCCATCTGAAATACAGGCCCCCAAAATACCTTGCCCTGAAAGCCAAGTCATGGCATGTACCCTTTAGACCCACAAGGCTAGAGCAAACAAAGAAACGCATTTTTCTTTCTTGATATTTTCTTTTTTTCTCCTAAATTAAGTGTAATATAGAAAAGAAATGTTTTAAGTTCTAAAACTGGGTCCAATTTATCAAGCTTTAAAAATATGCTAAACACAGAATATCCCAAATGATAAAAAATGATTTAGTACTTTTTATAATTTTTTTAAAGTAGAAACTCTATAACTTAGAAGCCAGCTCGCAAATCAATCTGAGTCAATGTTCCTATTTTTCCCTCATGGGCAATATTTGTTTTTATAAGGCAAAATTGTAAAAAGAAATAGATAATCTCTATGTATTCCATTTATTCATGGTCATATAATATTTTACCTTAAAGAAAGATTTTTGGCAGTTATAAGCTATTTTTACAATAACCTACCAGAAAAATCAAAAAAGGGAAAGCTTTTTAAAAAAAAAAAAACTTTAGAAGGAGCATGCTCTATTTCAATTGCCATATTGTGGTAGGATTGCTATTCAATTGTATCATTGTTATTAGTTGCTAAATCCCCAGAAGTCAAAGTATGGCAGCTTAAAAATATATCAAATATTCAATTAAAATTTTCCATCAGTCTTAATATGTTTTTCTATTTGTCATTTTAAAAAGAATGACATTTTCTCTGCACAATTCTCATAACTTCTTATTCCATTCTCTCATTACTCTATTGATTCTTGTCATTTACTTGTGGAGCTCCTGGCTTTTATTTGTTTGTGATAGGTTTTATCGAAACATGGAGTGAAACATCATCTTGTCCATACCTAAATTCAACAGGAATGTGCAGAAATGTAATATTTCCCTAGAGGGTATGAGATCAGCCATTGAACATTTTTCTTTTAAAAAACTCAACTAGGGTAGTCACAGAGCACATATACTATGACTCAAGGTAATTTCCAAGTCTATTGACATATCCTAGAATAAACAGGACAGGGAGCCTGTGTTTAATGGAGATGGTTAAATGCCAGTAAATAGGAATTTTCCTTCTATGAATTCTTCTAGCTCCTCCTGTTTGGTTAAAACTGATATTTTTAGATAATTCTGTAATGGTAGAGTCGGGTAAGAATTAAAATAGAATTAATGACATTAGACCTAAAACGGAACAGCAAACATGGAAGTTAGAAGATTCTTAGGCAATTACAACATTTTCTCTTTTGAAGACAGTCCTATAGTTTCTTTGATTTGAGGTTTTGTTTAATAGCTTCTGTAATGGCTGTACCATGACTCTGCATCAAGATTTCAGCATGAATAACAACCTGTTCGTGTTTCATTTAACTCCAAATGAGAAATTCTGTCTTTTATAGTTTTGGGAAATTAGTCTGTGTACTATTGTTCCTGGAGCTTTATAATTAATCACTAAAGGTTATGGCTGTGTAGAGTTTGTGGAAAATAGATGCCTGAATGATTATAATTGTAGCTGTCAGGTCAGAAATATAGTTATATAGCAGCAGGTCTCCCCCTTCTTTTTTTTTTTTTTTTTACAGTAACAAAGACTTAGAGGGTAGGCTATTTACTTGTAAAAATATATGGAATATTTTTTAACTGCATTCCTTATTTCAAGAAGAATTGTGCATAGTGATTTACTCTAGAGAATCCAAGATGATAACCATGTAAATCTTTATCCTCTGAATCCCTGCTTGTTCTGACTTTTGTGTTGGTTAACCTTCTGAGCAGATGTTGAGTTTTACCTTTTAGAAAATATAGTTTATTGTGGAAAAAATACATATGATTGATTAATGTGCAAAGTTGAATTAGAAAATCTCAAAGTTACCTTCTTTCTTTATGTCATTCAAACACTTCATTAGATATAGAGCAAGATGTTCCTGGAGAATCAAGTGAGGCATGCTTGTTTTATTAGATTCTGATACAAAGAACTGTTTTTAGATGTTTTTTTCTCATAAAATTGTAAACTTTTAGTGCACTATTTATCTTCTATATCTGTGGCCCTTTTAAAAAGAAAGTAAGCCAGAATTTTTAAAGACCCTTCTAAAAATTTATTCTTGATATAGGCATCTTTTACTAATGGGAAATTATTTATTATGTCTACTCTTAATAACTCATATAATAGATTTAGAACTTTTTGTTCTGTTAAAATCGTTTATATAAAAACATCTCCAGGTATATCCAAAATATTATCTCTTTTTCACAATAAAGAATTTGAAATGATGTGATCATTCTTTATAGATCTTATTGCCAACCTATAATCATTCTGTGTCTTTTTTCTTAATATTCCACCTTCTCCCTGCCTCCAACTAGATTATCATTAGACCGATGGCCAGAACTCCACTTCTGAGGAAGGATTTAACCAGTGTTGAATCTACTGTCTTGGTCCCTACATGTTATGCTTAAATGTCACTGTGTTTTTGTACATTAATGTTAATGAATAGCTCTGCTACAGTTTTGTTCTGTGATTTTGAATAGGTCCCTTCCTCTTTTTGTGCCTTAATTACAATGAAAGAATTTGAGATAATCAGCATTGCTTTTGAATTCTAATCTTCATTTCTGTGATTATTGAACATAGAAATTGATTCATGGGTGACTACTCTTTGAGTGTTCCTTTCCTGCCTCTTGGGAGCTCTCTATATGTGTATGACCTGCCTGGATTTTCAGTTTATTGATGAGCCATTTGTTTAGACTGGTCTTAAAAATCTTGATAAAGTCAAAATAAATTACATCTATTGCTTCCCTTCTATCTCTCAAGCTGTCATTTTGTCACAGAAGGAAATTAGATTGGTCTGACAAGACTTAATCTTTAGGAAGCCATGCTGGGTGTTGCCCAGCATACTGTTCCCTTCAAGGTATTTGCAAATTGATTTGCCATATCTTCTTGGAAACACATGTATTACTTACAGATTAAATGCAAAAATGAAAAATAACAGAAAAGGAAAATATAAGCAATAGTTCTAAAACTAGATCTAACAAAATAGAATTTTAATTTCTTTCTCTAAAACCTTTGGAGAAATTGCAAATTATTGTCATATATATTTTACTTGGGAGATTGTATTCATAAATGGCATTTACAATAGCTGATTATTGGTATATTTTATCATTTTAGAAAGGTCATTTGTGAATTATTTGGAACTTGACAAAAAATTCAATACTAATTCAAGCAAATCACAGTACCAGATTTCAAGAGCCAATTTATAGCATGTATCTACCCCTTAAGAGTATTTGTTTATCTAAAAAATTAAAATAATAGTTATTATGCACTGTCATGATTATTTGTTTCCTTTATAAATGTCAGTTTAATATGCATACAGTTTTTTACATAGAGTTGGGCACATTAAATATTCTCCACATTTAATGAATGTTCACATTTAGTGAACATATTAGTCCAAGAGAATTGAAAATAATCACTATTTTTTCTAAACTCTAATTCTCTATGGTTCTATGACATTTAGATTTTATCAGTATTGCAGTATGAATATGACCAGTGTATGCAATGAAACTATAGCATGTGTTGAACCCAAATAAATAAATATTTGTATCTTTATTGGAAAGTTTTAAAGTTTTCTGGTATCCGAAGTGAATTTTTTTTGTCTTTTTTTGGTCTTGGAAAAGTAGCTTTTATTTATACAGAAATAATTTTGAAAACAATTGTTTAGAAAGTTTCTATCACTTTGTGGCTCAAATTAATGTTAGTCTATCACTCACTCACAAATATTTTGTATTGCACTTTGGAATTAGCCAAATTATCTAACCATTTTTATTGAAATATAATTGATATATAACATTATATTAGTTTAGGTAAATAACAATGATTTGTTATTTATATATATTACAAATTATCACCACAATAAATCTAGTTAACATAAATCACCATATATAGTTACAATTTTTTCCTTGTTATCAGAACTCTTAAGATTTACTCTCTTAGCAACTTTCAAATATGCAATACAGTATTATTAATTATAGTCACCATTGCTGTACATTACATCTTCATAATTTATTTATTTTATAACTTGATGTAACTTTTGACCCCCTTCACCCATTTTGTCCACTCCTACACCCAACCTCACCCTAACCCCCACCTCTGGCAACCACCAATCTGTTCTCCATATCTATGAGGTCAGTTTTTTGTTTTGTTTTGTTTTGTTTTGTTTTTAGAATCCAGGTATAAGTGAGATCATACAGTATTTGTCTTTGTCTTATTTCACGTATCATAATGCCATCAAGTTAATCCATGTTGACACAAGGCAAATTTTTATGAGTTTTATTAATAATTCACACACCACAAAATTCACTCTTTTCAAGTGTACAATTCAGTGGTTTAGTATATTCACAGATTTGTGCAACCATCACCATTATCTAATTACAGAAATATTTCATTACGTCCAAAAGAAACCCTGTATCCATTAGGAGTCCCTACCCATTTTCTTCCAACTCCCCAGATGCTGGTAACCACTAATCAACTAATGTTTTGTGTTGTCTCCATGAATTTGCTTATTTCAGACATTTCATATAAATGAAATTATATAATATGTGACCTCCTAGCTCTGACCTCTTTAACTTGACATAATGTTTTCAAGATTCATCCATATTGTAGCATTAATCAGTATTTCATTCCTTTTAATGCCTGAATAATATTTCATCATATGAATATAGTACATTTTCTTTCACCATTCATTTGTTGATAGACATTTGGGTTGTTGCCACTTTTTGCCTATATTAATAATGCAGCAGCTGATATTTATGTACAAGAAGTTTTTAGGTAGATATATGTTTTTATTTTCCTTGGGTATATACCTTTAAATGGAATTGCTGGGTCAAATGGTAATTCTATGTTTAACATTTTGCAGAAATTTCAAACTGCTTTCCAAAGTGGCTGCAACATTTTATATTTCCAATATGAATATCGTGGATTACATAGCCACGAATTGATTTTAAAAAACTAGATTTTTATTTATCATGCATTTTCTAGATACTCTGTACTCTATGGTTTTGTTGTGCAAATTTCATGATGTTCCAACATTATAGTTCCCCTTTTTAGAGACAGGTTGATCTTGCTGAGTAGCAGGAACTTCAGCATCCCCAAGAATGTTAAGAAGAACAAAGGTTATGAGTTTAAAAGAATTTAAGAAGTGAAATATGATAGTTTGGTTGATGTAGGGGGAGAGGAATTGACCTATGACTTTTCTAAAGTTTATAGTATATCAGCATACAATAGGGAAATAAATCACACCACAAAGGGATCATCATAGCAGTATTGATATAAAATAAATTGAATTACATAATTTATTCAACTGTCCATTCTTAAATCTATTATATATTTTGCAAAAGACTGTTTTTTAGATATTTCATGTAGAGGCTATGACCAAGTATACTTAATATAATAAAGAGGGTGTAGAAAATGGGGAAAAAATGCTTTTGATGCTTTTATAAGTGCGATCTTCATGGAATTAACTTAGCATTCAAAATCTTGGCTGCTGGTCAGAGGTGGAGGTAAGATTGTTCAGAGATTAAAGGTTAAAGAAGAATGTTACTAGCAGGAATAAAGACCCACCTATTTCATTCCAGGAGTAGGGGGAGGGTTATGAAAGACTTTCCTGCTGAATTAGCATGAACATAAGCACAAGATGGGAAGAAATCATATATTGGGGACTTTGTCACTGACTGAAATATCTTAATACACATTGTTCATGGATTCAGATATGTTCCCAAGGGAGTTATTATATCTTCTTAGGACTTTTCCTGTCTCTATCAGCTTATCATGGAGAACTAGGCCTAAATATTAAACCTGAGAACAGTTAAATAAGAGCCCTTTTAAGTGAATTGTCATACCAAAAATTAAAAACACATTTATATTCATGTATTACACACATACATGCATTCTTTGTGTGTAACATATATAGCATGTTATTTCAAAGCTCCCCAGTTGTTTACATCTTAGAGTGGAAGAAAGTTGGTGCTAATGAGAGAAGGGAGATTCCCTGGACAAAGATTAATGGATAAAGATTGTATATAACCAGGAGAAAGAGAAATGAAGATTAGAGGCCCAAATGCTAACTCTGACTGTTTCACATTTTACCTCATTATTTTCTGAACCCACGTTTCCTGAAGAAAGATATTTTTTATTAAATTTATTGAGGTGACATTGGTTAATAAAATTAAATAACTTTCAAATGTACAATTCAGTAATATGTCATGTATATATTGCATTGTGTGTTCTCCACCCAAAGCCAAGTTTCCTTCATTCACTATATATTTGACTCCCATTATACTTATCTACCTCCCTCTTTCGCTCTGGTAACCACTAAACTGTTGTCTGTGTCTATGAGTTTTTGTTTGTCTTGTTAGTTTGTTGCTTTCAGTATTATATCCCACATATATGTGAAATCATTTGGTTCTCAACTTTTTCTGTCTGACTTATTTAGCTTAGCATAATAATTTCAGGATCCATCCATGTTGCCACACACGGCAGTATTTCATCTTTTCTTATGGCTGAGTAATATTCCATTTTATATACCTACCACATCTTCTTTATCCAATCATCTATCAAAGAGAACTTTGATTGTTTCTATGTCTTGGCCACTGTGAGTAAATCTGCAATGAACATCAGGGTGGATATATCTTTATGGATAAATGTTTTCAAAACTTTGGGGTTGCTAAGCAGAAAAGCACTCGCTGGGTCATATGGTAATTTCTATTCTTAATTTACTGCTTTCCATAGTGGCTATATCAATTTACATTTTCACTAATAGTATGTGAGTGTTCCTTTTTCCCCACAACCTCTTCAACATTTCTTATTACTTATCCTGATGATGATAGCCATTTTGACAGGTGTGAGGTGGTATCTCATTGTGGTTTTGATTTGCATTTCCTTAATAGTGAAGTTGAGCATCTTTTCATATGTCTGTTCATCATTTGTATGTCTTCTTGGGAGAAGTGTCTGTTCAGGTCCTTTGCCCATTTTTAAATTGGATTGTTTGTTTTTATGTTGTTGAATTGTATGCTTTTTAAAAATGCATTTGGGATGTTAGGATCTTATTGGTGGCATTGTTTGCAAATATCTTCTCCCGTTCAAAGGTTGTCTCTTTGTTTCATTGATTTTTTTTCTGTGTAGAAGCTTTTTTGTTTGATATAATCCCATTCATTTATTGTTGCTTTTAATTCCCTTGCATTTGAGGTCAAAGTTATAAAATCCTCTCTAAATCCAAGGTCCATACATTTAGTACTTATGTTTTTTTCTCTGAAACTTATTGTTTTAGGGTTTTTTTTAGGTCTGACCCATTTTGAGTTAATTTTGGTGTATGATGACAGATAGCAGTCTATTTTTATTCTTTTGCAGGTGGCTTTCCAATTTTCCCAGCACCATTTATTGAAGAGGCTTTTAACTTTTCTTTCTTGTCAAAAAAAAATGAAAGTAACTTCACAAAGATTATTATTCCCCATGTTCAAATTGAGTCCTTGTCTATTTGACCTAATGCGTTCCCAGACCGGGTTTCTTTTTCTATGTAAATCTAATTGTCAAGCTTCTTTAGCTGGGTCATGAATAGTTACAAGTGCCTCTTCTAGATGATCAGTATAAGATCCTAATAATTATCTTAAATGGCTTGCAGAAATTAGCAAAAAAAAAAAAAAAAAACTTCTAGAATCATCCAGGATTTGTTTGCATCTAAATCATTTTTAACCAGAGATCAAAAGTCTTTTTCTCTAGATGCTCAAGTTTTGCATTTTATGGAGCAGCAGCTTCAATGAAAAATATACGACTCATTTTAGAAGTAGAGCACAAATGCTCCTCCCTTAAAACTGTGTGGCTTTTAGCTGGCTTTGTCCTGCTGGGACATAATCAATAGAACATCAGTGCATTGTACTTGAGACAATACCTGCTTACATAAAGGACTGACAAAGGAACAAAGCAGTGTGTGTGTGTGTGTGTGTGTGTGTGTGTGTGTGTGTGGGCTCTGAAGTTAACATGCATGATTTAATAAATGTGTTTTTGCTTTCCCAAGTGAGATATCAAGCAGCACTAAATATTTCAGTGATATTTTCTTAGAAAGTTCAAATGTTTTGAGTATAAACCTATTTGCGGGGGAGAGAAGGGATGACATTTAAGGAATCAAGAGAATGGGGGAAAGTGTCCCCTTATAAAGTTGTATTTTTGTTGTACCTTTTCTCTGACTGTACCTGCCATGGAGTTTTCACATAAATGCAAATATCCTTCACAATCTGTTTAAAAAAAAAAAAAACACAGATACATCACTCCAAGGAATACTTAAGAAACCAACAGGAGGGGAAAAACTCATTGGTTTAATGGAATGCTGTCAAGTCAAATCAGCATCATGAGCAACACTGGAGCAGAATTGATATTTTTGCTCTGACATGTTAAAAGAAAAGCCCATGCATTATTTAGAAAACCCAGAAATCTGTCAGCTGTATGATTGCTGAGTTAGCAGAAGCAAGAGGATGCTGCTCAAGTTGAAAAGAAATGAATAGGCATAGATCCATATTGTAACCTTTCAAGTTCTATGCCCACTATGAATAGTCAGCTATTATGCGGTCAGCATTTTCGAGTTTTTCTCTTTTATATTTTCAAGTGCTTCAAAAGACAAAAGAGGTAGGTCTTTTATTATAAAAAAGCAAAATGTCTAGACTGTTATTTTAGTGTTAGAGTAAAAATGACAGAACCAAAGAAAGACTTTTTTCATTTTAGTGATTACTATACGGGTTTCCCAGGAGTGTTTTGAGGTTGTTAAAGGAAGTATTACTTTTACACATTTATGTCATGAATAAGATATTTCTTAATCATTTTTCTTCCAACAAATAGGAGAAAACACTTTGTTTTAGTACTTTTACCATAATAGCATACCATTTATATACATGGAAAGTTTTATTTTCTTCTAATATAAAAATGAGTATATAAATACTGTACATATCAGTATTTTAATAACTTATTAAATATGCAACAGTGTCATCTCTCTAATATCATATTACCAAAATACAGTATTTGACCTCCTCACACCCTTGTATTACTCCTGTGTGGCAAGTAAGATGACAATATTCTTCCTATAATTATATGAAGAGAAAAGAAAGGCACAAATAAATCTAGTATGTTCCTTTAGGTTACACAATTTAACAGCAGGAGAAAATTAGCAGTAAAAGAGACAAGGTCTTATGTTTTCAGTCTAGTGAGCCTAATGTGGTTTCTATGCTATTGTTACATCCCAACTTTTCTCTGCAAGTCACTGTGAATTTATGTGTTTAATTGTCTTTATGACAGACAACACTTAATAAAAATCTTCTATTCCATATTAGATGCTAATTTGCAGTCAGTGAAGGAAAAAAAATCACATAACTTGGTAACCAGGAGTAATGACCTACAATTGGAAATTAAGATTTTTGGCATATAAGATTTTGGAAAAGTCTGACCAGATAGCTTGTTTAAGTTGAATTGCTACCGAGGTGGTCCAATTTAAAATTGCACTTTACTTTGATAGAAAATTATAAATCTTCTGGTATTATTACCACTGGCAATCATGAATTAGATTAATGTACAGAACATGTTATTCCCTGTTTTCTGAGTCCCTAGACTTTCTATGGAGAGAGGTGCGCATGCTTTGAGTAGATGGTTAAACTTTCTTTTCATGAGTTCTTGTGGGTTTTGCATAATAAAGGCAGGAATCCTTTAGGATGAGCATCAATTTACACTTTTTTATTTTCAGAAAACCTATCATCACTATTATCTCCTGTTTCTACTGACAAAATCACTATAAGTGAAACACTGAGGGAGCTACACTAATATTTTCAGTTTACTATGGAATGGTCTGAGATCCAAATTACTACTTTTTCCTAGCTCCTTTTTCTCTTGATGATGTTTTCCAACTCTGTCCTCTCCTTTTCTTCTTCACCAATCCTTTTTTAAATTCCTTTCTGAGCTGTGTCTACCTTTAGAATTAACTGCTGGATATATTAATAAGAACATTTCACGTATTGCAATAATGTTCCTGGAAGTCTGTGTGAGAGAGGAAAAAGGAGAGAAAAGAGATGAAGGAGAAAAAGAGGTCTCTCTTAGGCAAAATCTTCCTGATTATTTCATATTATTTCAACTTTGGATGTTACCATTATCTATTTTAGTTATTTATGAAAATGTGTTTGGTACATGCTGCACTTTATTAAGTACTTATATTGATTGCAGATATCAGGATGAAGCCCAGCCATCAAGCAGGAAACAAGTACAGCGAGAATAGTTGGAAATGAGGAAAAATAAGAATGTGCATTTGAGATTAAGTTGGAAAGTTGCAGAGGAAGCCAGCCGACTAGATTATTAGATGTTAGGAGATATGGGTTCTAGAACCACCTCTTCCAAGAAGTAGCTGTGAGACTTTAAGCAATTCTGTTCCTATAGCTCTCATTTTTTGAAGTATAAAAAATAGCAAATGGAATTAGTTAACATTTAAGGACAATTCTAGTGAAGATAATTCTGCCTTTGTGCATATGGTAAATCATTAGTCCTAGCACTCTAATTTCAGAAGGGAACTAGATAATTTTTTATATATAGGTAGGGGTGGCTATTTAGTTCAAAGGTGGCCTGTAAATAAATTTCAGAAAACTAATAATCCAGACGTGGTTTTAATGTCAACCCTCACTCCCAGAATTCTAGTGTAACTAGAATATATCTTCTTCATACACATTAGATAATACTCAATTGCTATATAACACATCTTAAAAGTATACACTGAAAGCGGCCATAGTGTAAAACCCCTCTGCCCACAATAAAAAGGTAAAAGTATTAATATAATATATGCTAGAAGAATTTGGCTGGTCATTGTTCTTGAAATAGCTAAAACCCAAATTAGAAGCCTTCTCTCTCCTTTGCCTGCAGGACCAAATCAATAATATTTATCTACCTTCAGTTTAGAATAACTTTGATTTCCATGAACTATATGACTTAACATACTATGAACAGCAACACTTTAAAGCTCTCTTCTGACTACCTGACTACACTTTTTGTAAGAAAAGTTGTAAATAAATAAAGTGTAATAGATTGTATACGTCAGTCATTCAGCAGTACTTCAGGGTATAGTCTTCCTTGGGTATGTTAATGTTAATGGGAAATGCATGCACTCATTAAAAGAAAATATACACCTTATAGTTTGTATTTTAGACATTTACGCATACCATGTGATCTTGATTTATCTAGTTTTTAAGCTTCCTTGCATTCTAAAGACTAGCACTGTGTCTTAATAGCAGAAAAAGATAACTTTGTCTCACTGAATCAAAATGGCCTATGTGCAAGTAATCCATTTTCATATATGAGCTTTGTTGTACCAAATTTACTTTGAAGTAAAAGGAACATGTCTTTGTAGAGCACAAGGAAATACCTTCAGGCACCTGCCAAAAAATAGGAAAAGAACCTTTCAGTGTATTGCTATATTTACTATAAGGGCTAAATGCAACAAAAACTAATAACAAAATGCAAGTAGCATAAATAAACTGCTTAAAGTGGAGCATTTCCACATGTCTATCACCTTGCTGATCTTCTAACAAATTTATAGTCTCTAAATACAGAGGTATAAATCTTCAAAGCTTGAAAAACAGAGGTGCAGCATGAACTAATCTTCATTTTTCCCCAGTCTTACAGCAGCACTAATGGAAATGTATTTTGTTTAATGATTCTGAAATCCTGTTTGTAATTAGATGTGGGAATTGGTCTTACTTTGTAACAGATGATACTGGAATAATAATATGAGAGATGCTACACTGAGACCACTATCCTCCTAAATCTATATCATTTTTCATTTTATTGACAGGAGATGTGTTCTAGGAACAAAGAAATTGATTTTAAAAAGGAGAAAAAGATCTAATAAAAACTTCCAATCCAAATATTTTAATGTTACTTTCAATATACTGCAGTGAGGAAAAGAAAGACATAAACTTTGTTTTTAATTTTAAGGGAAAAAAGTGTTTTAGGTTTGTTGCTTTGTTTCTGATAATGATTTTTGAGTGTTATTGCAAAGAGTAGGTAGAGAAGTTTAAGTGACAGATCATATTATCTAAGCATTTATTATATGTTAATATGATTATACAAAGTAATACTGCCTTTTAAAGAACAATATTATATTCAAAGAATTTAGAGAGTGAGCCGACTGAACACAACAGCTGTTCTGTACATCATGTTCTTCATTGTTAGTAAATGCTACTGTCACAAATCTTTTGGTCACTAAAGGTTTAGTAATGTTTATAAGTATTAGATGTTTTTTTGTAATTTAGTGCTTATAGACTCCAGGAGCTACACAAAGACTTGCAAAGAATTTAGATTATTATGGATAGGTTTTATACTCACTTGAAAATACATGTGTTACTGCCATTTATGGTGGTAAGAATGATTAGACACTTTCTTGGAGATTATGATTAGTATGTACCTAATAGTATATGATGATCAATTTAGATATTATCACAATCATTTTCTTTTTAATTCATGTGTTGTACTTTTCTTAGCAGATCCAAGACTTGGCAAAAGAAATATTGTGGATCATTTCCTTGGAAGCTCAAATTTGTTTAGCAATCTGGTTTATAAAGCAGTTTCACACCTATTTATTTCCTTTGATTATCACAAAAATCCTCTAAAGTAAGTAGCCTGCAGAGTATCGTTATCCCTTTTTGGAAGCTGAAGAAACCAAAGCCCGAAGAAGCTCAGAAATCTGGTGAAGTTCAGAAAGGAAATGGTCAAATAATTACATTATACTCCAAAGGCAACATTCTCACATAGTGAAATAACTCATTTTGAAAAAACTCAATCAAGAATGCATATGGTTCCATAAATCTACAGGTTAATAGATTTGGGTGACTTCATAATTGGTAAGAACACAATGTAATTAGAATGGAAATTTTCCCAAACCATAGGTGTCATGACACTGCTCACATTGCAAAGCAATGGAGTAGATTTCAATTCAGAGAACGTGAACAGAATTTTTTATTTGCTATGCTAACTAGCATTTTTTTTTTGAAATATAGAACCATCATTGGGTTCCCTACTCTTTCCTTGAAAAAGAAATTAAAGATCATATCAGTAACAAAGCAAGAATTACAGAATCCTTGTTTCTTAAGGTTAAAAATAAGGCATGAACACATTACCTTCCTTGTTGTAATATATTGCAAACACCAACATATTTGTATTGGAGGTTTTCATTAAATTGTCTTTTCCTACCTTTTAAAATAAATTGGTTATTTGTACACATAGTCTGTTAGCTGTAATGGCTAATAAAATGACTTATGTAAGCTCAAATGCACCAGTTAACTGTAAGAATTCTAGATGCTTCATTATGAAATATTCGAAAGCTCCTTATGTTCATCGGCCTAGAATACTGACTTACATAAAGTTGTCATGATACATATATAATCAATAGATCAACCATATCAACTTTAACAGATGTTAGTGACACATAGTAGCTTTGCAATAAATATCTACTGAATGCTGATTATATAGAGTGATATTATATTCTATACATTATACTGAGGGTCCTATGGGTTACTATACTGTAGGTCATACTGTAATTCCACCTCTGTCTTTATTATTTTTTTAGAAATTAAGATTTATACTTCATTGATTAAAAATGTTTGATTTGTGCATGTATTGATTTATTTCCATTTGTCACTGGAGATGTGAGAAGCATAAAATGTACTGAACAAAGAGATTTCACAGAGTAGTTGGAGAAATTAGGTAACTCTTAACATGACACTTGTAATAATTGCCAGAAATATAGAATAATATGCCTCATATATCCAGTAGAAACCTATTAATATTGGTAATATTATTTTGTTAATTAAAAATTTTCACAATATAATAGAATTTTTTTTCATTTTATATGCCTGAATAGTCCATTTATAATTTTTAGCACTTTAAAATTATTTTCTTTCTTTCTTTCTTTCTTTAGTTATAGTTGACATACAATATTTTATTAGTTTCAGCTGTACAATAGTGATTTATCATTTATAAATCTTATGACATGATCACCATAATAAGTTTAGTAACTATGTCACCATACATAGTTATTATGATATTATTGGCTATGTTTCTTATGCTGTACATTACATCCCTGTGGCTTACTTTATAATTGAAAGTTTTTTCTAAATTCCCTTCCCCTTTTCCACCCATTACTCCACTCCCTCCCTTTTGACAGCCATTGTTTGTTCTTTTTATTTATGAAAGTGCTTCTGTTTTATTTTTTTTATTCATTAGCTTTGTTTATTAGATTCTGAATGTAAGTAAAATCATACAGTATTTGTCTTTCTCTGTCCAACTTATTTCACTTAGCATAATAATCCCTAGGTCCATCATGTTGTCACAAATGTCAAGATTGCATTCTTTTTCATGACTGAGTAATATTCCATTGTATATGAATGCCATGTCTTCTTTATTCATTCATCTGTTAATAGATACTTAGGTTGCTTTTAAATCTTGTCTATTGCACACATGGTGCAGTGAATAAATAGGATACATATTTCTTCAAAATAATGTCTTTTTTTTTCAGATAAATACCCAGAAGTGGAATTGCTGGGTCATATAGTAGTGCTAGTTTTAATTTTTTAAGCAATCTCGATACTATTTTCCATAATGGCTGTACTAGTTTACAATCCTACCAAGAGTGAACAAGGGTTCCCTGTTCCTCACAACCTTGCCAACCCTTGTTCCGTGTTGTTTTTTGATTATAGCTATTCTGACAGGTATGTCATAATATCTCATTGTGGAATTGATTTACATTTCCCTGATTAGTGATGTTGAGCATATTTTCTTTTGCCTGTTAACTGTCTGTATGTCTTCTCTGAAAAGTCATCTATTCAGGTCCTCTGCCCATTTTGTAATTGGATTGTTGGGTTTTCTTATGTTGAATTTATGAGTTTTAATAACATTGGGGTTATTAACCCTTATTGGATATAGCATTAACAAATATCTTCTCCCATTCAGTAGGCTGCTTTTTTATTTTGTTGATGGTTTCCTTCTTTATACAAAAGCTTTTTAGTTTGATATAGTCCCATTTGATTATTTTTGCTTTTGTTATCTTTTCCCAAGGAGACATGTTAAAAAATATATGACTAAGGACAATGTCAAAGAGTTTACTGCTTGTTTTCTTCTAAAAACGTTATTGTTCCAGGTATTCTATTAAGTCTTTAATACATTTTGAGTTTATTTTCGTATATCATGCAAGAAAATAATCTAGTTTCATTTTTTTTTACCTATATTTAAACAGTTTTCCCAGCACCATTTATTGAAGAGGCTGTCTTTTCTCCATTGTATATTCTTGTCTCCTTTGTTGCAGATCAATTGAAAATAAAGTGTGGCTTTATTTCAGTGCTCTCTGTTCTGTTCCATTGATCTACTTGTCTGTTTTGTGCCAGTATGATACTGTTTTGATAACTATAGCTTTGTAGCATAGTCTGAAGTAATTTTGAAATACCTCTAACTTTGTTATTTTTCTCAAGATTGCTTTGGCTATTTGGAGTCTTTTGTAGTTCCATATAATGTTTAGGATTATTTGTTCTAGTTCTATGAAAAATGCCATTGGCATTTTGATAGGGATTGCAATGAATCTATAGGTTGCTTTGTGTGATATGGATATTTTTTTCTTTTTAAAAAAATTTCAATTAGATTTGACATTAAATATTATTTTATATTAGTTTCAGATTTATAGCATAGTGGTTAGACATTTATATAATTCATGAAGTGAACCCTCCGATTAGTCTAGCAATCACCTGGCACTATACATAGTTATTACAATATTATTGCTATATACCCTATGCTGTACTTTACATCCAATGACTACTTTGTAATTACCAATTTGTGCTTCTTAATCCTTACAACTTTTTCACACAGGCTCACACCCCCCAACACCTGGCAATCACCAGTTTGTTCTCTGTATCTATGAGTCTGTTTTTTGTTTTGTTTGTTCATTTATTTTGTTTGTGGGATTCCACATATAAGTGAAGTCAAATGGTATTTGTCTTTCTCTGTCTAATTTATTCATTTAGGATAATACTCTCTAAGTCCATCCATGTTGTTGGAAATGGTAAGATTTCATCTTTTATGGCTAAGTAGTATTCCATTGTGTGTGTATGTATACATGTGCATCACGACTTCCTTATTAAATCAACTATTGATGGGCACCTAGGCTGCTACTATACCTTGGCTATTGTAAATAGTGCTGCAGTGAACATAGGGGTGCATATATCTTTTTGAATTAGTGTTTTTGATTTCTTCAGATAAAGATCCAGAAGTGAAATTTGTGGGTCATAAGTAGTTGTGTGTTTAGTTTTTGAGGAACCTTCAAACTGTTTTCCAATGTGGCTGTATCAATTTTCCATCCCACCAAGAATGCACAGGGGTTCCCTTTTCTCCATGTACTTGCCAACATTTGTTTTTTGTTAATTCATTGTTGATGACCATTCTGACAGGTATGAGGTGATATCTCATTGTATTTTTTATTAGCTTCAAGTACATTGGTTGCACATTTATATAGTTTATGAAATGATCCCCCTGATTATCTTCCCTCTGGCTTTACACATAGCCATCATGTTACTGTTGTCTGCATTCCCTATGCTGTGCTCCACATACCCGTAGTCATCAATCAACTACTAATTTGTACTTTTTTAAGCCTTCACCGCTTTCTCCCAGCCCCCCAACCCCTTTGACCTCTGGTCAGCACCAGATTGTCCTCTATATTTGTGAGTGTGTTTTTGATTAGTTTGTTCTTTTTGTTCCTTAGAATCTGCATATAAGTGAAATCATATGGTATTTATCTTTGTCTGAATTATTTCTCTCAGGGGAGTAACTTCTAGATCCATCCATATCATTGCAAATGGCAGGATTTCATTTTTTATGGCTGAGTAATATTCCATTATATATATGAACCATAATTTCTTTGTCCAGTTGTCAGTTTATGGGCATTTATGTAGCTTTCATATCCTAGCCATTGTAAATTGAGCTGCCATGTACATAGGGATGCATAGATCTTTACAAATTATTGTTTTGGTTTTCTTTGAATAAATACACAGAAGTGCAATTGCTGGGCAAAAAGGTATAGCTATTTTTAATTTTTTGAGAAACCTCCAGACTTTTTTCCATAGTGGCTGTACCAATTTGCAATCCCACCAACAGTGTATGAGTGTTCTCTCTTCTCCACATCCTCAACAACACTTGTTCTTTGATTTGTTGATGATAGCCATTTTAACAGTTGTAAGGTGATATCTCATTGTGTTTTTAATGTGCATGTCTCTGATGATCAGTGAACTTGAACATTTTTTCATATGTCTATTGGATATCTGTATTTCCTTTCTGGAGAAATATCTATTTAGTTCTTCTGCCCATTTTTTAATTAGATTGTTTGTTTTTTTTTGTTGTTGTTGATGTTGAATTGTATGAGTTCTTTATATATTTTGGATATTAACCCATTTTCAGATGTATCATAAATGAATATCTTCTCCCATTCAGTCAGTTGTCTTTTCGCTTTGTTGATGGTTTTCTTTGCTGTACAAAATCTTTTTTTAGTTTGATGTAGTCCCATTTGTTTATTTATTCATTTGTTTACCTTGTCAGAGGAGATATGTCTGTGAATAAATTGTTAGTAACAATATCAGAGAGATTACTGTCTATGTTTTCTTCTAGAAGTTTTATGGTGTCGTGTCTTATATTGAAGTTTTTAATCAATTTGACTCTATTCTGTATGGTGTAAAACGGTGGTCCAATTTCTTTCTTTATGCATTTATCTGTCCAATTTTCCCAGTACCATTTATTGAAGAGACTGTCTTTACCCCATTGTATGTTCTTGCCTTCTTTGTCATATGTTAAATGAGTGTATAGTTGTGGATTTATTTCTGGGCTGTCTGTTTTGCTCCATTCATTAATGTTTCTGTTTTTATGCTAGTGCCATGCTGCATTGATTGCTGTAGGCTTGTAATATAGTTTGATATCAGGTAATGTGATACCTCCAACTTTGTTTTTCATTCTCAAGATTGCCATGGCTATTCGGGGTCTTATATGGTTGCACATAAATTTTAGGATTATTTGTTTTAGCTCTCTGAATAATGCCATTGGTATTCTGATAGGGATTCCATTGGATCAATAGGTTGCTCTGGGTAGTATGGACATTTTAAGGATATTGATTCTTCCTACCCATGAGCACTATATATGCTTCTATTTATTTGTATCTTCCTAAATTTCTTTTTTCAATGACTTATAATTTTCTGAGAAATGTTCTTTTACCTCCTTGGTTAATTTGATCCCAGGTATTTTATTGTTATTGATGTTGGTGTAAATGGGAATGATTTCTTAAGTTCATCACTGGTGTATAAAAATGCCACTGACTTCTGAATGTTGATATTCTATCCTGCTACTTTCCTGAATTCATTGATCAGTTTTAACAGTTTTTGGTGGAATTTTCAGGGTTTTCTCTATATTGTATCATGTCATCTGCAAATAACAAGAGTTTTACTTCTTCCTTTCCAATTTGGATACCTTTTATTTCTATTTCTTGCCTTATTACTGTGGCTAACACTTCCAGTACAATGTTGTAGAGGAATGGTAAAAGTGAGCATCTTTGTTTTGTCTTGTTCCAGATCTTAAGGAAAATGCTTTTAGACTTTCCCCATTGAGTATGATGTTAGCTGTAGGTTTGTCATATATGACTTTTTTTATGTTGAGGTATGTTCCCTCTACTCTCACTTTGCTGAGAGTTTTTATCATAAATGGATACTAGATTTTGTTGAATGCTTTTCCTGCATCTATTGATATGATTATATGGTTTTTAATCTTTCAATTTGTTAATGTGGTGTATTACATTAATTGATTTGCAGATATTGTACCAGCCTTGCATCCTAGGAATAAATCCAACTTGATCATGGTGTATGAAATTTTTAATGTATTGCTGAATATGGTTTGCTAATATTTTGTTGAGGAATTTTAGATCAATGTTCATAAGAGATATCAGCCTATAGTTTTCTTTATTCATAATGTATTTGTCTGGTTTTCAAGTCAAGGTAATGGTAGCCTCATAAAAGGAGTTAGAGAGCTTTTCCTCTTCTTAAATTTTTTAGAATAGTTGGAGAAGCATAAGTGTTAATTCTTCTTTGAAAGTTTGGTAAAATTCAGCTATGAAGTCATCTGGTCCAGGACTTTTGTTTTTTGGGAGGTTTTTGATTACTGATTCAATTTCATTGGTGGTAATCAGTCAGTTTAGATTTTCTGTTTCTACTTGACTCATCTTGGAATATTGTATATTTCTAGGAATGTGTTTATTTCTTCCAGATTGTCCAATTTGTGGCATTTAGTTGCTTGCAGTATTTTTATGACTTGTTGATTTCTGCAGAATCCATAAATATTTCTCCTCTTTCATTTCTGATTTTATTTGAGTCCTCTCTCTTTTTTCCTTGATGTATCTTGTTAAGGGTTTGTCAATTATATTTATCCTTTTGAAGAACCAGCTCTTGGTTTCATTAATTATTTGTTTGGTATGAATTCTTGCTCTTATTCTTTTCTTTCTTTTTTTTTAACATTTTTCCCGGCTGTTTTGAAATATAATAGATAACGAGTTGCTCATATTTACATTTTACAACTCAATTATTTTTTGTCGATTACCATTGGCATACAATAATCTATTAGTTTCATTTGCACAGCTTAGTGATTAGAGATCTATATAATTCACAAAGTGATCAGCCACTAAATCTAGTACTCCTCTTCCCCCTTACATGTTAATTACAACACTGTTGACTGTTTTCCTTATATTACAATTTATATCTCCATGTCTATTTTGTAACTATCCATTTGTACTTCTTAATCCCTTTTCCCTTTTCCATCATCCCCTCAACACCATGCCCATCTTGTAGCCTTCAAAATATTCTCTGTATCTATTAATTTATTTTCATTGTTGTTGTTTATTTTTTTTAGATTCCATGTATACATGAAATCACATGATATTTCTCTTTCTCTATCTGATTTCATATACCCCCTATGTCTATCAAAGGCAATATAGTTTTTATCTCCTTTGTTATAGTCTGTGTGTGTCTTTTTATTATTATTTATTATTATGCTTACAGCATCTGGTCTTTCTAGGTGGTCTCCCATCCAAGTACTAACCAGACCTGACCCTGCTTAACTTCTGAGATCAGACATTGAACTTTTTCAGGGTGACACAGCCATGGACCATGGACTGTGGCTCTACTGGGGCACAAACCCAGGACTTCAATGTGTAAAGCAGATGTGATAACTCTGCTACACTATGAAACCACATCCTTTTTTTTTTTTAGGTGAGGCAATCCTTGGTTGACCTCACAGATTGCAAGGACCTTGTCAGCTTACAATCCCTTATTTTTTTTATTTTTTACACCTACAACGCCTGGTCTACCTAGGTGGTCTCACATCCAAGTACTAACCAGGCCAGACCCTGCTTAGCTTCCGAGATCAGATGGGATTGGGCTTGTTCAGGGTCGCATGGCCATAGACTTATATGTGTCTTTTAATCTGAAATGAGACTCTTATAGGCAGCATATGTAGGGGTCTTGTGTGCTTATCTATTCAGCCACTCTATCTTTTGATTAGAACACTTCATTCTTTTCCATTTGAGGTACTTGTTGATAGGAATGTAGGTATCACCATTCTTTATTCCTGTTTTTGATACATGCTTTTTCTTCTTAAAGAAGTCCCTCCAACATTTCCTGTAATACTGACTTGGCGATGATGAATTCCTTTAGCTTCTTTTTGTCTGGGAAGCTCTGTATCTGTCCTTTGACTCTAAATGATAGCTTTGGTGGATAAAGTAATCTTGGTTGTAGATCCTGGCTTTTCATCACATTGAATATTTTGTGCCAAGTCTTTCTGTCCTTCATAATTTCTTTTGAGAAATCAGCTGCCGGTCTTATGGGTGCCCCCTTGTAGGTAACTAACTGCTTTTCTCTTGCTGCTTTTAAGATTCTCTCTTTGTATTTAACCTTTGCCATTTTAATTATGATTTGTCTTGGTGTGGTACTCTTTGGGTTCATCTTGTCTGGGACTCTCTGAGATTTCTGGGGTTGTATGTCTATTTCCTTCACCAGGTGAGGAAGTTTTCCATCACTATTTCTTCGAATAGCTCTTTAACTTCTTGTTTTCCTTTAGGTACCCACATGATATGGCTATTTTACATTTAATAGTGTCCCATAGGCTTCTTAAATTATTATAATCTTGGCTTCTTTTTTCTTTCTGTTCTGATTGGATGTCCTTGGCTTTCCAAACCTCTATATTGGTGATTTGATCCTCTTCTTTTTCCACTCCGTTTATTCCCTCTAACATACTCTTCATCTCAGGTAATATATTCTTCTCTTCTGACTGGTTCCCTTTTATAATTTCCATTTCCATTTTTATGTTTTTTAATCTCTTTTTTAAAGTTCTTACTGAATTCATCTATACTTCCCCTAAGTTCGCTGAGCATTTTTATAACCAGTGTTTTGAACTCTGCATCTGTTAGATTGCTTGACTTCATTTTTCCTGGAGCTATGTTCTGTTCTCTCATATGATTTCTTCTTCTTTATATTCCCATTTTGGGTATCTTTCTGTGTCTGTTTCTATGTACTAAGCAAAGCTCCTAAGTCTCCCGGTCTTATTAGCATGGCTTTGTGTAGTATGTGTCAAGAGCCACAGTCCTGAGAGGGATTCAGCTGCATGCCAAATTTAGCCCCACCCTGTGCCCCTCCAGGGCCACCTGTTAAGATTCAGGAAGCAAATCGCAAATGTTGTGTTTATAGTTGCCTCAAGAGTCCTCACCAGAAGCTGAGGCTAGTTGTCACCAGTGTGAGTCTTGTCTCTGCCCAGCAAGGCACACCAGATGTGTCTTGGGTAGGTCCTGAGTTGGGGGAGGCAGAGTTTCAGAGAATCCTCTTGGTGGAATAATCTCTGTTATTATCTAGTTTGATGAGGTCTCAGCTGTGGCAGCACTGCCTCTGCACATTGGAAGGTAAGAGGGCTAAATAGAGAAACAATGGATACTGAAGGCACCTCTGTCTGGGAGAGATCCTTGTCTCCGGCCCTTACTCGGGCAACTCAGTACCCCCTAGTAAGTCCCTGGTGTGGAGGTGGTAGTCGGAGCAAGCAAGTCTATCACGCCATAATCTGTTCATGGAAATGGCCCCTTTTGGAAGCATCTGCAGCTACTGGTTGCTGCAGCCTCTGTCCCTCTCAGCTGCTTGGGACTGCGCATCCTTGGGTCTTTGCCCCCTCCTATCATTTACCGTTGCAGTTTGATTAATTATTTCTCTGCCTAGTTGTAGTGCTTCTGTTCATCTAGATCCCAGGTGACTTTGCTTGCTTCTTGCTCTGTATTTCCATCCCAACTTTGATGTGGTCATGAGAGAGATGAACAATGCCTCTATCATCTATGCCATTTCTTCCCAGAATTCTCATTAATCTTTTGTATTGTTTTTCTAGACTCTTTCATTTATTTTCACTCTGATCTGTATTATTTCCTTCCTTCTACTCACTTTAGGCTTTATTTGCTATTCTTGTTCTAGTTCCTTTAAGTGTAAGATTAGATTACTTATTTGAGTTTTTCTAGTTCCTTGAGGTAGTCCTACATTGCTATGAATTTCCCTCACAGGATTGCTTTTGCTGTGTTTCATAGATTTTGAGTCATTGTGTTTTCATTTTCATTTGTCTCTAGGTATCTTTTGATTTCTATCTTGATTACATTGTTAAGGCATTCATTGTTTAGTGGCATCTTATTTAGCCTCCATGTGCTTGTGTATTTTCCAGTTTTTTTCTTTTAGTTGATTTTTAGTTTCATGCCATTGTGATCAGAGAAGATGGTTGGTATGATTTCAGTCTTCTTAAATTTTTTGATACTTGTTTTGTGGTATAACATATGGTTTATCTTTGAAAATGTTCCATGTATACTTGAGAAGAATGTGTATGTGTATATATATATATATATATATATATATATATATATATATATATATATATATATTTTGCTTTGGAGTGAAATGCTCTGAAAAATATCTTTTAAATCCATCTGGTCTAGTGTAACATTTAGTCCTATTGTTTCCTTGTTGATTTTCTTTCTGGAAAATCTGTTCATTGGTGTCAATGAGTATTAAGGTCCCTTACTTTGAGTGTACTACTATTGATCTCTCCTTTAATGTCAGTCAATAATTGCTTTTTGTATATAGATGCTCCTATGTTTACTAGATTTATTTTCTCTTGATATATTGACCCTTTTATCATCACACAATGCCCTTCTTTGTCTCTTATTATAGGCTTTGTGTTAAAATCTATTTTATCTGATATAAGTATTGATACTCTGGCTTTTTAAAATTTCCATTTGTGTGCAATATCTTTTTCCATCTCTTTAAGTATGTAAGTGTCATTTGATCTGATATGGATCTCTTGTAGACAGCATATGTATGGGTTTTGTTTTCTTATTCATTTGGCTACCCTATGTCTTTTGATTGGAGGATTTAATCTATTTACTTTTAAAATTATTATTGATAGGTACATAGTTATCATCATTTTATTTTTTGTATTTGTTTGTTTTATTCTCCTTTTTTTTTTTTTTTTTTGCAGAAGTTTCTTTAACATTTCTTGTAATACTGGCTTATTGGTGACAAATTCCTTAAGCTTTTCCCTGTCTGGGAAGCTCTTTATCTCATCTTTTATTTTAATCAAAATCCTTGCTGGGTAGAATATTCATGGTTGTAGATTCTCGTTTTTCCTAACTGAATATTTCTTGCAAATCCCTTCTGGCCTGCAAAGTTTCTGTTGAAAAATCAGCAGACATTTTTATGGGAGTATGCTTGTAATTAACTAGCTGCCTTTCTCTTGCTGCTTTTAAGGTTTTTTTGTCTTTTTCCTTTGACATTTTAATTATGATTTGTCTTAGTCTGGGTCTGTTTAAAATCTTCTTTTTTGGGACCCTTTGTTCTTTCTGTATTTGTATGTCTGATTTCTTTGACACTGTAGAGAAGTTTTTTGTCATTATTTCTTCAAACAGATTCTCAATCCCTTGCTCTCTTTCCTCTCCTTTGGGTACTTCTTTGATCCGGATATAGTTAAACTTCATGCTGTCCCAGAGGTCTCTTAAAACTATCCTCATTTTATTTTTTTTTCTTTTTGCTGTTCTGATTGGGTGTTTTTTGCTACCTTATCTTCAAGTTTGCTGATTCAGTATTCTGTTTTGTCCAATCTATTATTGAATCTTTCTAAGGTATTCCTCATTTCAGTTGTATTCTTTATTTGTCTGGTTCTCTTTTATGGTTTCTATGCCCTTTTTTTATACTTACTATGTTTCTGTTGAAGTTTTCATTGTGCTCATCCATTCTCCCCCTACATTCACTGAGGATCCTTATAACCATTATTTTGAACTCTGTCTTTGGTAGGTTGCTTGCCTCCATTTCATTTAGCTTATTTTCTGAAGTTTTCTCCTGTTCCATTTGTGGTATGTTTCTTTGTTTTTTTGTTTTTTGTTTTTTGTTTTTTTTCATTTTATTAGCCTCTCTGTGTTTGTTTCTATGTGCTAGGAATATGTGTTTAATCTCTCAGCCTTGGACAGATGGCCTTATGTGGAAGGTATCCTATGTGGCCCAGTGGTGCACTCTCCCTGATCCCTTGTTCAGGGGGCTCTGAACATGATCTTTGTGTGGGCAACATGTGATCTTCTGTTGTCACTAAGCCTTTATCATTGTTAGTACCTCAGTGGATAGGATTAATGGTCAGGTTGAATGTGAGAATTAGCTGTGCCCCCAGGATATGAGTTGCTTTGTGAGGTCTGACCCCACTGAGTGGGATTTGCTCTAGCAGGCTTGTGTTCTTTTTGAGACCACCATCTGTGTGTACCACTTATGCAACTAGTCAGGAGTTGCTCTGGTGTGGTCTAACATCAGCTTCCATGTGTGTTGGTTCTGTGGCCCCTTGGGAGGGGCTCCTCAGTAAGTCAAGATTGGCTGCTGCCTTTGATTGCTTGGGGCTACCTGGTGAGACCTACAAAGTGATCCACAGATGGTTGCTCCCTATGCTAGATGTATAGGTAAGTGGAAGAGAAAATGCTATAGGCTACAGTCTAGTTACCCCAGTACAGATCCTGGGGCAGTTTAGCAGAAGGACCAGTGCTTCTCAAGGCCTGTGGCTGCCTGTCAGTTGCCTGTAAGACTCAGCAACTGTAAGAGCCTCTATGTGATATGTATGTTGAGTGGTGCCAGTGCTCAGGGAATCATTTGGATATATTGAGCAGATGTCCTCCTGCCGCTTCTGTGTCAGTTTACATGCCAGCACTGTCTTCGTGGCTCCCTGTATAAGTCTCAGATTGCAGCAAGGCCAGCCCTGTCCAGCTCTGGCCTTCAAACACTGGGGATCTGTTCAAGAATTACTGAAGCTTGTGGGATTTTTGGCCCACCACGAAGAGCTTCTTCTGGATGCATGAACTTTATGTGTGCTGTCAGAACTGAAGGCTGTTGTTTAGTGTTGACTACATGTACCAAAGAAAGCACAGGATGGCACTGGGGTGCCTAGGAGCAGGTTTGCAACAAGTAATTTGTGAGTTAGGTGGGGTGGTGTCTCAGTGAGGCACCGGGCCATCAAGCCTATAGAGCACCAGCTTTGCTGCCAGCTCTGGGACCTTGGGCTCCCACAAAAGTCACATATCACTGTAAGACCTACTGCTTTCTGGGATGAGCTCACCAACCCCTGTGATCTGCCAAAGCCATATTGTATCTTGTGCTTGCAGCAGTGATCTGCCTGTCACTGTTTTCCCTGAAATTTGCTCACTGAGCTAGCCAACATCTGTTGCCTGTATAGAATGCACAACTGCAGATAGTAGTAGGGCAGGGTGTCTGCCTTTCACCATGGCATGGGTGCTTCATGGCTTGGGTGAAGCGGGATCTCAGGGAAACAAGGACTGTCAGGCCAATACAGCCTAAACTTTGCTGTAACTTCTGTGCCCACGTATTCTGGCTGTAGTCACAGATCACAATGAGACCAATTGCCATCTTGGGTAGCTCCACAGACACCTGTGATCCCCCAAGCAATATTGCAACTCTTACAGATGGTCTGCCCACAATTGACTTTCCTGAAATGCTCACATTGAGCTAACCAAAGTTTGTTGCTTGCGTGGAATGTGTGGCCTGGGAGAGAGGTAGGGAGCAGGCATTGCCTGTCAATGAGCCACAGTTGGCATTTTGTGGGTTGGGTGCAGCCAGGTCTCAAGGAGACAATGGCTGTCAGGTCAATACAACCTTAGTCTTGCTGCAACTTTCCTGTCTGCCAATTTGTTCCCACTAAAGTCACAGATCACAGCAAGACAAGCTGCTGTCTGAGACTGGTCCATTGCTCCCCGCAGTCTGACCAGGCTCATGTTGACAGCAGTTATCTGCCCAAAACTGTCCCTGAATTGCACTCACAGTGCTGACACTGACTGAGGTCTTCTGCCTGTGCCTAATGTTTGACCCAAGAGAGGGTCAAGGCAGGGCTGCCTCCTGGCAACAAGCCACACTGGGCAATATGAAGGTTTGTTATTATATATGACCTTTATTATGTTGGTAAGTATGTGATTTATATATTTAAATGCTCCTATGTTAGCTGAATAAATGCTTACTAGAGTAATATCTTTTCCTTGGGTTGATCCCTTTATCATTATGAAATGTTCTTCTTTGTCTCTTACTATTGCCTTTGTTTTAAAGTCTATTTTTTCTGATATAAATCTTGCTATCCCTGCTCTTTTTACATTTCCAGTGGATGAAATATCTCTTTCCATCTCTTTACTTTCAGTCTGTTTGTGTCTCTCAATCTGAAATGGATCTCTTTTAGAAAGCATATGTATGGGTCTTGTTTTCTTATCCATTCAGCCACCCTAGTTCTTTTGCTTGGAACCTTTAATGCATTTAAATTTAAAGTGATTATTGTTAGGTACATAGTTATTGCCATTTTATTATTCATATTTTTCTCCTCCTCTTCCTTCTCCTTCTAGAAGTTCCTTTAACATTTCCTGTAATACCATTTTGGGGTTGATGAACTCCTTTAGTTTCTTGTTGTCTGGGAAGTTCATTATCTGTCTTTTGATTCTAAATGATTGCTTTGCTGGGTAGAGTAAACTTGATTGTAGGTCCTTGCTTTTCATCCCTTTGAATATTTAGTGCCAATCCCTTCTGGCTGGAAAAGTTTCTGTAGAAGAATCTGCTGTCATTCTTATGGAAGTACCTTTGTAATTATCTAGCTGCCTTTCTCTTGCTGCTTTTAGGATTCTTTTTTTTTTTCTTGTCTTTAATCTTTGGCAATTTATTATGTGTCTTGGTGTGGGCCCCATTGGGTTCATCTTGTTTGGGATTATCTGTGCTTGCTGGGCTTGTATGTCTATTTTCTTTGCCTAGTTGGGAGAGTTCTCCACCAATATTTCTTTAACTAGGTTTTCAATCCCTTGCTTTCTTTCTTCTCCCTCTGATAACCCTATCATGTGAATGTTGTTATGCTTGATATTGTCCCAGAGGTCCCTTAAACTATACTTAATTTGTTTGATTCATTTTTTCTTTGTTTTTCCATTTGGGTGTTTTCTGATACCTTATCTTCAAATTCGCTGAGTCAGTTCTCTGCTTCTTCTAATGTACTGTTGATTTTAACTGGTGTATTCTTTATTTCAGTTATTGTATTCTTCATTTCTGACTGGTTCTTTTTATGTTTTCTATCTCCATTTTTATGTGTTCTATCACTTTGTTAAAGTTGTTTCTGAGTTCATCTACTCTTCTTCTTCGTTAAGCATCCTTATAACCATAACTCTGCACCTGTTAGATTGCTTGTCTCTGTTTTGTTTAGTTCTTTTTCTGGAGCTTTGTTTTATTCTTTCTTCTGGGATATGTTTTTTGTCTCCCTATTTTGTCTACCTCCCTGTGTTTTTTCTATGTATTAGGTAGAGCTGCTAGGTCTCCCCTTCTTAGAAGAGTGGCCTTATGTAATAGGTGTGCTGTGTGGCCTAGTTTCACAGTCTCTCTGATTACCTGCAGTGGGGACTCTGAGAATGTTTGTGTGGTTGTATGTGTTCTCCTATTGTAGTTAAGCTTTTATTGCTGTTAGCATGCCAGTGGAAGAGACTGACTCTTGGGCTGAATGGCTGTGGGGGTTGGCCACACCCACAGGGTATAAACTGCTGTGTGGGGGCTGACACCATGGAGTGGAATTTGCCCCAGCAAGCTCATGTACCTGTTGAGACTCCCTTTGGGTGTGCTGCTTGTGGGGCTAATGAGGTGGTGCTCTACTGATGTCTAACACCATCTTCCAAGTGTGCTGTTTCTGGAACCCCTTTGCAGGAGCTCCAGTGCAGGTCTAGTTCAGTAGTTGCCTGTGACTGGCCTAGAGCTACCTTGCAGGAGCTACATGGCTATCCATCATTGCTTGCTGCCTGAACTCAACCTGGAGGCATGCGGGAGAAGTTTTGAGAGGAACCGAGGCCTGCTGCCACCAGTAGTAGGCCTGAGGAAGCTCAGAAAAACACCCAGGGTACCCCTAAGCCTGAGTCTACCTGCTGGCTGCCCAAAACACTGAGCAGCTAAATGAGCTTCAGGTACTATGTGAGTTGGATTATGTCGGGTCTTGGGGAGTAACCAGAGTGGGACAAGTAGTTTTCCCCAGGTGAGTGCAAATTCAGCTTTATTGCCAGTACTGAGCCTGGCCACTTACAAAAGTCTCAGATCACACCAAAGCCATCTACTTCCTGCCTCAAGCCCACAGACCCCAGAGATTTGTTCAAGAAATACTGTAGCTAGGGTCAAGGTTGGTTGCCTGCTACCAAAAGAGTCTCCCAAGATGCATGAGCCTAGTCCTGTTGATTGCTGCCAAAGGATCCTCCTGGTAAGAGTGTGGGGTAGGGCTGGTTGCTCAATGAAATTGCTATGGGCAATTTGCAGTTTTGTAGGGTGGATTCTCAGGGAGCCACTGGGGTGCATTTCACTAGATCAGTGCAGATTCACATTTGTTCATGTTGGGTGAAGACTCAACACAGAGAAGAAGGTGCCTACCTGCAGGCTGCACAGGAGGAAGATTCAACACAAAGACAGTTGTGTATGACCCTTCAGCCCTCACCCTGAAGTCATAGAACTCAGACTCTCCCTTTATGTCTCTGGCACCTCCTGAGCTGCTGTCTCTCCATGAGAGCCCAGGATGAGTGCCTGTGAATGAGTGAGTTTATGTTTGTGCCCCTTAAGGAGACATTTGGGTTTTTATCTGCCTTTTGTCTCACCTAGACAATTGGAATCCCCACGGATTTTTACAGCCAGATTTTGTGGGAACTCCTCTTACTGACCTTGGAAACTTGGGCTGGGGCCCTCCACTCTTCCACTGGGAATTCTACAGCTGAGATATCTCTCTCAATGCTCAACTACTACATGTGGGTATGATATCAGCCTATTTTGAGTCTTCATCCCTCTTACTAATCTTGATGTGGCCTCCTCTTTTTTATCCCCAGTTATAGGAATTGTGTTCATCTAGTCTTCAGATTATTCTCCAAATTCACTGTTTCATAATTTAGTTGTAATTTTAATGTGGTCATGGGTGGAGACAAGCACAGCTTTCCCTACTCCACCAACTTGACTGGGACTCCTGGATATTTTAATGATAATTTTGCAATCCATGAGCACTGTATAGCTTTCCACTTATTTATGTCTTCTTAAGTTTCTTTCCAAAATTTCATATTTTTCAGAGTATGTCTTTTACCTTCTTTGTTAAATTTATTCCTAGGCATTTTGATGCAATTATAAATAAGATTGTTTTCATAATTTCTTTTTCTGATACTTTGTTATTAGTATATAGAAATACAACAGATTTTTTAATATCCATTTTGTATCCTGCAACTTTACCGAATTTATTTGTTAGTTCTAACAGGATTTTTTTGTGAGATCTTTGAAGTTTTCTGTATATATTATTTTGTCATCTGCAAATAGTGACAGTAATACTACATTGTTTCCAACTTGGATACCTTTTTTTTTTTTATATGAATGCTGTGGCTCGGACTTCTAATACTATGTCGAATAAGAGTGGTGAGAGTGAGCATCTTTGTCTTGTTCCTGGTCTTACAGAAAAAGTTTTCAGCTTTTCATCACTTAGTATGTTGGTAGAAGTGGGTTTGTCATAAAACGTCTTAGTTATGTTGGATATATTTCTTCTATACCCATTTTATTGAGAGTTTTCATCACTAATTATTGTAGAATTTGTCAAATCATTTTTCTGCATCTATTGAGATGATTATATGGTCTTATCTTTCATTATGTTTACATAAGGTGTCAAGTTGATTGAATTGCATATATTAAACCTTTCTGTGTCCCTAAAATAAATACCCCTTGAATATGATGTACGGTCTTTTTAATGTATTACTGAGTTTATGTGTTAATATTTTGTTGAGAAATTTTGCATCTGCTTTCATGAGAGATACTAGTCTGTAATTTTTTTTTTTTAGTAGCATATATATTTGGTTTTGGGATCAGGGTAATGCTGGACTTGTATACCGAGTTTAAGTACTTTCCTTCATTTTAAAATTTTTGGAATAGTTTGAGAAGGATAGATATTAATTCTTCTTTAAATGTTTTGTAGAATTCACCTTTGATGCTGTATGGTCCTGGAGTTTTTTTTATCTGTCCTTCAACTCTAAATTATAGCTATGCTGGATAAAGTATCCTTGGTTGTAGATTCTAGGTTTTCATCACATTGAATATTTTGTACCAAGCCCTTCTGTCCTGCACAGCTTCTTTTGAGAAATCAGCTGCTAGTTTTATGGGTGCTCCACTGTAGATAACTGTCTGCTTTTCTCTTGCTGCTTTTAGGAGTCTCTCTTTGTATTTAACATTTGGCATTTTAATTATGATGTGTCTTGGTGTGGGTCTCTTTTGATTTCTGGTTTTTGGTATTCCCTGAGCTTCCTGGGATTGTATGTCTATTTCCTTCACCAGGTTAGGAAAGTTTGCCATCATTATTTTTTCAAATAGCTGTTCAACATCTTGTTTTTCCTCTGGTACGCCAATGAGATGGATATTTTAACCTTTAATCATGTCAAATAGGCTCCTTAAATTATTTTTATAATCTTGGCTTCTTTTTTCTTGCCACTCTGATTGAGAGTCCTTGGCTTTCCCACCCTCTATATAAGTCATTTGATCCTCTTCTTTATTCACTTTGTTTATTCCATTGTTTATTTCATTTAATATACTTCTCATCTCAGATAATGTGTTCTTCACTTCAGACTGGTTCTTTTTTATCATTTCCATTTCTGTTTTTATGTTTTTTACCTCTTTGTTAAGTTCTCACTGAATTTATCTACACTTCCCAAAAGTTCATTGAGCATCTTTATAACCAGTGTTTTCACCTCTACATCTGCTAGATTGCTTGACTCCATTACTTCTGGATCTCTGTTCTGTTCTCTCATATGGTTTCTGCTTTTTTGTCTTCCTGTTTTGGCTGCCTTTCCATGTCTGTTTCTATATACTAAGCAAAGCTCCTAAGTCCCTGGTTTTATTAGTGTGGCTTTGTGTAGTAAGTGTCCAGTGGCACAGTTCTGAGAGAGGTTAAGATGCAGGCCAAATGTAGCCCAAGTCTCTGCCCCTCTGGGGCCATCTATTAAGATTCAACAAGCAATCCCCAGATGCTGTGCTTATAGTTGCCTCAAAAAGCCACATCAGAAACTGAAGCCAGCTGCATCCAGTGTGAATCTAGGCTCTGCTCAGCAAGGAGCACCTGACTTGCTGAGAATATACCTAGATGTGACTTGAGTGGGGCCTCAAGTTGGGGAAGGCAGAGTTTCAGGGTAGAGCGACCTCTGTTATCCAGTTTGATGATGTCAAGGCTATGGCACCACTGCATCTGCACACTGGGTGTGAGGAGGTGCTCAAAAGAGGAACAATGAATACCACAGGCACTTCTGTACAGAGCGAGTCTTACTCCGGTACTTGGCCTTCACTCTAACAACTCAGTGTCCCCCATAAAACCCTGGTGCCTCCTGCACACAACCAAATCAGCACTGGTGCTCAGTGTGAGCAGGTCTGTCACCTCAAAAGTCACTTTATGAGGTATCTGTGGTTGCTGCAGCCTCCTTCCCTCTCAGCCTCTTGGTACCAGGCAGCCTTGTGTCCTTGCCCCATCCTACCTTATGCCATCGCAGGGTGATTTTTTAGATTTCTCTCTAGTTGTATGGCTTTTTCATTTAGATATCAGGCGATTTTTCCTAGCTGTTTGCTCCTTGTTTCTCTCACAACTTTGATTTGGTCGCCAGAGGGATGAACAGAGCCTCTATCATTTAAGCCATTTTTTCCCCTCTCAACCAAAGGTTTAATTTAGTTTATCATTATCAAAGTTTTTTTCAGTTTTCAAAGGACAAGCTCTTAGTTTTATTAATCTTTTATATTGTTTTCAGTTTCTGTTTTTTTTTTTTTTTTTTTTTTTTTAATTTCTACTCTGATCTTTGTTATTTCCTTCCTTCTACTTATTTTAAGCTTTGTTGGTTCTTCTTTTTTCTAGTTTCTCTAGGTGTGAGGAAAATTTTGTTTACTTGAGATTTTCCTTGTTCCTTGAAGTAGGACTGTATTGTTATAAACTGTCTTACGAAACTGCTTTCGCTGTGTCCCATAGGTATTGGATTGTTTTCATTTTCATTTGTCAATTTTTATTTATTTCCTCTCTGATTTCTTTTTTAACCTATTGATTATTTGATAGTATGTTGTTCAGCCTCCATGTGTTTTAGTTTTTTCCAGTTTTCTTCTCATAATTGATTTCTAGTTTTATAATGTTGTTCCTCGTGAAGGTGTTTCATATGATTTCACTCTTCTAAAATTTACTGAGACTTGTTTTGTGGCCTCACATTGGTCTGTCCTAGAAAATGCTCCATGTGTCCTTGAGAAGAGTGTATATTTTGCTGTTTGGAGATTGAATAATCTATAAATATCTATTATGTCCATCTAGATTAATGTGTCATTTGAAGCCACTGTTTTCTTACTTATTTTATGTCTGAATCATCTATTCATTGATATAAGAAGAGTGTTGAAGTAACTTATTATTATTGGAATATTGTGAATCTTTCCCTGTATATCTATTAATATTTTCTTTCTGTATTTAGGTGTTCTTACATTCGGTGCATAGATGTCCACATGTTATATATTCTTCTTGGATTGATCCTTTTATCATTATGTAATGTCCTTCTTTTTCTCTTGTTAGTCTTTGTTTTAAAGTCTGTTTTTTCTGACATAACTATCACTATTTTAGATTTCTTTTCATTTTCATTTTCCTGAAATATAATTTTTCATACCTTCATTTTCAGTCTGTGTGTGTCTTGATCTGAGGTGAGTCTTTTTAAGGCAGCATATGCACAGGTCTTGATTTTTATCTTTTCATCCACCCTATGCCTTTCGATTGGAGCATTTAGTCCATTTACATTTAAAGTCATTACTTATGTTTGTATTATTGCCATTTTATTAATAGCTTTTGATTTGTTTTTGTAGTTTTTCTCTATTCCTTTCTTTTGCTCTATTCTCTTGTACACTGATAACTTTCTTTAGTGATTTCTTTGAGTTCCCTTCTCTTGTGTGTGTGTGTGTGTGTGTGTGTGTGTATGTGTATATATTATAGGTTTTTGGTTTGTAGTTACCACAAAACTCATGTTTAATGAGCTATATTTATAGCGATTTAGGTGGATTCTCACTTAAGTTTGAACACAATCTAAAAGCACTATATTTTTTACTCACCCCCCATATTTGTGTTTTTGACATCATATTTTACACCTTTTGTGAATACATATCCCTTAATTTAAAATTGTAGTTACACATATTCTTACTATTTTTGCTTTTTAACCTTCATACTAGTTTTGTAATTGGTTGACCTATTTCTTTAATTAAATATTTGCTTTTATCACTTAGATTTTTTTTGTATAAATTTTTATTTTTAGTTTTGGCAATTTCTTTTCAGTTAAAGAAGTTTCTTTAAAATATCTTGTAGTGCTGATTTACTGGTGATGAACAATTTCAGTTTTTGCTTGTCTGGGAAACTCCTACCTCACCTTCAATTTTGAATGATAACCGTCTTGGGTAGAGAATTCTTGGATGTAGGTTTTCTTCTTTCATCACTATGAATATATTTTGACTTTCCCTCTTGACCTGCAGAGCTTCTGCTGAAAAATCATGTGATAGTCTTATGGGTTTTCCATTGTACATAAGCAGCTGCTTTTCTTTTTCTGCTTTTAAGATTCTCTCTTTACCTTTAACATAGTATTTTAATAATGTTGTGTCTTAGTGTGGGCCTCTTTGGGTTCATATTGTTTGAGACTCTGCACTTCTAGTACTTCGATTTTTTTTTAAACAGGTTAAGGAAGTTTTCAGTCATTATCAAATAGGCTTTCAATCCCTTTCTTCTCCTTCTGGAATCCCTATTTTGCAAATATTAATATACTTGGTATATTCCTAGATATGCCTTTTTTCTCTTCTCCTTCTCCTCCTCCTCCTTCTCCTTCTTCTCTTCCTTTCTTCTTTTTTATTGCAGTTGGTTGATTTCCACTACCTTGTCTTCCAGACTACATATTCATTCTTCTGCATGATCTAATCTGTTGTTGATTCCCTCTAGTGCATTTTCATTTTAGTTATTGTATTTTTCAATTCTGATTTTTTAAATATATTTTCTTTCTCTCTGTTGAAGTTCTCACAAGTTCATATATTCTTTTAGAGAGTACATTAAGTATATTTATAAGCATTGCTTTCAATTCTTTTTTTAAATTTTTAATTAAGTTTATTGGGGCAACATTGGTTAATACAATTGTATAATTTTCAGCTGTACATTATCAATTGACATCTATATTTTCTATTGTGTGTTTAGCATCTAAAGACCAGTTTCCTACAGCTACCATATATATAATCCCCTTTACCCAGTTCACCCTCCCCCTAAACCCTATATTTGACCTCCTTTACTCCATCTACCCCTCCCCTCCTCCCTCACCCCAGTAGTAAACACTAGTCTATAGTCTTCTGGTAACTACTAGTCTATAGTCCATGTCCATGAGTCTCTGGTTGTTTGTCCTGCTCATTTCTTGCTTTTAGGTTTATATCCCATATATAAATGATATCATGTGATTTTCAACTTTTTCTGTCTGGCTTATTTTACTTAGCATGATTATCTCGAGGTCCATCCAGGTTGTCACAAATGTCAGTATTTCATCTCTTCTTATGGCTGAGTAATATTCCATTGTATATATGTACCACAGCTACTTCAGCCAGTCATCTATCATAGGACACTTTGGTTTCTTCCCTGTCCTGGCCACTGTGAATAATGCTGCTATGAACATAGGTGTGCAAATATATTTACGGATGTGAGTTTTCAAGACATTGGGGTAAATACCCAGTAGAGGTATTGCTGGATCATATGGTAGATCAATTCTTAGTTTGTTGAGGAAACTTCGTACTGTTTTCCATAGTTGTTGTGCCATTTTGCAGTCCTGCCAGTAGTGTATAAGGGTTCACTTTTCTCTGCATCCTCGCTAACATTTGTTATTACTTGTTCTGTTAATTATAGCTATTCTAAGAGGTGTGAGATTGTATTGCATTGTGGTTTTGATTTGCATCCTCCTAACAGCTAGCTATGTTGAGCATCTTTTCAAGTATTTGTTAAGCATATGTATGTCCTCTAGGGAGAAGAGTCTATTCAGGTACCCTGCCCATTTTTTGATTGGATCATTTGTTTTGTTGTTCTTATTAAGTTGTATGATTTCATTGTATGTTTTGGATATTAGGCCCTTATTGGAGATGTTGCTTGAAAACATATTTTCCCATTCGGATGGTCATCTCTTTAACTTGTTGATAGTTTCTTTTGCCGAGCAGAAGCTTTTTAGTTTGATGTAGTCCCATTCATTTATTTTAGCTTTTACTTCCCTTGCTTTTGAAGTCAAATTCATAAAATCTTCTTTCAGTCTAAGGTCCTTGAGTTTAGTTCCTATGTTTTCTTCTATACATTTTACTGTTTCTGATCTTATATTCAGGTCCTTAATCCATTTTGAGTTAATTTTGGTGTGTGGTGATAGACAACAGTCTAGTTTCATTCTTTTTACAGGTAGCTTTCCCATTTTTCGAGCACCATTTATTCAAAAGAATTTCTTTTCTACACTGCATGTTATTTTTTGGGAGGGGTTGTAAATTATTTGCCCATATAAATATGAGTTTACTTCTGGACTCTTGATTCTGTTCCACTGATCTGTGTGTCTGTTTTGCTGCCAATACCTTGTCTTTTCGATTACTATCACTTTGTAGTATAATTTGAATTTAGGCAGAGTAATGCCTCCAGTCTCTTTCTTTTCTCTCAGGATGGCTTTGACAATTTAGAGTCTTCTGTGCTTCCATAAAATCTGGGTTTTTTTGTTCTATTTCTTTAAAAAATGCCAAAAGGATTTTAATGGAGATTGCATTAAATCTGTATAATGCTTTTGGAAATAAGGTCATTTTAACTATGTTGATTCTTCCAATCCAAGAACATGGAATATCTTTCCATTTCTTTGAATCCTTTTCAATTATTTTAATAGGGTCTTATAGTTTTCATTATATAGGTCCTTCACTTGTTTTATTGAATTTATTTCTAGATATTTTATTCTTTTTGTTGTAATTGCAATAGGTGTTATTCTTTTTCCACTTCTTTTTCTGATGATTCATTATCAGATATAGGAACACTGTGGATTTTTGAACATTGATTGTGTATCCAGAAACTTTACTGTATTTGCTTATTGTTTCTAGTAGTGTTTTTGTGGAGTCTTTAGGGTTTTCTACATAGAGAATTATGTGATTCACAAATAATGACAGTTTGACTTCTTGGTTTCCTATTTGGATGCCTTTTATATCTTTCTCTTGTCTGAATGCACTCACTAGGACCTCCAATGTCATATTGAATAACAGTGGCAATAGTGGACAGCCTCGCCTTGTTCCTGACCTTAGAGGGAAGGTTTTAGTTTTTCACCATTAAGTATAATGTTGGCTGAGGATTTGTCATAGATGGCCTTTATTATTTTAAGGTCCTTTCTTTCTATACAGATTTTGTTAAGTATTTTGATCATAAATGGATGCTGGATCTTGTCAAAGGCTTTTTCTTCATCTATTGATATGATCATATGTTTCATATTTTTTCATTTGTTTATGTGGTATATCACATTAATTTATTTGCATATGTTGAACCATCCTTGTGTTTCTGGGATGAAGCCCACTTGAACGTGGTGTATAAACTTTTTAATATGTTGCTGTATTTGGTTCGCTAGTATCTTATTTAGGATTTTTGCCTGTGTTCATGAGAGATATTGTTCTGTAGTTTTCTTTTTTTGTGTTATCTTTACCAGGTCTTGGTATCAGAGTAATATTGGTCTCATTAAATGAGTTGGAAAGTATTGCCTCCTCTTCGAATTTTTAGAATAGTTTGAGGAGAATAGGTATTAAATATTCTTTGAATGGTTGGTAGAATTCATTGTTGAAGCCATCTTGTCCTGGACTTTTACTTTTTTGTAGATTTTTGATGGTTGTTTCCATTTCCATACTGCTGATCAGTCTGTTTAGATTTTCCAGTTCTTCTTCATTTGGGCTAGGAATTGTATTTTTCTAATACAATATCCATTTCTTCTAGGTTATTATATTTGGTGTTATATGCTTTTTCATTGTATTCTTGTATGATCTTTGGATTTCAGCAATGTCAGTCATAATTTCCCCTCTTTCATCCCTAATTTTGTTTATTTGTGTCCTTTCTCTCTTTTTTTTTAGTGAGTCTAGCCATGAGTTTCTCAATTTTATTAACCTTTTCAAATAAACTGCTCTTTGCTGCACTTATTGTTTTTATTTTTTTGTTTTAAATTTTATTTATTTCTGCTCTAATTAGATTATTTCTTTCCTTCCGCTGAATTTAGTCTTCATTTATTCTCCCTTTTGTAGTTTCTTACGATAAAGCGTTAGGTTGTTTATTTGAGCTTGTTCTTGTTTTTGGAGATAGGCCTGCAATGATATGACCTTCCTCTTATGACTGCTTTTTTGTCTCAAAAGTTTTCTTATGTCATACTGTCATTATCATTTGTTTCTATGTATCTCTTATTTCTTTTTTTTCCCCTCTGATACAGTTATTTTTCAGTAGCATGTTGTTTAATCTCCATCTATTTGTTGTTCTTCCTGATTAGTTTTTGCAGTTGATCTCTAGTTTCAAAGCATTATGATCAGAAAATATTGTCGGTATGATTTCAACCCTCTTATATTTATTGAAGCTGTTTTTGTGTCCCAGTATGTGGTTGATTCTTGAGAATATTTCATGTGCACTAGAGAAGAATGTATAAGCAGCTGTTTTGGGAAAGAAGACTCTGTCACTGTCAATTATGTCCAGTTGGTTAATGTGTCACTTAAGGATGCTATTTCCTTATTGATTTTCTGTTTTGATGACTTGTTCATATCCGACAGTGGGGTATTTAGACCCCCTACTATGATAGTGTTTTGGTATGCTTCTCCCTTTAGATCTGTCAATAGTTGCTTTACATATTTCAGGGTTCCCTAATTGGGAGCATAAATATTAATAAGTGTTCTATCTTCTTTGTGTATGATTCTCTTTATCATTATGTAGTGTCCCTCAGTATCTTTCTTTATCTTTTTTAATTCGAAGTGTATTTCATCTGATATTAGTACCACTACTCCTGCTTTTCTCTGAATGCCATTTGCTTAAAATATCTTTTTCGACCCTTTCACTTTGAGTCTATATTTGTCTTTGTAGCTGAGATGTGTCTCTTGGTGGCAGCATATGGTTGAGTTTGCTTTTTGATCCATTCTGCAACTCTGTACCTTTTTATTGGTGAGTTCAATCCATTTTCATTTAGGGTGATTATTAAAATTTAAGGTCTTATAACCATTTTATCTTTTGTTTTCTGGTAGCTTGGTGTTTCTGTTGCTTCCTTGTCCTTGTCCTTCTGTTCTTTATTTTTGTTGACTTTTTTGGGTTTTCCCTCTGGTCCTTCTTTCTTTATATTATATACAATGATTCTGAATCTTTGTTATGTGGTTACCATTATGAATATGAAAAGGATAGTTATATATAAACAATTATCCATTTTATTCTGTGCATGCCTTATCTCTATTCCCCTTTGCACATTTGTATCTTTGAATCCTTCCCTTTTTCAGTTATTGTAATCTCAATTTATTCCTATGTATGCTGGACAGGATAATAATGTTATAACAATTCTCTTATTATTATTTAAGCTTATAAGGCCCTTTTCTTAGTAAGGGTTGCTCTTTTCTGTTTATATTTGCCTGAGTGTCACTTTACTCCTAAGTATGTGTTTTTTTTTCTCATTTTATTTTAGGCAAATTGAACTCTTTCAATATTTCCTGTAGTACAGGTCTCATAGTGGAGAATTCACTCAAATTTTGTATGTCTGGAAAAGTCTTAATTTCTCCTTCATATCTAAAGGAGAGCTTAGCTGGATACATTATTCTTGGCTGGTAGTTTCTTTCACTTAATAGTTTAAATATTTGATTACATTCCTTTCTGGCTTGTAAGGTTTGCAGTTAGAAGTCCAAGGATAATTTAATGAGTTTACCTTTATAAGTTACCAGTTTTTTTTTCCCCACTGGCTGCCTTGAGAATTCTTTATCATTGATTTTTGATCATTTTAATACAATGTGTCTTGGTGAAGGCCTTTTTGGGTTGAGATAATTGGGTGTTCTGCTGACTTACTGAATTCCTTTTCCTTGCCTTTGATAATGCCCATTATTCTTATGTTTCCTGATGGAGTAAGTTAGTTCTTGAATTTCTCTTTCACTATTTTTCATTCTTCGGTTTCTCTCTTCTTCCTTCCGATTTATTTCTAGATTTCTGTCTTCTATATCAGTGATCCTTTCCTCCATTTGGTTGACTTTATTTCCCAATCTTGCTATTTCATTTTTTAACTCTTGCAGTATGTTTTTCATTTCCAGGAGTTCTATTTGGCTCTTTTGGAGCATTTCAATCTCCTTCCTCTGGTCATCTGTTTTTTTTTTTTTAAATTTTGAAATTGTTGATTTGAATTATTTTAGATCTCATTGAGGTTTTCAGAAGTACCATCCTGAATTCTCTGTCATTTAAGTTGCATGTTTCTATGTCTGTAAGTTTATTTTCTGGAGATTTTTCTCTTTCTTTCTGAGATGCCTTGTCTCAGATGGTTGTTCATGTTGTTTAATGGACTATTTCTCTGCCTGGACATTATTGGCAGTGTATTGTGCTTTTTATTCAGAAAGATTTATTATGTAAAGGACTCTCTTTTGCTTGTTGCAAAGAAGGTACATTTCTTTTGGTTTCCAGTAGGTGGTATTTAAGCCTCATGGATCCCGCTTTATATAAATTCTTAATAATGCTTTTTAAATTTTCTTGTAGATATTTAATGATGCTCACTACCCTCAGTTTCAATTTCTGTCAGTGTCACGACAGTCTCAGCAGTGTTTTCTCAGATTCCCCTGGAGCTCTGCAGTAATTGATCTTGGAGGGTATAGGGGGAGTGACCCTCTGAGTTGGGGTTTGGTAGCTTCAGCTCAGCCTCGGCTTTGCAACCGCAGCCTTCAAAAATCAGCTATTGTTCCTCTGTGGTTCCATCCCACTTATCTTCTTTCTGCCCTGACGACTGGGCCCTGAAGCCAGCCAGCCATGGGGAGCTCACAGTTATCCCAGGCAGGAATGTTCAGGGAACTCACAGCGAGAACTCGCTGCTCCTTCCCCCCTCCCCTCCTCCTGCAGGGAGCTCTAGAAGCTGCAAGCTTCTTTATTACTCCAAGTCTATCACCTGACACCTGGGGTTCTGACCTGTGGTAGCTCTTATGCACAGATCTCATGCTCAGATGTACTGGTGTACAGTTTGAGTGTTTTTTGTTGAGTTTTAGATGTTCATCTTATTGTTTCAAGGGAAGATATCTGGGGACATCTCTCACTCCATCATGTTTCCTTTATATTGTTTTGAATTCTTTATTTGGTAGATAGGTTGCTTTTGTCTCAATTAGCTCTTTTTTATGGGCTTTTGGTCTGTTATTTTGTTAGACATATATTTCTCTGACTCCTTATTGTGGCTGTCTCTCTGTATTTGTTCCTATGTATTAGGCTAAATAGTAAGTTCTATGTTCTTGAATAACGGTCTTGTGTAGAAGCTTCCCTTTTGTACATTGCATGTATCAGGTGTCTTTGGCAGTGTGGCTGAAGTTGGAGCTGGAGCAGGCATAGGCTTTAAGAAGTCCCTGGGCAAACCATGTTGTGGCTGCCTTCGTGAGCCAGTTGTGTCTAAAGCTGAAGTGGATCCAGGTCATGGGTAGTCCCAGGGCAAAGTTGTGCTGGTGCCACTTTGGCAGACTGGATTGGATTGTCGTTAGGACCAGCTTAGGCCATGGTGTGTGAAGGTGGCCCCAGGGGCAGGCTGTGCTGGGTCTGCCTTGGTGGGCCAATTGAAACTGTAGCTCTATTGGGCAAAGGCCAGGAAAATTCCAGAAGTCAAACCATGCAAAAACATGAAGCTATAGCTAAAGTGGCTGTTGGCTTCTGAAAGTCATGGGGGCAAGCTGTGGCTGAGTAAATACAAGTCACAGGGAGCCCCGGGAGCAAGCTACTGAACTTGTGTGGGCCTAGAACCTGGGATGGCATTGGCTTACCAGCTCCTGTGCCTTGATCAACTTCTTGCCCACACAATTAAGGTGGAGGGAGAACCTAACAAATAGCACTCTCCCGTGCCTGTAACTCCAGAGAGAGTTTCCTCAGTTTCCCTCCTATTTGGCAGATGCTTATGGGTTAATAAATAAATGTCTTTCCTATATAATATAGATGCCCTTTAACCACTGTTTTTTCCTTTTTTTGTTTTGTTTTGTTTTGTTTTGTTTTGTTTTCTGTGTCCCAGGGTGGGTGTGTTTGTACAAGGTTTCTTAGTGTTCCCTACCTACTGCAGGTCTGTGTGTTGGCAGTGGGGTTCCTTCAATACCATGTCTCTGTGTCTCCCACCCACTTCTGTGTGGTCTCTCTCTTGTTTGTTGTGCAGAAGCTGTTCTGTTAGCCCTCAGTTCTTCAAGTATAATTGCTGTGTCTATAAGTGTAGATTCCCTGCATTGGTGGGAGGAGGTGAGTTCATGTTCTTCCAATGCTGCCATCTTGGACCTCTCCCTTTCTGTCTTCATTGTTGACAGATTATTTTGTCAATAAAAACAAAGAGTTACATTTCCTTACATAGTCCAACATAAATACATAATGGAAATTTTATGACTAACATTGTTTTGCCTTCTAAACAGCCAATAAGAAAGTATACTTAAAGGTAAAGTAGTTATCATCAATAATTCTGTAACAAGCTTCAACTTAGAAACCTTAAAAGAAAACATTAAATTTGTTGTAATTTACTACTGCTAACAGTTACTCACAGAATTTGTTATCAATGGATTATTCTGAATCACTTTCAGTTTGAAAAATAAGCTGTCTTAGGTGATGAGTGCATTGGTATAGGGAAATTTGGGTATTAGGCATGGCAGGAAACATTAAAAAAAGTAATTATAAAGATTTCGAAGAAAATTCAAACAACTGAGAGTACAAGAGTAGAATATATTTTGATGTGCTACTAGTAGTTTTGATAGCATGTGTCAGGGTAAAGGGAAGAAGGTAGTGGTGGATGTTGCTCAGTAGATATAAAGCTAGAAGAAGTTGAAACAACATAAACCAAATCAGTGGAGGAGCCTAGATATCTCAACAACAAAAGTCAATAATGGTTGAAATTAAATTATTGGAAATCTGTAAAAAGTTATGATTTTGAATATAAAAGAGGCTCAAATAAAATAAATTCCAGGAATGCTAGATTTGAATGGTCAGTAAAATAGGCAAAGAAAAAGATATACAAAAACAAGTATAGGCATATCTACATTCTTAACCTATTTGTGGAAGTATTCAGAGAATCATCATATCTGAGTTAAATTCAGTTATAGAAATTTTTCTGAATTAGGGTATTCCTAAAATAGAAATGCAATTTAAGTCAGAAGGAAATAGACCTAAAACTATAATACTAAAGAAAAATAATGACAAGATTGAAAACTTACCCATCTGAAACATCATTACAAATATAAAATTAGAGAGACATATACATGTATATTGACAAAAATACCCTACAATTAAATAACTGAATATTTGTTTTTTCATTTATTTACATAGCCACCCAATCCATCCATTCTTCTTTCTCTTAATTCATGTTTTCATTCAATAAACATTTATTAATTGCCTACTCTGTGGCATTGATGTTAAAGAGAATAAAACATAGTCCTTTCCCTGGAGATACTCATAGTATTTTTATGAAGGTAAAATAAAATAATGAATTTGAAAATTTTTTTAAAAATTAAAAATACTTTACAAATGTTAAGCATTTTTATTGCAAACTCCCAATGTGTGTGAAGATTATTTCATAAACTTAGTGTATACAGACAGTTCATTTGAATGAATTAAGCCTCATGACCATCTTTTTCTTTAATTTTAAAGTAATTCTGGAAATATATGCGGGAGGAGAAGTGGTTAGCAAGATTTTCTGTATAACTGTAATAATATGGTTATATACATTTTGTAGAACTTTTATTTTAAAGCTGTTTTACATCATTATCTCATGTGAAATATACTTTGTAAATACTAATTGTCAAACATATGTGAGGAAAGTATGATTATTTATATATTTTAAGAATGATGATTTTTTTTTTCTCCCAGAGGAGAGGTACCTCCTTCATACCCCTTGTGAAATTTACCCCATTTCCCAGCCTAAGTTTGATCTTTATCTTGGCCCTACATCTTAGTGCAGATAGACCTCTCTAAATCTTTTTGACTGATGAACAGAAACAGGTTTTAGTAGTAAATTAATGGTTCAGTAATTAAGTGACAATGTGATCTTGACCTGCATTTGTGTGGTCTTATTTTTCTCCATCTAAAAATGATCATTTTAAAAGTTCCTTCCAGCTGAAATACACTGCTACTATAAGTACAAATGAGAGAATAGGGTATGGATAATGTTATAATGACCAGACTATCCAGCATATTTTAATTTACCCTCGTTGTGGCTCAGTTGTCTTTTCTGAAGAATCAGTGTTACCTAGCCATTTGATGCAGATAGAATCACTGGTGACAGAAATAAATAGGCATATGGTGTTTTCAAAAAGATATATTATAAATGTCAATAGTAATGGCCTGACAATCCATATTCTTAATATATATTCACTTTCATTAAATTGTTTCCTTTGTTTTAGTGACATAACAATAAATTTCATTTGATACAGTGACAAAAACTTTGTATATCATATCTGCTATATGAAGATAAAATAGACCAGATGAAGCTACATGTAAATATATTTATTTTATAACACTGCAGTTCTCAGTGATCCTAATTATATATATGTGATACCTTCTAATTCAAATAGGATCAGATATATTCCACATTAGCTTGTCTGTACTAGAAAAAAAACACCTTAATTTAGTAATATCATTTTAACTATTTTTACCTCACTTAACTTAACACCAAAAATGTTATAGAGGAAAAAACTTTGGATAATTTAATTCTCTATGTAATTCTCTAGAATTCTAAAGACTTGTTGCCACCCTCAGCTCTTTTTCTTTTTTTTTTTGCTGTGTCTTCCAGAGCCAAAATCATTATTTGTTCATTTTTACATATGCATTCAGAGAGCTTCAATTTTTATTCTTGTTTAGAAGTCACCCTTTCAAACTTTCAAAAGAGAAACCATTTGCTCCTACCAAGTCACAATATCTCATCTGACAACTTTGGAATTCAAAATTCATTAGACTTTACTAACCACTGGCCTCATGAAATATGTGGCGATTGGAAATTAAGAAACCATAAATGCCCGAGTGTTCTACCAGCATGAAAGACTGTAAAAGTTCCATCGTCGAACTTTTTCTATCTTAAATTGATTTTTATTGGTGTACACATATAACTGGCTTTGATCATTTGTAGCTGAATGGTCAAAATAGCAGACATTCAATATCAATCAAGACCCACTCATTAAGATGTTGAGTTTGGAAGGATAAGTAATATCATTGTGAATAGAAAGTTTGGGATTATCCAGTGTTTATCTTTTCTGGCTTAAAAATAATTTATTGTAGAAATAAAAAATCAGTTACTCTTTTGCATTTTGTTTGATCTTATTTGAAGACTAATGAAAACATAAGATTGCTACCTCATAAGGACATGACAGATATTTGAAGCTGGCTTTGTGCACCCTGCCCTACACATTGAGATAGCACACACCACCTAAATAATTTGATTATTAGAACCAAATTCAGTAGACAGAGGCCATAGTGAGTATTTTTCTCTTTATTATCTATTAAAATGTTTGAATATGCTCCACGTACTCGAAAAAATGTTTAAATAAATACAATATATAACATATATGTAAAGTATAAAGTATAATAATATAAATGTTAGTGAATACACCATGCAAGTCAACAATTAAAACATTATCAAAAACTCGCATTTATTTTTGTACCCATCCTTTTTTCCATCCTTCTACATCCCAACAAAAGGTAAGTATTCCTCCAATTTTTTTTCTGTTTAACCTCTCCTTGCTTTTTTATACCACTTATTTTAAGGCAAATATTTATTTATTAAAATAACAAAGAAAAATCAAATACCAGAGTTGGAATTCATCTTTCAGATCATCCAGCTCAACTCTACCATTTACATAAAGGGAAATTAAAACCAATAGGAGAAAGAATAGGATGTTTAGCCTTTTAGTGGGAATTTAATCATTATTTGTAAGGTTGGAAAAAATGTTAATAGTCTATGACTCTACTATGTATTTAGTGATAACTATAATCATAATAACTGATATTAAAATACTAAACAATAACACTAGGTGCTATAGTTGTCAAATTAGGGGTCTTCATAGCTTAAAAACACAAAAATTGTATGAGAACATGTTTATAGAAAAATTGCTTATAGACCAAAACTGAGAGAGCGTCAACACCATTGAAAAGTATCAAACTTTAAAATGGGGAGTAAATTCTTTCAAAATAAACAACTCAATGAAATATGATTTCTGATTATGATATTAATCTTATCTGACTTTCTTTAGAATTGTATGGTTAGAGTAACATCAGAAGCATGGGAGTGTAAGGGGTCTCCCTAACCTCTCCCCTTGAAATTAAAACAAACTGAACAACTACAATACAACAGAAAACACCCAGCCTAGCACACTAAAATGTCTGAGAGATTGAGAGAATTACACATCAGAGCATCTGAAGGTGGGTAAATCAGGTGAGAAAGGAAGGAGGAAGGGGAGAGGAACAGAGATGGGTACTGCAGACTCATCCCGAAACTCCCTGCAGGATTCAGCAAAAAAGGGAATTAAGTGTTAGTTTGCACTCTTTGTAGCCTCTAGCATTTCTGCCTGAATTATCAGCATATTCTATACAGCAGAAAATAGGGCTGAGAAAAAATACAGAGGGGTGTCAGCTGTGTTTTAGTAATGATCATTGCCAGGCAGGAAGCTGAGTCACAAGCCTGGCCACTTCTGTCCACCTTCCCACAGCTTGCTTCCCTTAATCTTCCCAAAGCTAGCAGCCAACTCCATGGAAAATTGCAGCAGTGAGTACCCCAGGAAGTGAGACACACACTGCAGCTGGTCCCAATGACAGGGACAGAAATATAGAGGCAAGGCAGCTGAAGCTGGCGGTCAGTATTATTGAAAAGAAAACAGCCACAGGCATATCACTGGCTTCTCCCAACCTACCCTGCCCATACCTATCCAGGCTGTTTTGAGAGGAAAGATTGCAGCACTGCATCTGGATTTTGGAGAGGTACTGGGACTTCAAGGATTCTTTAGAGGCTCAGATCCCATTTGCCCTTCACATCCTCTCACAATGGTGGAGCCTTGGGACGAAAGCAACCTGGCCATAGAGGAGACACACACCTCCTGAGAGAAGTGAGGGCTTTTTTTTTTTGCCACTAAGTAGAGATACAGGATGCCTGGGCAGTGCAGGAAGCTTCTGCACCATTTACTAAAAAATGAAATAAAAACTTCTTACCATCCAGCTCAAGAGAGATCACTCTAAATAATAATAATTTTAAAATTTCTGAGTACATTTCCATATTGCCCAGGTGAAGACAATCCATCAAACCCCATGAACAACCAAGGAGAGAAGGGAGCTAAGAAATAAAATAAAAAATTTCCAGAAAATGAACATAAAGATATAGAAATATATCATTTAAATAACAGAGAATTCAAAATTGCACTTTTGAAAAAACTAAACAAGATGTAAGAAAATTCTGATTTACTATTCAATGAACTCAGAACCAAAATCAATGAACAACAAGAATATTTTACCAAAAAGATTGAAACTCTAAAAATCAACAACAACAACAACAACAACAACAACAACAAAAACAATTAAAAAAACAAAGAGAACTTCTGGAGCTGAAGAACTCAATAAAAGATGTGAAGAATGAAACGGCAAGCTTAGGGAACAGAGTTGCCCAGATGATGGAAAGAATTAGTGCTATTGAAGATAAAAATCTGGAAATGGCACAGATGAAAGAAGAAAGAGAATTAAGGGTAAAAAAAATGAAAGAACTCTACAAGAACTGACAAAATCAGAAAAAAAAAAAACAGTATAAGAATAATGGGTATATCAGAAGGAGAAGAGAAGGAGAAGGGAACAGAAAGCCTACTTCAACAAATAGTTGATAGGAATTTCCCATATCTATGGAAAAAATTGGATCATTGAACCCAAGAAGCAAACAAAACACCTAATTATCTGAATTAAAAAAAGGCCTTCTCCAAAACACAGTATATTAAAACTGTCAATAATTAATGACAAAGAAAAATTCTCTAGGCAGTCAAGTTAAAAAAGATTGTAACCTACAAATGAAAATCCACTACATAATCACTGGAATTTTTAGTAGAAACTTTCTAAGCTAGCAGGGAGTAGAATCACATATTAAAACTATCAAAAAAGAGCCAAAAATAATATATACAGCAAAGTTTTCCTTTAAATATGAAGGAGAAATAAAAACCTTTTCAGACATACAGAAGCAGAGAAAATTTTCCACCACAAGGCTGGCATTACAAAAAATACCAAAGGGGGTCATTCTACCTGAAACAAAAGGAAAAAATATAGATAACTATGAGTAAGATGATTATGAGTAAGTAGACAGAAACAGGAAGGTGCAAACTGCAGATCAGGGTATAATAATATTAAATATTACATAATGGTTAAAGATAATAAAATGAAAAGAGAAGACAAAAACTACTGTAACCTAGAAATAAAAGTACAGCATAAATAAAAATAATTTAAGAAAAAATTCAGAGGAGGGAGTAAGGATTGGAATCTGTAAAGAGAAAAGGAAATAAGGTGCACACAGAAGAAAATGGACTACTGTGTATATATATAACTTTTCTTTACATAAACTTAATGATAACCACACCAAAAAAATTCAGAACTGAGACACATAACATAAAACAAAAGGGAACAGAGGGAAAACACATGGAACATCACAAACTAAAATAACAGCCTGAAACACACAGAAAAGAAACAAAATGGAAACACCAAGCTACCAGAAAACAAAAGGTGAAGTGCCTGTAGGAAAACCTCATGTATCAATAATCACCCTACATGTAAAAGTGAAAACTCAGTTTGGAGAAACATATAAGAGTGAGAGACATCCTCAGAGCTCTCCCCTTGAAACAACAATAAGCTGAACATCTAAAACTCAACAACAACAACAACAACAACAACAACAACAACAAACACTGAAACTGAACATAAGTACATCTAAGCATGGGATCTGCGTATAAGAGCTGCCACAAGTCAGAACCCCAAGTGTCAGGCTGTGGACTGGGAGAAATAAAGAATCTGCCTCTCACAGCTGCCAGAGATCCCTGTAGGAGGAGGAGGAGAGAGAAGGTGTGGCGAGTTCCCTGAAAATGCTGTAAGCTCCATGTGGTTGGTGGCAGGGCAAAGCCATCAGAGCAAAATGCAGAGAAGCAGGATGACAGAGAAACAACAGTTGATTTTTACCAGCCACAGTTGCAAAACCGAGGCTAAGCTGCAGCCCTCAACCCTTGGGCCAGAGGGCCCCTGTCCCCATATCCTCAGAGGCTGAACACCGTGGATATCCAAGGGAATGTGAGCAAACACTTCCAAAACTGTTTCTAACACTGACAGGGAACGAGACTGAGAGTAGTGAGCATAATTGAACATCTATAAGGAAAAAAAAAGACATTATTAAGGCTTTATATAAAGCAGGGATCCAAGATACTTAGACTCCACCTACTGAAAACCAAAAGAAATGAGCCTTCTTTGCAACAGTCTAAAGACAGACCTTTATATAATAAATCTTCTTTCTGGGGGTGGGGGGAGCACAATACACTGCCAATAATGCCCAGGCAGAGAAATAGTCCATTAAACACCATGAACAACCAAGATGACAAGGCATCTCAGAAAGAAAGAGAAAAATCTCCAGAAAATAAGCTTATAGACATAGAAATATGAGACTTAAATGACAGAGAACTCGGGATGGTACTTCTGAAAAAAGTCACTGAGTTCTGAAACGATTCATATAAACAATTTCAGGAACTGAAAAAACAACTAGATGAGCAGAATGAGTTTTTTAGCAAAGAGATTGAAACCCTCAAAAAGAACAAATTAGATCTTCTGGAGATAAAAACACATTGCAAGAGTTGAAAAATGAAATAGCAAGCTTGGAGAATCGAATTGACCAAATGGAGGAAAAGATCAAAGATATCGAAGACAAAAATCTAGAAATAAATCAGAAGGAAGAAGAGAAACCAAGGAATGAAAAATAATGAAAGAGAAATTCTAGAACTAGCTGATACCATCAGGAGAGGAAACATAAGAATAATGGACATTATTGAAGGCAAGCAAAAGGAATAGGGACTCGAAAGCATTTTCAGACAAATGATTGACAAGAATTTTCCAAATCTAAGGAATAAGCTAGAGTTTGGAATTCAAGAAGTCAAGAGAACACCAAATTATCTCAACCCAAAAAGGCCTTCACCAAGACACATTGTATTAAAATCATCAAAAATCAATGACAAAGACAGAATTCTCAGGTTAGCCAGGGAAAAGAAGATGGTAACCTACAAAGGAAAACCATTTGATTATTGTCAACCATCTCAGCACAAACCTTACAAACCAGAAAGGAGTAGAATCAAATATTCGAACTATTAAGTGAAAATAACTACTAGCCTAGATAATGTATACAGCTAAGCTCTCCTTTAGATATGAAGAAGAAATTAAGACCTTTTCAGACATACAAAAATTGAGAGAATTCTCCACTACGAGGCCTACACTACAGGAAATACTTAAAATGGTCACCACACCTAAAATAAAATGACAGAAAAAAAAAAAAAACATAAATAGGAGTAAGGTGACTATCAGGAAAATAAAAGTACAGGAGTGTAACCCTTACTAGGAACAGGGCATTATAAGCTGAAAATTAAGAAGAGAATTGCTATAGCAAGATAGTAATGAACATTGAGCATACAGACTGAAAAAGGGAGGATTAAAAACATCCAAATTTACAAAGGAGAATGGAGATAAGTCACATAGAAGAAAATGGACCATTTTATACACACACACACACACACACACACACACACACACACACACAATCCTTTACATAGTCATCAGGGTAACCACACACCAAAGATTCAGAACTAAAATATATAATATAAAACAAAAAGAACCAGAGGGAAAACCCACAAAAACCTACCAAAATAAAGAGAACATAAACACAAGGACAAAGAAGCAATGGAAACACCAAGCTACCAGAAAGGCAAAGATTAAATAGCTATAAGAAGACTTCATATTTCAATAATCTCTCAAATGTAAACAGGCTAAACTCACCAATAAAAAGGCAGAGACTTTCAAAATGGATCAAAAAGCAAAACAACTATACGCACCTTCCAGGAAACACATCTCACTTCCAAAGATAAATATAGACTCAAAGTGAAAAGGTGGAAAATGATATTTGAAACAAATGGCATTCAGAGAAAAGTGGGAGTAATAGTACTAATATCAGATGAAATAGACTTCAAAATAAAAAAGGTAAAGAAATATACTTAGAGACACTTCATAATGATAAAGAGAATCATGCGAGAGGAAGACATAATACTTATTAATATCTATGCTCCCAAACAGGAACCTTTAAACTATATAAAACAATTATAGACCTAAAGGGAGAAAAAGACCAAAACACTATCATATTAGGGGACTTAAATATCCCAGATATACTGGAACACAGAGATAGCCTCAACAAATATAAGAGGGTTGAAATAATACAAACCATATTTTCTGATCATAATGCCTTGAAACTAGAGATCATCTGCAAAAGTAAGTCAAGAAGAACCACAAATACATGGAGATTAAACAGCGTGCTGCTGAAAAATAACTGGGTCAGAGAAGAAATAAAAAGAGAGATCAAGAGATAGACAAAAATGAATGATAATGATAGTACAACATGTCAAAACATTTAGGACATGGCAGAAGCGGTCATAAGAGGAAGGTTCATGTCATTGTAGCCCTATCTCCAAAAACAAGACTGAACCCAAATAAACAACTGACAGCTTCATTTAAAAATAAAACAAGAAAAGGAAGAAAAAATGAAGCCTAAAGCCAGCAGAAGGAAAGAAATAATCAAAATTAGAACAGAAGTAAGTGAATTTGAAAATAAAAGAAACAATAGAAAAAAATAAATGCAACAAAGAGCTGATTTTTTGAGGTTAATAAAATTTAGAAAAACCTGGCTAGATTCATTAGAGAAAAAAAGGACAAATATAAACAAAATCAGGAAATCAGGGATGAAAGAAGGGAAATGATGACAGAAACTGGAGAAATAAAAGGGATCATACAAGAATAGTATGAAAAAGTATATAACACTAAATTTAATAACCTAGAATAAATGGACAAGCATTTAGAAAGATAAACCTTCCTAGACTGAATCAGGAAGAACTGGAAAATCTAAATAGACCCATCAGAAGTATGGAAATGGAAATAATTATCAAAAACCTCCTAAAAAGTGAAAATCCAGTATAACTTGGCTTCACCAGTGAATTCTATCAAACATTCAAAGAAGATTTAATACAGATTCTCCTCAAACTCTTCCAAAAAATTGAACAGAAGATAATACTTATCAAATTATTTTATGAGGCCAATATCACCTTGATACAAAAACCTGGTAAAGATAAAAACAGAAAACTATAGACTGACATATCTAATGAACACAGAGGCAAAAATCCTAAATAAGATGCTAGCAAACCGAATTCAGCAACATATTAAAAAGATTATACACCACGGTCAAGTGAGCTGCATCCCAGAAGCACAGGGATGTTTCAACATATACAAATTGATTATTGTGATATACCACATAAACAAATGAAAAAATAAGAATCATATGATCATATCAATAGATGCAGAAAAAGCCTTCGACAAGATACAGCATCATTTTATGATCAAAACAATTAACAAAATCAGTATAGAAGGAAAGTACCTTAAAATAATAAAGGCCATATATGACAAACCCTCAGCCAACATCATACTTAATGGTGAAAAACTAAAACCTTCCCTCTAAGATCAGGAACAAGGCAAGGCTGTCCACTATCACTGCTGTTATTTAATATAACATTGGAGGTCCTAGTAAGTGCAAACAGACAAGAGAAAGATAAAAGGCATCCATATAGGAAACGAAGAAGTCAAACTGTCACTATTTGCAGATGTCATGATTCTCTATATAGAAAACCCTAAAGCCTCCCAAGAACACTACTAGAAACAATAAATACAGCAAAGTTTCTGGATAAAAAATCAATGTTCAAAAATCCATGGTGTTCCTATACTCTAATATCAAAGTGTCAGAAAAAGAAGTGGAAATAATAATTCCTTTTGCAAATACCTAGGAATAATCTAATGAAACATGTGAAGGACCTATATAATGAAAACTATAATACGCTATTAAAATAAATCAAAGAAGATACAAAGAAATGGAAAGATATTCTGTGTTCTTGGATTGGAAGAATCAACATAGTTAAAATGACCTTATTACCAAAAGCATTATACAGATTTAATGCGATCCCCATCAATACCCCATTGGCATATTTTAAAGAAATAGAACAAAAAAATCATCAGATTTGTATGAAAGCACAAAAGACCCTGAATTGCCAAAGGCATCCTGAGAAAAAAGAAAAAGGCTGGAGGTATTACTCTGCCTGACTTCAAATTATACTATAAAGTAGCAGTAATCAAAATGGCATTGTATTGGCAGAAAAGCAGACACACAGAGCAGTGGAATGGAATTGAGAGTCCAGAAGTAAACCCACATTATATGGGAAATAATTTTCGACAAAAAAGCCAAAAATATACAGTGGAGAAAAGAAAGCCTGTTCAATAAATGGTGTTGGCAAATCTGAAAGCCACCTGCAAAAGAATGAAACTAGACTGTTGTCTATCACCACACAATAAAATTAATGCAAAACGGATTATAGACCTGAATATAAGACCTGAAACAATAAAATGCATAGAAGAAAACGTAGGAGCTAAACTCAAGGACCTTGGACTTAAAGAGGATTTTATGAATTTGACCTCAAAAGCAAGGGAAGTAAAAGCTAAAATAAGTGAATGGGACTACATCAAACTAAAAAATTCTGCTCAGCAAAAGAAACTGTCAACAAGGTAAAGAGACAACCATCTGAATGGAAAAACATATTTGTAAGCCACACCTTCAATAAGGGCCTAATACCTCAAATCTACAAAGAACTCATACAATTCGATAATGATAAAAAAAAAACTAATTATCCAATCGTAAAATGGTCAGAGGACTTTAATAGACACTTTTTCCTGGAGGACACACAAATGACCATCAATTATTTGAAATGGTGCACAACATCATTAGTTATTAAGGAAATGCAAATCAAAACCACAATGAAGTGCCATCTCACACCTGTTTGAATAGCTATAATCAACTGAACAAGTAATAACAAATGCTGGAGAGGATGTGAGACTGCAAACTGCTACTGCCACTATGGAAAATAGTATGGAGGTTCCTCAGAAAACTAAGAATTGATCTACTATATGATCCAGCAATCCCTCTACTGGGTATTTACCCCTAAGTCTTGAAAACCCATATCTGAAAACATATTTGTACACCAATTTTAATGACAGCATTATTCACAGTGGCCAGGACATGGAAGCAACTGAAGTGTCCTACTATAGATGATTGGATAAAGAAGCTGTGGTACACATATAACATGAATATTACTCAGCCATAAGAAGAGATGAAATACTGCCATTTGCAACAACAGGGAGGGACCTTGAGATAATCATGCTAAGCGAAATAAGCCAGACATAAAAATTTGGAAATCACATGGTATCTCTTATATGTGGGATATAAACCTTAAAACAACAAACGAAAAAGACAAACAAACAGATATTCATCGACATGAACTATAAACTAGTGGTTACCAGAAGGTAAAAGGGAGAGAGAGGATGGAAGAGGTAGATGAGATAAAGGGGATATAATATGTGGTGACAGAAAAAAATCTAGCTATGGGAGATGAACACATAGTGTATATATATGCCTTACTCTTAAAGTGTACAGCTGAAACTTATTGAATTTCTTTAACCAATGTCATCATAAAAGAATAAATAAATTAATTAAAAACAAAAGTTAAACCCTCCAATAAAAAGTACAGAGTAGCAGAATAGACCAAAAAATGAAACTGGGCCATATACTGCCTTTAAGAAATACATCCTAGCTCCAAGAACAACTGTATACTCAAAGTGAAATGGTTGAAAATGATGCTCCAAGGAAATGGCATCCAGAGAAAAGCAGGTGTTGCTAAAATTATATCTGACAAAATAGACTTCAAGTTAAAAAAATAATGAGAGACAAAGGTGAGTACTTCACAATAATTAGGGGGACAATACATCAAGAAGAAATAACACTTATCTATATATATGCTTCCAATCAGGGAGCATCAAAATATATAAAATGACTATTCACAGAACTAAAGGGAGAAACTGAGAAGAACACAATTATAGTAGGAGACTTAAATACCCAACTGTTAACTATGGATAGGTCATCCAAACAGAAAATCAATAAAGAAATATCAACCTTAAATGACACATTAGACCGATTGGATATGATTGATATTTACAAAGCCTTTCATGCCAAAACACCAGATTATACATTCTTCTCGAGTCCCATGGACCATTGCAAATGATAGACCACATGTTTGGACACAAAACTAGTCTCACCAAGTTTGATACACTTGAAATCATACCAAAGCATATTCTCTGACTGTAATGCTTTGAAATGAGATTAAGTGTAAAAAAGAAGTTGGAAAAAACTACAAATATGTGGAGATTAAACAATATGCTTCTAAAATAGAACTGGATCAAAGAAGAAATAAAAGGAGGGATTAGAAATACATAGAAATCAATAAGAAAATAGAACATATAAAAACTCTTGGGATAAAACAAAAGCAGAAAAGACAATAGTTCATATCATTATAGGCCTATTCAAGAAACAAAGAAACAAAAATAAAATCCCCAATAAGCAACCTAACTTGATAACTTAAAAACTAGAAAAAAAAAGATCAACTGAAGTCCAACCTCAGCAGAAAGAAAGAAACAAAAATTAGAGTAGAATTAAATGAAATTGAGAACAAAAAGACAATAGAACTTAATAATGCAACAAAGAGCTGGTTCCTTTTAAAAGATCCATAAAATTGACAAACCCTTGGTGGGACTCATTAAGGAATTTTTTTAAAACACACAAACAAAATCAGAAATGAAAGAGAAGATATGACAGATACCAGCAAAACACAAAGTACCATACAAGAATACTAAAAGATTATGTGCTACCAAATTCAATAACCTGAAGGAATAGACAAGTTCTTAGGAACACACAACCTTCCAAGACTGAATCACGAAGAAGTGGAAAATCTAAATGGACCGATCAACAGTAAGGGAATTGAAATAATTGTGAAAAATCTCCCAAAATGTAAAAGTTCAGAACCAAATGGCTTCATTACTGAATTCTACCAAATATTCAAAGAAGATTTAATACCTGTTCTTCTCCATCAATTCCAGAAAATTGAAGAGGCAATACTTTGTAACTCATTTTTTGAGGCCAGCTTTACCCTAACAACAAAACCTGGAAATAATAACACATACACATACACGCAAAAACTATAGACCAATATCTCTGATGAATGCAGATGCAAATATTCTAACAAAACACTAGCAAATATAATATAACAATGCATTTAAATTTTATACATCGCAATCAAGTCGATTTCATTCCAGGGGCACAACAGTGGTTTAACAGATACAATTAATTAATGTGATACACCACATGAACAAAATAAAGGATAAAAATTATATGATCATATCAATCGATTCAGAAAAGCTTCTGACAATATATGGCATTCATTTATAATTAAAAGACTTAATAAAATGGATATAGAAGGAAAATACCTCAACGTAATGAAGGCCATATGTGACAAATCCTCAGCTAACATCATCCTTAATAAAGAAAAACTAAAAGCTTTCCCTCTAAGATCAGGAACAAGACAAGACTGCCTACTCTCACCACTTTTATTCAATATATTGTAGGAAGTGCTAGCTAGAGCAGTCAGGCAAGGGAAAGAAATAAAAAGCATTGAAATTGAGAGTGTAGAATTCCAATTGTCATTTATTGCAGATAAAATGATTCTATATATAGAAAACCCTAAAGATTCCACTAAAAACTTAAAAACAATAAACAAATACAGGAGTTTCAGGATACAAAATCAATGTACAAAAACTCATAGCATTTCTAAAGACTAGCAATGAATTTTCAGGAAAAGAAATGAAAAAAAAATTCCATTTGCAGTTGCAACAAAAATAATAAAATACTTAAGAATAAACTTAACAAAGCATGGAAAGGACCTATACACTGAAAACTACAAGACATTATTAAAAAAATAAAAAGATACAAAGAAATGGAAAGATATTTTGTGTTCTTGGATTGGAAGAACCAATATGGTTAGAATGGTCATATTACCCAAGTAAATATATAGATTTAATGTGATCCCCATTGAAACCTCAATAGTATCTTTTAAAGAAATAGAACAAAAAATCATCAGATTAGTATGGAATCACAAAAGACCTTGAATAGCCAAAGCAATACTGAGAAAAAAAGAACAAGTCTGGTGGTTTCACTCTACCTGACTTCAAATTATACTACAAAGTGACAATCATCAGACTAGCATGGTATTGGCAGAAAAACAGACTCACAGATCAATGGAACAGAATTGAGAGCCCAGAAATAAACCCTCATATATACGAGCAAATAATTTTTGACAAATCTGTTAAAACCATACATTGGAGAAAGGAAAGCCTCTTCAAAATATCGTGCGGGAGAAATTGGAAAGCCACATGCAAAAGAATGAAACTAGATTATTATCAGTCACTACACACCAAAATTAACTCAAAATGGATCAAAGATCTGAATATAATATCTGAAACAATAAATTGCCTAGAAGAAAACATAGTTACTACACTCATGGATCTTGGATTTAGAGAGGATTTTATGAATTTACCCTCAAAGGCATGGGAAGTAAAAGCAAAAATAAATGAATGGGAATACATCAAACTAAAAAAACTTCTGTATAGCAAAAGAAAACATCAACAAAGAAAAGAGACGACCAACAGAATGAGAGAAGATATTTGTTAACAATGCCTTCGATAAGTTCCTAATATCCAAAATATATGAAAAACTCATAAAACTCAACAATAATAAAACAAAAAATTCCATTAAAAACATGGGCAGAGAACCTGAATAGACACTTCTCCCTAGAACATATATTATGGGCCAACAGACCTATGAAAAGATTATCAACTTCACTAGCTATTGGGGAAATGCAAATCAAAATCAAATGAGATACTACTTCACACCTGTGAGAATGGCTATCTTTAATAAGACGAGTAATATCATGTGTTGGAAGGGTTGTTGGGAAAAAGAAACCCTCATACACTGCTGGTAAGAATGTAAATTGGCACAGTCATTATGGAAAGTGGTATAGATGATAATTGGATAAAGATATGGTACATACATACAATAAAATATTAGCCATAAGAAAAGATGAAATACTGCCATTTGTGACAACGTGGATGAATCTTGAGATTATCATGCTAAGCAAAATAAGTCAGAAAAAGTTGAGAACCATATGATTTCATTCATACATAGGATTTAAAACTGAAAGCAACAATCTAACAAGACAAACAAACAGGCTAATGGACATGGACAACAGTTCAGTGATAACCAGAGGGAAAGGTGAGAGGTGGGATGGTAGATAAGGATAAAGGGGATCAAATATATGGTGATGAAAATAAATTTAACTTTGGGTGGTGAACACACAATAGAACATACATAAGACATATTACCGTATTTAACACTTGAAACATATATAATTTTACTAACCAATGTCACCTCATAAATTTAAATAAATAATAAATAAATAAAAATTAATTAGTATGGTGAACTACTGTGATTAGTTTAAGTGTGTGTTTTTGTGTTTATATTTTCCGACCTTCTAATCGGAGTTTAAATTTTCAAAACAGTCCCAAGAAATTTTAGCATATTATTGCTTTATCATCACAGTCATGTCCTTATAGAATTTATAACCTAATAGTTCTTTCTGATGGCTTCTCATCACACTCTGTATGTTGCCTACTAGATTCATTTAAGGGTATTTGTGGATAAAATAGTTATAATTTGCCTAAAGAATAACCTTTGCAAAAGTTTTCCAAACTTAAAAAGACATCGATGCTTTGTAAACACACCATAATGTGTTTCTAATTGCTTATCAACCGAGGCTATTTAAACTGGAACATCTTGCTCTTCTACTGATTCTGAACCAACTCTTTTATAAATTGAAGACTCAGTATTTGATTTATTCTTAAATTCATAGTTTTTCCTACAGTTTAATCTTACCAATTTGTATTAATGTGGAGGTAGTAAGTCTGAAATATAGACTGGCAGTGACCAATAGAACTTTCTGTGATGATGGAAATGTTTTTCTATGCTGTTCAATATGATAAGCACTAGCCAGATGCAACTATAGAACTGGAAATGTGGCTATTGTAATTGAGAAATTGAATTTTTAATTTTACTTATTTAAATAATTTAAATAGCAACATGCGAATAATGGCTACCATACTAGACAGCTCAGATAAAACCTATTAAAAAGTTAATTTGGTGATATTTATGAAATATAAATGCAACCATAAAATGTCATTCTATTTGACACATGAGCCTAAGTTGATAAGTATTTGTAATTAGTATACTCTTTGTTTTGAAATAATTAATTTTAGGCTAGTTTCTTATTTGAGTAAAAAAGAATGAAAGGCTAAAAAAGCATTCATCTTCTTAAATCATCCTTTTTACAGAATTGGGAAAGATATCCAACATTTCACACATTATTAGTACAGTTACATATTCTACATTTACTACTGTAGATCGTTTTCTCATGAGCAATAAAAACAGAGGCACATGATGTGATCTTCATTAAACAGAAAGAATAATAAAAATAATTTTAATGACAAAATAGAGAAAAAGATACCAATAAATATATTAGATCTCAAAATATTTAGTTCCTATAATAGCATCCTTAACTAAATACACAGATAACCATTTCTAGGGTAGAAAAGGGGATATTAGATTAAACATTTTAGTGATTAGCTTTTTACTGAGTTTCCATTTTCATTTAGGAAGCATAATAATAATGACAACAACAACCATATATAAATATGTAAATTTTATATTTGAAAATACTGGTTCTGTTAATTTCTTAAGATCTCTTAGAGCTTGTTTGTAAAGTTGGCCCTGCCTTTGTATTGAAAATTATCAAAAAGAATGCTATTTGAAGATTATTTTCCTAAAATTAAAAGAGAAGCTTCTTTTCATGGGCTCTGAAGAGTTCTCTTGGCTTCTAATCATGTAAAAATAAAAGCACTGCCAAACTGTTGTAAACACTGGGCTATAATTAAGGTAAAATAGGCTTTGGATCCTCAGTGTACTCAGGTTGTAAACAGTAGCCCGACATCAACTGAAAGCAAGGAAATGGTGAGTGTGTGCTGGGGAAGGGATAATCCCTGATTATTCCAGATATAGGAGACCTATATGATAAGGACATTAAGAGAACATGTTAAAACAACTTTACCAAAAAAAACCCTCAGATATCAGGAGTAAAAAGTGAATTTTCAAGTTTTACAAAGTACAAGAGCTTTGAAAAGTGTGTATTGGTCATTATGGTTAATTTGTGCATACCTCACTGAAGAAAAGGCCAAGGGAACTAGGCCGAGAACACAGCTGTATAGGCAGCTCATCTAATTGCCTCTCCATCCTCAACCTCATTTATCTTCATTTCTTCCCAATTATACCAAATTATCAATAGTCTCTGTTGCATCAGAGTCTTAATCTCCTTTATTCAGGCAGCATTAGATAGTGGCAGATGAATTCTTGGAGGGAGTCAGGGTAAACAGCCATGAAATGCCACCTCTGGCAGATGGCATAGCTTACAAGAAATGTGACAAAACATTTGGAATTTGTAACTGGGCATTGGTATGAGGATGCAAGCTGTTAATATTTTTTTAAAAGATAATCAAGGTGGTACATGGTAAAAATGAAACCTATATTTTAAAGGAAAAATACAAAGGTACAGGTGTCCACATCTCAAAAGATTAATACATTTTTAGATGGTATATTCCCACTTAGTGCTGCAGCCATGAAATCATTTCAGGCCATGATATTTTATGATAATAAATGGCCTATTTTTATTTGAAGCAGGATACACAATTCTGTATTCAAAGACAAAATATTATGGATTTTTCTTTCTAATCAAATGGCAGATTGTGCAATGTTTATTTTGTTATTGCCAAATTGAAAATATGCTTCAAAACTGGAAAACAAACAATATCAAAAAGAAAACATATTAGTGAGAAAACAATGTTTTCAAACATTTAAAATTTTTTGCTTGGTAAAAGTAATAATAAGAATTCAATTTTGTATCATTTATAATATACCAGTAATAGAAATCTAATTTTATTTGATCAGCAAACTTGTTGATTTGTGGAAATAATTACATAACGAGTACATTTTTATGAATTTAACTTTCAGAAGTATGTGATCTATAAACATGATTACATAGATATAATAAACAAAATAAATAAATAAGAGTGACTTTTGAAATAAAATGTAAAATGATAAAATAGGTCACCTTAGTATATTTTATTATCAGGTCAAGATATTTTTACAAGAGTTTAGATTTATCTTTGCTTTGACCTTTTCGACAATAGAGTCCTTCTTAAGGAATGGATGTCTCATCTTTGTCATTTACATACTAGATGCTGCATTCAATTGAATGACTATAAATTAGATTTCTTTGGTCAGTAATAGAAAAGGAGAAAAGTAGACAAAACTTTACAGCTGCCTGTTTCCTTGGCATCCCAGTTTCCACTTCTCCATGTCCTTTTCTCATCTTCTTAGGCTACTTCGGGCAACTGTATCTTACATCTTCCTCTATCTTTACACAGTATTGAGTTATGTCCCAGAAATATTCCTTCTCATCTCAGTTTCTACAATAATTTAAAATTTGCGTACTTAATTTGTAAAATATGTCTGAACTATCTAGACTGCATGAAGTAAACTTGTATGAATTGCCTTGTTAACCGAACATGGAAAATAATGTCAAGTCTCTTTTCCATATGTGCTCCTGAGACTTCTTAATCTGAAACTCAAATTCCAAGGCTACTTTTGTATCATGCAGTATTAGGTTGAGAGAGTTTAGGAAATTTGTGTGAATGCATAAGGATGAATTGTACCCACATAGATCTATCAAGAACTCATCCCACTTTTTAGTTAGAGCTCAGAACTATGCTGTTTTCTGTTCTACAATCTGGGAAAAATGTATATTACTACTGTTGACAACTTAGTGGCAAGAAATTGTAGACAAATTCAAATTTTTAATATACCTATAGTTTTGTAATGTCAATAACTTTGCAGCTACCATTATTTTATAAAACTAAAAAGTTAGTTTAAAATTTTAAAATATGGACTTTGCTTTTAGTGCCAGGCATAGGTGATATCTTTTTCTTTATTTTTCCCCAAATTTTCAGCTTTGGGAATGAAAGTCTGTAAATTGCTGAAAATCAGTAGATATTCTTTGGCTATAAGTCTTTTGCTACCTGCGCTGCACTATCAGCCTTAGTAAGCTGAGCCAGTGTGGTGTGCCATACATATTTGACCTTTCATCCTTACAGGAATGAATCTGAGCTTAATGGTAGTTATGTGTTGAGATTTAGTATCCTATGAATAATAAATAGAGAATCTCATATTAAATATATTGTGGAACTGAATCAGGGCTTGTATGTGAAAGAATGTTTAGTTTATTAGTAATTCACATTAAAAAAACATATTTAGGCAAAATAGACTCATTAGTTTAAATTCTACTCCCTCTTTTCTGAGCATACCATACATACTATGAAGAGTTAATAAAAAACATTTAATGATGGTAAATATTCATTATTTTTTAAATTTAAAAATCCCAAACTCATTAAATTGTATTATTTTTATTTTAAGGTCAATTTAACTCCTCCAAATACTGATAAATTTAAAAAAATGAATATTGTATCACAACTGAAAGATTCTCAAACTTTCCTAACTAGTGCACTGCTCATAAGAAACTAAGTTAAGGTAACTAAGGATTATACAACCATTACTGCAAAATATATAATCCTATTTTCTTAAAAAAATCTGTTACATATGCATATCTGTATAGTAAAAATTGCAGCTAAACTATTAATATATTAAATATTTTTATGCAATGTATTTCTTTCTTTGAATATGTATTCATAGGAACTATCTGGAATCAGAACAAACTAGCAGACACTTTTTTTTTTACAGCCTTGTCTATAGTGCATTAAATGGCTCTTTGGAAAGCAAATTAGTACTTTGGCTTGGTCACTTGAAAATTTAGTGCATATCTCAACTAAACTTAACTTTATTTTGTTCAAAAATTTAGCAGTGTTTTCAACCAGTAAATTTAGTTATTTAATCCATAATGACTCTTTTCCCTTGGTTTTAAAACAGTACATTTTTTTTTTTTACTTAGGATTCAGTTTCTAGAGAGTTGAGACCATGCATTTCACACTCTAATCTTTAAAGAGTGTGAAACTCATGGTCTCAACTCTCTATGAACTGATATAGTTTTCTTTAATTTTTCTTTGTGACATGGTAAGCATATAATATAAAAAAATCAAGCCGCAAAAATGATGTGTTCTCTTTTTTCCTCAAAAAATTAGAGTCTTATTTCTAATATCTGTCCAATGTCTTACTGGAACATTTATTACAGTTGGTTAAATAGAGGTTGGAAATTGAGGTTAAAATAAGAAAACTATCTAGAAAGTTCTCTTATGACATTTTCCTCGTATTTTGAATTAGGTATATTTTTATCACTTTAAGCCCATGGCTTTTAGAATCTTTTTCTGAAGATTACATGAGTGTTGACAGTCATATTGGATGCAATAATGCTGCCTTTTCCACTTGAATTATGCTTTTCAGTTGTGGCATTAGGCCTTTTATGTTCTGTCCTCTTTTTATCGACTGACTTCCAAGATATGCCATTATTTTTCCACTTTTTCTTCTCTGCACATCAACTTGGCCTTTTTCTTCTTTTGTTTTGCAGTCTACCCCTAAGTTTCAAAAGACAGAAAAAATACTATCCAGAGTTACTCTATATTATTTATCTATTTTTAAAAACTTGCTTTCAAAAGAGGGAACTGAATACAAAAGTTGTTTTCCTTCCTAATTACAACCAAGAGGTTTCCTTTGAAGGCCTTCCCACTTCATAGATCTGCTCACCACAGATTTTGGCTTGTCTTTGAAACTACCACTTTCTCGGTTCTTTTCATAAAGTGCTTCATTTGTTCTTCAGGGTCAAAACTGTGTGTATATTCACAGTCAAAGCTTCAATTAAAAGTATTTATATCAATATGCCTTATATAAAGAACAGTTGATGACAGTGGCTTAGCATGTGTATTCTGGAGTCTGTTTTGATTTAATTCCTTACTGGCTGAGTGAGCTTGGGCAAATTACTTAATCATTTTGAGTTCAAGTTTTCTCTATGACATATGACTGATTATAGTGCCTACCATTTAGGGTTGTTGTGAGTACTAGATGAATAGTTTCTGGCACATATCAAGTGCTCAGTGTGCTTTGAACATTTTTCTAACACAAAAAAAAGTTCAATAAATGTGATTTTCATAGATAGTAGACTTATATAATGTATTTTTTAAGTAGTGGTGCATAACTGCTAACTGTAGTTTTAATTATTCAACATAGTGATAAGGTCCATTTATGACTTTTGATACAATAAATACTAACTCCCAAGTCCTCTCTTAATAGAAGTGAAAGATTTATTCCTGCATCCCTAGGCACTGAGAACCCATACCTAGTGAATATTTTCTGTTAAATTTATAATTGTTATGTATTGTTATTGTTACTTTGATTGTTTAGTTATCCATTTCCCTTCTTCTACTGTATTTCCTTCTTCTTTCTTTTCCTTTCATTTTTTAAAAGCTGTATTCCTTTACACTCTTTTTTCCAACTAAAATAAATTTTAGTGTATTCACTCTAACACTTCAACAAGGTATGTTTCCTTCCCTTTGTATTGTTATCTTAGATTCTGCCTTATTTTTCAATTGATTATATTTTGCAGTTTTATAGCTTTCTGTATATTTGGGTATTTAGTTACAAGCCTTAAAGTGCAATCTTGTTTCTCTAGTGTATATTTTGTCTTTGAATAAAATCATTCTTTCTTTCCTGCTGAAATTCTCCTTTTCTCTGTATCTTATGCTTTCACATTGTCTGTCTGCTTCTTTCCTCTTCTCTTATATTTTACATTCATTTTAGAGTGACACAAAACCTTTTGAAAAAAGTTACAATCCATTTTTTTCTACCAGCATTCTTTTCATTTTAGTGCTTATTTAATCTTATTAAATATGTTGCTCTTTCTATCCTTCTTTCAAGAAATCCTAGGATTATTACCTACTGTCTGCCAGCCAAACTCTATCTCCTCTGTACAGAGAGATAGAGGATAAAAGAACCATCTGCCTCTGCTTTCCCAAGAGTGGGCTAAGCCATACATAGTTGTTTGTATTTCACTCACCCTTCTTAATACACTCAATTGTTTTGTGGAAAAAATATTTTCAACTTTTATATATATTAAACATATATATTAAACTTTCTGAAATAAACGCTATTTTCTTTATCTTCTTCCATATGCTTCTGAGACAAGGTTTTATTTAACTAATATGATGTCTTTTAAGAAAAATTTAGGAGTATACATTTAAATGTTCAAAGTGATTTTATTGTACAATTATCAATAGATTCCATCACCTACATTGTGACAGGCACATTTTTAAAGTATGACTGACTTATGGACAGATTGGGAATTACTGAGTTAATGGGCACATTTCAAATCCTTGGCAAGGTTTAGTAGTAATTACATCCACTGAGCCACTTGATATATTGTTGGAAGTAGCCCAGTAAAATTGTATTTGGAGTTCTTGCTTTTCAGTGCTTTAACGTATCTGATTATACAGTTCATTTTAAGGATAATATATTAAAATGCATATGGTCATGAGTATAAATGTACTACCTGCAAAAATAATGGATTTTCACCATTGTGGATTATTTATTTAATTCTTAGAATTACTAGTGATCTTCATCATGGTAATAGTATTAATAAAAAATGTATTCTATAGGCAAGTTAATTATGTTAATAGCTTAAACATTTTACTTTGTCTTTTATAGTCTAAAATAATTTAAATAGTGTTTAGTGCTTAATATATCTAGCTATTGTGCTAAATGTCTTACATTTTTTTCTTATTTAATCCTTACCATAACCATAGAGAAGGTAGATATTATCTCCATTTTTAGATACTAGGAAACTGAGTCTCAAAGGGCTTTATTATTCATTCAAAAACCTAGAAATATTAGTTGGAGGAACCAAGATTCAACACTAGGTCTGTCTGATGCTATTTCTACTATGCTATTATAACTCTGGGAGGATATAGTCCTTCCCTCACTATTTCACAGTTGTCTCTATCTGCTACTGTGTTTCATAGACCTTTGCCCATTGACAACTGCCAGTCAAGTAAGATCATTCTAAATTCATCACTCCAAGGCATACAAATAAATGAAATCCCCAAAACAAAAGTTGTTAAATTAGTAATAATTTACTTTCTTCATTTGGTACAAAAGATCATAATGGCTTCATTTCAATTTTCTGGGAAAAATGAATTCTGTTATCTAGAGACCACTTTATAGGTACTCCCAATCATTTTTGATACTTGTAAAGATAACTGTAAAAGAGAAATATTAATATTTGTAGAGATGACATTAATATGTCACACACACACACACACATCACAATGGAGTAAGAGTACGTAAAAGACTGGAGTTGACGATGGCCAGCCACTTGCTTTGCTGTGAAATCCCACTTTTCCTTTGAGATGCCACTAGTTCTTGACTAGTGAGGGTATTGGTGATGATCCATATCTTAAATATTAGTGAAATGTAATGTACTTATTTTTAATTACAATAACAAAAATTGAAATTTTAATGTTTTACTCTCTCTTCATAGATCTTTTTTTTTTTTTTTGTATTTTCATGCACATGCATTCTTTACTTAAGGGACCTACAATTAAAGGTATATATTTCACAAGAGTGTATGTCACAGCTTATGAATCATAGGACTCTTCTCTTTAAAATAAATCCTTAGCATTTATTCTCAGCAGTTGATGTTCAATATTTCAGAGACCACAAAAGGAAAAAATATGTTGGCATTATGTGAGTATTTCAAAGTGACTTGATCACATGGTTGTCATTTAGACAAACCACACGCTATTAAAGCTAACAGAAGGGAGTCAAATTCAGATAACAAAGTACTGTGAATGACTTGAACCTGTAATAGTTTTTGAGGTTTTTTAATTTATACTACTTACACTAGCAAGAAATGAATCAAAACTTCAAAACAAAACTGTCTCGTCACAAACACAAAAAGTTCTGTACTAATCATAGCACATAGTTTATATGAAATCAAAGGATTTTTAAAATTTGGATTCAGGAAACACAAAATTATACCAGGATAAATACAAGGATAATTTTAAAATATGTGGGGTTCATAGCAGAGTGATTAAAATAAGTTTATAATTTGGAATTGCAAATATTAGCAGACAAAAAACAATTTTCTTCCAATGTCTATAGCAAAACTCCTTTTAATCAGAGTCTTTTTCGAATTATGCAAAATGAATGGTTTGCAAGAGTTTCCTCAATCCTGTCATGCTGGTCCATACTCACTTTCCTCTACTAGTGTTTATTTTATATAAACTTTGTGATCATGGAAGCAAGATAGTCTTTTCTTGCTTTCTGGATATCACTCTGCTCAGTTTTCCTCTACTTATTAAATTTTTATTTGTGACAATATACCTTTTTATTTTTATTTTCGATAGATTATTTTGACAGCAGTGACAGGGATCACTTGAAGGAGAAGAGCATAACAGTAGGAAAGTCAATTAAGAGGCACTTGAGAGAGTATAACTGAGAGAAATAAGGGTACAAAAGAAGGCAGTGGCTGTGGCAGTGGCAATAGAAATCAAACCAATGCAGAGTCAATTTCAGTAGCTTGGCTACTTTAGCAAGGAATGAAGAGGTAGAGAGATGACAAAGATACTAAAACAGATCTTTGAAGGCAAGGAATCTGTTATCTTTGTATTCTGAATACCTGAAGGTAGCACGAGACACATATTAGGAACTCAAAATTTTCCAGTTTAAATAATTGAATCATACAACTACCAGATATAGAGAATAAAAGAGCAAGATCTCTTTCTTTGAATAATGGTCAATTTAGTATTGGATATGTTGAACTGAAGATACTGTGGATACCTCTGTTATTAAACTGGTTTATATAAACTAACCAGTGACTTGTTATATTCTACAATATCATTGTCTAATATAGCTTTATACAATGAAGGAAATGATTGATATCTGCACTTCCCAATATGGTACTAGACATATGTGAGTGTTGAGCACTTGAAATGTGACTAGTAGAACTGAGAGCTGAAATTTTTATTTTATCCCATTTTAATATATGAACGATTAAATTTATTTATTTTTGTTAAAATTTGGGGGGTGACATTGGTTAATAAAATCAAATAGATTTCAAGTGTACAATTGAAATATATCATACGTATATTGCATTGTGTGTTCAGTATCCAAAGTTAAATTTAAATAGCCATATTTGAAAAGTGGCTACTATGCTGGACAGTACAGCCCTAGGGACCCATCAATGAGCCACTATTGTACCTCCGAAGAAACTTGAAACTCCTAGCCCACATAGCCCTAGGATATAGCTATTTCTATTTCAAAGAAAAAGAAAAGACTTAAAGCCAATTTTAAAAAGCCATTTTCAACGTTTTTACATAAATACTTATTATCTATTTTATATATCAGTTGAAATTATAGATACAGAACATTTTTTTACTGCTAATCTAGAAAATTGCTGAATGTTCTGTTTTGTGAATGTATATGAGAACCAACTAAAAGTATAATAGGACAAGGTTTGTAGATTGTAACATCTGTGCACACATATTTCTAATTTTCAATTCATATATTGATACTTTGGAATGTTCTAAAACCTTGATTAGTGTTTGTCTCTATCCTTTTGTTTATGCCTGTCTCTATCTGTCTCTACACACACACACACACACACACACACACACACACACACACACACACACCATATTGTTATTTAAACAATGAAGACTTTACTGGTTTAATTATGACACTATTTTTTACTACAAGAGGCTGCATGTTATTTAGATTTATCAAAAAATGTACATTCAGCTAGGACTTCAGTTATACAAAATAGTCTATGAATAAGAAAACAAGCTTGATTTAGGCCATATATTACATAGACTTTGAGTGCTTCCCATTTGGCTGCCTTCTCTGTGCCTTATATATACAAGATCACTGGAGATATGATAAATTTAAGTCCATTTTTTCAAATAACCTTGAGTTGTGTTTTGTTGTAGCTACAAAAGGCTGAAAGTAAGGATGACTTATTATAAGAGTTTACATTTTTCACATCCAAACCTATACTTTTGGATTTAATAATTAACATATTTTCTTATAATAAGTAACCTCTACATTTGTGCTTTCCAATTTATAATAGCAACTTTTATAATAACGTTCCTCTTAAACTTAAAAATACACACACAACTTGAGTCAGAGGACAGAGATCCATTTTAAAATATGAAACTTTTATATGTGGTTCATTTAAACCTAGTAGCCTTAGATACTCCAGCCCACAGAAATAGTAGCCTATGCATTTATAGAGTATTATTAGTCTCTAAGGAGGGTGTGATGAAAACTGATTAATAAATTATCCTGATATGTTTCACTGTGATATCAATGTTTTATCAGCTCCTTTTACTCATTCTTAACAGCAAAGCACATTAAGAAAGTAAGGACCAGTAGTCTGATAAAGCAAGAGCATTAAGTTTAAGAATGTTTGGTATTCATATTTAGAGTCTTATTGCTGTATTTATTTTATATCCATTTTAAATACTTTGGAAATTTTGCTAGTAGGCCTATGATAATTTTTTGAAACACATAATATTTTCCACATTTTTCACAAACCTTACCATACATAGTAAGCATTGTGTTATTAGATGTGTCAGAAAAATGGGAGTTGGAAGAGTACTACTTAGGCAGAATTTTAGCAAATTAAAATACTTCTGTGGATCCTACTCATTTTCTGTTTCTGCTACTTTTTAAAATTATTACATTAATTTCAATATATGGATATAAAGGTCCTTTCTGTCTCTGAAATTCTATGTGTCTATTATAAAGTTCCCATGATTCTCTGCCCTCTGACTCTTTCCCCCACAAAGAAAGAGCAACAAAAATAAGCAGCCCTCTGATAACCCTAACATTTAACAATGGGTTTTAAAGAAAAAATTTAAATTTCAAATTCAAGAGTTTCTAACTAAGATCAATCCATGTTGTCACCAATGGTAGTATTTCATCTTTTCTTATGGCTAATATTCACTGTATATATGTACCACAACATGGGTGGATCTTGAGACAATCATGCTAAGCAAAATAAGTTAGAGAGAAAAAGTCGAGAACCTTAATGATTTTACACATATATGGGATATGAAACTGAAAGCAACAAATGAACAACAGTAACAAACAAAAACTCATAACTACAGACAACAGTTTCATGGTTACTAGAGGAAAAGGGTAGAGGGAGAGAAGTATATAAGGGTAAAGGGGGTCAAATATATGATGACGTAAGGAAATTTGACCTTGGGTAGAGAACACACAATGCAATATATATATATATATATATATATATATATATATATATATATATATATATACATACACACACACACACACACACACATGACATATTATTGAATTGTACACTTGAAACCTGTATAATTTTATTAACCAATGTCACCTCAATAAACTTAATTATAAAAGAATAAAAAAGGAATGAAATTCTGTTGAAAACTATTTTAAAAAGTTTTAACTAAGGCAACAAAAATGTCAAATGCATTGCCAAATTAATATTTTCCCATAGTTCTCGCTTCATTATTTTTACAATGATTCTAATTAGGAATATATATTTCTCCTACATGGGGGCTTATAAAAAGAAGTAGTTCTCTCTTGCTTTCTCATTGGAAAATTTGAGATTTAATTAACTATATCATTAATGTAGTAACAGTCTCTATATTGCTTATTTCATTGCTTTAGTTTTACTAAACATTTAGCTAAAATAGTGATAAATAGTTGATATGGAAAAGCTGAAATCATTTATTCAATCCTTGAGAATTTGCTGCACTTTCTATATTATCCTTCTCTACTTAGAACTGTATCAAATTAGGTTTATGGTTAATAAGTTTTGTGAAGGAAAGATGAAGACACTGATGAAGCTTCTCTATTTTCTCCAACCCACTATCCAGTTTTTCTACTCTTTACTAGAAAGAATCCCTCACAAAGCGAGTATGATCTGGTTCATTAGGAGTACATACTCTAGTGGTATGTTTCCCCCACAAATTCAAATGTTTAAGCCCTAACTCTCTCAGGATGTGACCATATTGGAAGACTGCATCTTTAAAGAAGTGATAAAGATAAAATGAGGCCCTAATTCAAACTGACTGGTATCCTTATAAGATGAAATTTGGACATGCAAAGGGACACCAGGAATGTGCACACACAGATGAAAGACCATGTAAGGACATAGGGAGAAGGTGGCTATCTGTGAGCCAAGAAGAGAGACAGTAGAAATCAAACATGCTGACACCTTGATCTTAGACTTCTAGCTTCCAGAACTGTGAGAAAATAAACTTTTATCATTTAAGCTGTTGATTCTGTGGTGTGTTAGTTCTTTTGTGCTGCTATAACAAAAATACTATAGACTGGATAGTTTATAAACAACATTAATTCATTTCTTACAGTTCTGGAAGCTGGAAACTCATGATCAAGGTGCTGGCAAATTCAGTGTCTGGTGAGGGTCCTCTTCCTGGTTTATAGACAGCCATATTCTTACCATGTCTTCATATGGCAAAAAGGGGCTCAGGAGCTCTTTGTGTCTCTTTTGTAAAGGCACTATCCCATTTATGACGCTATCATCTCCAAAAGGCTCCACCTCCAAATACTATCACATTAAGGATGAAGATTTAACATATGAATTTTTGGGGGACACAAACATTTTGTCTACAGTGTATGGTGTTTTGTTATGACAGATCGATATATACATAGATACATAAGTAGGAAAAAGAAAGTAGATACTCAAGCCCTCCACATCGTGGTAAAAAATAAAAAAAAATATTTGCACTAGATTAAATTGGTAAAAATATTTCATTAGCATTAAGGGCAGTAAATGTGACTACAGATTGGAAAAGGGGCATAGGGTAATGCAAAATTTGGGGCTACAAAAGCTTCCAAACTGACTCATAAGCCAATTTGCATAAACTTAAAAATGGTAAAGATTTTAGATCAAAAGATAAAAACATGTCCTGAACTTTAATGCCTTCTAATGCAAATATCAAAGGTGTCCCAGATTTTTCAGTCACTTAATTCACGTACTTAATTCAGTTTCCTTCAGAGTGTAGGATTATTTCTTATATCCATACTCAGTGAAGATGTAAATAACCAGTAACAACCCTCCTTCTATCATTGAAAACATAGTAGTCAAAAAGATGAGAGTCATTGGGAACAGTTCATCTAAAGCTCTTATCAAAGTGCACAAAAAACCACCTTGGATTCCTTTAATGAAATTTTAAAAACATTTTTATTTCAGCTTATTTGGAATATATTATGTATAAAACATGAGACTGATGTCTAGAGTAGTCTTTAATACTGAATGCAGACTAAAAGATTATCGATTTATGAAATAAACATATATTGTTAATTTATTTATTTAAATTAGTTTCAAGTATACAGTACATTGGTTAGACATCTATATAGTTCGTAAAATGATTCCTCAATTGCTCCCTCCCTCCCATGGTCCTCCATTTAGCCATCATATTAATGTTAACTGCATTCCCTCTGCTGTGCTCCCCATTCCCATGACCAACTATCAACTGCCAATTTGTACTTATTTAACCCTTCACCTCGTTCTCCCAGCCCCCTCACCCCCTCCCTTCTGTCCATTACCAAATTGTCCACTACATTTGTGAGACTGTTTTCTATTTGTTTGTTCTTTTTGTTCCTTAGATTCTGCATATAAGTGAAATCATATGGTATTTATCTTTCTCTGTCTGATTAATTTCACTCAGCATAATAACCTCTAGGTCCATCCACATTGTTGCAAATGGTAGAATTTATTTTTCTTACTGACTGAATAATATTCCATTGTATATATGAACTATAATTTCTTTATCCAATTGTCTGTTGATGGGCATTTAGGTTGCTTCCATATCTTGGCTATTGTAAACTGTGCTGCCATGAATATTGGAGTGCATAGATCTTTATGAATTATTGTTTTGGTTTTCTTTGGATAAATACCCAAAAGGGCAATTGCTGGGTCAAAATGTATGTCCATTTTTAAGTTTTTGAGAAACCTCCATATTGCTTTCCATAGTGGCTGTACCAATTTGCAATCCCACCAACAATGTATGAGGGTTCCCTTTTCTCTGCATCCTCACCAATACTTGTTGTTTTATTGATTTATTGATGATAACCATTCTGACAGGTGTGAGATGATATCTCATTGTGATTTTAATTTGCATTTCTCTAATGATTAGTGACCTTGAGCATCTTTTCATATGTCTATTGGCCATTTGTATTTCCTCTTTGAAGAAGTATCTGTTCTGGTCTTCTGGTCTTCTTTTTAATTGATGGTTTGTTTTGTTGTTGTTAATTGATGGTTTGTTTTGTTGTTGTTGTTCAGTTGTATAATCTCTTTATATATTTTGGATATTAACCCCTTATCAGATGTATCATTAGCAAATATCTTTTCCCAAACAGTTGGTTGTCTTTTTTTTTGTTGATGGTTTCCCTTGCTGTACAAAACCATTTTAGTTTGATGTAGTCCTATTTGTTTATTTTTGCTTTTGTTTCTCTTGGCCAAGGAGATATATCTGAAAAGAAATACCTGTTAATAATATCAGAGAGTTTACTGCCTATGTTTTCTTGTAGAAGTTTTAAGAATTTGGGTCTTACATTTAAGTCTTTAATCTATTTTGAGTCTATTCTTGTATTCAGTGAAAGATGGTGGTTCAGCTACTTTCTCTTGCATGTCCAATTTCCCCAACACCATTTATTGTAGAGACTGTCATTTCCCCATTGTATATTCTTACCTTGTTTGTCATATATTAAGTGAGTGTATAGATGTGGATTTATTTCTGGGCTCTCTATTCTGTTCCATTGATCAATGTATCTGTTTTTATGGCAGTACCATGCTGTTTTGATTACTGTAGCCTTGTAGAATAGTTTAATATCAGGTAGTGTGATACCTCCAACTTTGTTCTTTCTCAAGATTGCCGTGGCTATTTGGGGTTTTTTATGGCTCTGTATAAATTATAAGATTATTTGTTCTATCTCTCTGAAAAATGTCATTGGTATTTTGATAGGGATTGCATTGAATCTATAGATTGCTTTGGGTAGTATGGCCATTTTAATGATGTTAATTATTCTTACTCATGAACACGGTATATGCTTCCATTTATTTGTATGTTCTTCAATTTCTTTTTTCAATGACTTATAATATTCTGAGAACAGGTCTTTTACCTCCTTGGGTCATTTGATTCCCAGGTATTTTATACTTTTCGGCACAATTGTAAATGGTATTGCTTCTTAATTTCTCTTCTGAAAGTTCATCATTGGTGTATAAAAATGCCCCTGACTTCTTAATATTTATTTTGTAACCTGCTAATTTACTGAATTCATTGACCAGTTCTAATAGTTGTTTTGGTGGACTCTTTAGGGTTCTCTATATAAGTATCATGTCATTGGCAAATAATGAGAGTTTTACTTCTTCCTTTAAAATTTGAATGCATTTTATTTCTCTTTCTTGTCTTATTGCTGTGGCTTAGACTTCCAATACAATGTTGAAGAGGAGTGGTGAAAGTGGGCATCCTTGTCTTGTTCCTGATCTTAAGGAAAATGCTTTTAACCTTTCCCCATTGAGTGTGATGTGAGCTGTAGGTTTGTCATATGTGGCCTTTATTATGTTGAGACATGTTCCCTCTATTCCCACTTTGCTGAGAATTTTTATCATAAATGGATGCTAGATTTTGTTGAATGCTTTTCCTGCATCTATTGATATGATCACATGGTTTTTATCTTTAGATTTGTTAATGTGGTGTATCACATTAATTGATTTGTGGTTATTGTACCAACCTTGCATCCCAGGAATATATGTAACTTAATCATGTTGTATGATATTTTTAATGTATTACTGAATTTGGTTTCCTAAAACTTTGTTGTGGATTTTTACATCAATATTCATGAGATAGTGGTTTGTAGTTTTCTTTTTCTTTTTTCTTTTTTTTTTTCTTTCTTTCTTTCTTTCTTTTTTTTTTTGTAATGTCTTTGCCTGGTTTTGGAATCAAGGTAATGATGTCCTCATAAAAGGAGTTAGGGAGTCTTCCTTCCTCTTGAATTTTTTGAAATAGTTTGAGAGGAGTAGGTAATAATTCTTCTTTGAATTTCTGGTAAAATTCACCTAAGAAGCCATCTGGTCCAGGACTTCTGTTTTTGGGAGGTTTTTGACTACCAATTTGATTTCATTGATGGTAATCAGTTGGTTCAGATTTTCTGTTTCTTCTTGACTCAGTCTTGGGAGATTGCATGTTTCTAGGAATGTGTCCATTTCTTCCAAATTGTCCAATATGTTGGCATATAATTGCTTGTAGTATTTTCTTATGATCCATTATATTTCTGTTGAGTCCATGGTTATTTCTCCTCTTTTATTTCTGATTTTATTTATTTGAGTTCTTTCTCTTTTTTCCTTGATGAGTCTAGCTAAAGGCCTGTCAACTTTGTTTATTCTTCACAGAACCAACTCTTGATTTCATTAATCTTTTGTACTGTTTTTCTAGACTCTATTTCATTTATTTCTACTCTGATTTTTATTATTTCCTTCCTCTTATTTTCTTTGGGCTTTGTTTGCTGTATTTTTTCTAGTTTTTTTTTTTTAATTGTAAGGTTAAATTATTAATTTGAGTTTTTCTTGTTTTGGAGATAGTCCTGTATTGCTATGAATTTCCCTCTTAGGACTGTATTTTCTGTGTCCTATAAATATTGAGTCATTGTATTTTTATTTTCATTTGTCTCTAAGTATCTTTTGATTTCTTCCTTGATCTCATTAATAAACCATTCATTGTTTAGTAGCATGTTATTTAACCTCTATGTGTTTGTGTATTTTCCAATTTTTTTCTTGTGCTTGATTTCTAGTTTCATACCAGTGTGATCAGAGAAAATGGTTGATATGATTTCAATCTTCTTAAATTTATTGAAACTTGTTTTGTGTCCTACCATGTGGTCTATCCTGGAAAATGTTCCATGTGCACTTGAGAAAAAAGTATATTTTGCTGCTTTGTGGTAAAATGCTTTGAAAATATCTATCAAATTCATCTGGTCTGATATGTCTTTTAGGCCCATTATTTCCTTGTTGATTCTTTGGAAGATCTGTCTATTGGTGTCAATGGAGTGTTAAAGTCTCCTACTATGGGTGTATTACTGTTTATCTCTCCTTTTATGTCAATCAATAATTGCTTTATGTATGTAGGTGCTCCTTTGTTGGGTATGTATATGTTTACTAGGGTTATGTCCTCTTGATTTAGCGATCCCTTTATCATTATGTAATCCCCTTTTTTGTCTCCTGTTATAGCCTTTGTTTTAAAGTCTATTTTATCTAATATAAGTATTGCTACCCTGTCTTTTTTTAAATTTTCATTTCTGTGAAATATCTTTTTCCATCCCTTTACTTTTAGTCTGTTAGTGTCATTTGATCTGAAGTGGGTTTCCTGTAGAAAGCAGATGCATGGTTCTTCTTTTCTTATCCATTCAGCTATCCTATGTCTTGTGATTGGAGCATTTAATCCATTTACATTTAAAGTGATTACTGGTAGGTACATTGTTACTGCCACTTTATTATTCGTATTTGTTATTTTTATTTTCTTTTTAACCCCTTCTCTTTTTACAGAAGACTCTTTAATATTTCTTTTTATGCTGGCTTGTTGGTGATGAATTCCTTAAGCCTTTTCCTGTCTGGGAAGCTTTTTATCTCACCTTCCATTTTAATTGAAAGCCTTGATGGGTAGAGTATCTATGGTTGTAGATTCTTGTTTCTCATAACTTTGAATATTTCTTGACATTCCTTTCTGGCTTCCGAAGCATCCATTGAAAAGTCAGCAGACATTTTTATGGGGGTACCCTTATAAGTAACTAGCTTCCTTTCTCTTGCTGCTTTTAAGATTCTCACTTTTTCTTTGACCTTTGGCATTTTAATGATGATGTGTCTTGGTGTAGGTCTGTTTGAATTCCTCTTGTTTGGGACTCTTTGTGCTTCCTGAACTTGTATGTCTAAATCTTTTGTCAGGTTAGGGAAGTTTTTATTCATTATTTCTTCAGAGATTCTCAATCCCTTGCTCTCTCTCTTTATCTTCAGGTACTTCTATTATCCAGATCTTTTTATGCTTCATGTTGTCCCAGAAGTCTCTTAAACTCTCATCATTTTTTAAAATTATTTTTTCTTTTTGTTTTTCTGATTGGGTGTATTCTGCTACCTTGTCTTCCAATTTGCTGATTTGATCTTCTGCTTCTTCCAATCTACTGTTGAATCCTTCAAGTGTATTCTTCATTTCGGTTATTGTATTCCTCATTTTTGTCTGGTTCTTTTTCATGATTTCTGTATCCTTTTTTTGTGCTATTGAGATTCTCATTGTGTTCATCCATTCTCCCCCTAAGTTCATTGAGCATCCTTATAACCATTATTTTGCACTCTTGTCTTTTTTAGATTGCTTATCTCCATTTCATTTAGCTTATTTTCTGGAGTTTTCTCCTGTTGTTTCATTCATGGCATGTTTCTTTGTTTTCTCATTTTATTAGCCCCTCTGTTTTCATTTCTATGTGTTGGGAATATTTGTTTTGTCTCTCAGCCTTGGCCAGTGGTCTAATGTGAAATGTGTCCTTTGTAGCCCAGCGGTGCACTCTCCCTGATGCCTTATGCTGGAGCTCTGAACACGATCTTTGTGTGGGTTGTGTGTGATCTTTTGTTGTCACCAAGCCTTTATTGTTGTTAGTAGATCAGTGGATAAGATTAACACTCAGACTGACTAAATGTGGGAATTGGCTGCACCCACAGGATAAGAGTTGTTGCATTGTATAAAATAAATGTTGACATAATGTTAGCCTTAGTATTGCTGTATGCTGTTGCTGCTGTGATTATGCAATCCCATATTAATATCAGTGATATAATTTAATGTTTTCTAAATGTATCTTTCTTTGTCAGTGTTTTGCTCATCATTTCACAAATTACAATTCTGTAATGGTGAGGTAATTTATATATTAGACTTAGTGCTAAAATAATGGAGTAGTTCCATTTTTGCTCAAGAATTGATCTTCCTAATTTTTGCATTTTATGATGCTAATGTTTATTAGCCCAGTATTACTATAAAGAATTCTCTGTGTTGCAATGTAGTTAATTTCATTGTTTATCAAAATATTTCCCTTCTCCCATCATTCATGTTCATTGCGGCATAAAAATATCTTATTGATTTTAATTGGAATTTCAAAGTTGTGAATGCTAACTTATGTCAATGCACCAACCATACATTACCTCCCTGCTCTTAGGCAATTATTACACAACAGCAAACATCTGGATAAAAAGAGAGTATAATTTTGCATAATCATAGGACAGTTGTATGTTTTCAGTGAACACACCAAACCTCAACATGATCAAGAGAAAGATTTCTGGTCCATTAAGTTGGCCTATCAAATTCAAAAATAATTTTCTACTTTCTAAGCTTCCATGCATGGCATCTGAATGGCTTATAGCTGTGACAATTAGCTACTTATTTCTTCTCCATTTGATTAGAAAATCTATGTCCATGTGGGCAGGGACACGTACCCCTCAGACTTTACATATACTGCTGGATAATCTGGTGTTTCCTTATCTGGAACTCATCTAGTTGGAGACTGGCCAAGAACACCACTTTCGAATTAAAGACTGACTTTGGCCAAAAGGAGGTTTGAAAGAGTCCTGATGAGGTAGTAGATCTCTAGAACTGAGACAAGTGTAGATGAATGAGTAGAAATGTTAAAAATAAAAGCCAATCAGAGATTTTAGCAGACAGTTTTCTTAAATAAAATTTAAATTTTCAGGGAAAATAAAAATTGGCTTTGAAAACATTTCCTTAAAAAGTCTTCAACTCTAAAAACTGCTTTTGCAAATGTGGCACTTGGAAGCAAAAGTATAAAAATGTTCATTTTTGAGTCAGAATTCCCACTCCAGGGAATTAGTTGATTCTAAAGAAATAATTCAAATAAATGTTGTTGTTATGGTGTAATTTATAATAGTGATAAATTGGAAACAGGATCAAAGGCCAATGTTTAATAAATTATAGTACATTAATTCAGTAGGCTACTATGTAGCCATATCACTTTGTAACTGATACCCGAAGCAACATGGTAGAGTGTTTGTAATGTAAAAATGAGTATTCATATGTACAAAGCCTGAGAGGAAACTCAAAGAAGTGAAAACAATTACAATGTTGAATGTTAGGAATATGAGCATGTTGATTTCCTTATACCTTTAAAAAAATAGTAAATGCACATATTTTACAGAATGTCCAAGATTCCTAGGCCTAAACCCCTCCACCAGAGTCAATGTCTTAGGCAACATATGGGATAGTCAACCAGGTAGAGATGCTAATGTTACAAACCCAGCATAGGAATGGGAGCCAAACTACTGACCCCTGAATGAATGAACCACTTCAAGCATATAGATAGAGCCTCCCACACAACGACTTTATTTTCTAAAGCCAGACTGTCTGCAACTGAAGTGATTGGAAATCAATCCCTTACCCCTCTGTTTATAGTATTTTCCTTAAAATTATGTACTGGAAATAATTCCATGGTTGTTTCCTATATGGTTTTAAGTAATGTTTCTGTCCCCACATTATGCTAAGTACCAGATGAAACAGCTATACCATTGTAGATCATTGCAATAATATGGTAGACTTATTCATACACATTTTACTTCACTCTCTAGCATAAATGATCAAAGTAAAGTACAATTTCAAACTGGGGGCCATGGTTTTATATTTTATCCATCTTATTCTATACAAAAACCTACTGTGTATGAAGAGATTAACTTTTTGAGGACTGGATCTGAGAACAAAATAACTGGTCATTTTGCTTCTTAACATATATTTTTATATGTTATCATGCTCTTATAAATGAGTTTTTTCTTTTTGAGTGAACGACAGCTGCTCTTCATTAAAATATGGTATATGTATGTTAGAGGGTTGGAATTGGAAGCAATAGTTGTCATTTAATAATCTTCAACATATAACTGCTTTTCAAAAGCTACTCATTATGGTTCCAGGTTTGTTTAGACTACCTGTAAGGCTAGTAGGCCTATATTACAGAGAATTGTTTAATCTTTCCAGAGGCAGCTTAAATCCAAGGCTATTGAAAGTTTTTAAAACCATACTAAAATGACTTACTAACATTTAATAATAATTTTCTAAGAAGTAATATTAATAATTACAACCCTAAAAAAGGAATTTTTGAAAAGCCTTCTCACAAAAAGTTGTCAAGTTATAATCTGTTCATTTAAATGTTTTTCAGGTGGAAGTGAATTCTCCTGGGATAAGGATAAGATGCAGTCTCCTCTTGCTGCTTCTGGATCCCAACATGGAATTACTCATGCAGCCTTGGCTGGCCAGCCAGGCCTTGGGGGTGCTCCTACCCTCAATCCACTGCAGCAGAACCATCTGCTGTCCAACAGTATGTATAATGTCCTCTCAAAACTTGATGTATTGGAAAAAATACCATGTAAGACCCCTTGGACACCTTGGGCTAGTCTATTTTTCTTTAATAAGGTTTAACAGTTTGAAGCCAAAGGGTAGATAAAGAGGGATTTATTTGAAAGGATGGGATTTATAGAGTTGAGATAGATTGAGAGTCCATGTAGCAGAGTAGACATACATGAAAGATCATGTAGGAGAGTAATTAAGAATGTTGGTTATAGTCACATAAACTTGGGTTTGGGTTATATGTCTTTTGAATTCCATATCACTGTTCGATTTTGAAGAAGGTTTCTAACTTTTCCAAGTTTCACTGTTCACAACTACAAAGTAGGAATAAAAAGATACTCACTTATTAAGGTTATTATAAAGACTAAAAATAATTTTAAAAATCTGGTAGCAATGACTTGCATATAGTAAGTACCTTATAATTGTAACTATTATTATTACTCAGCAATGAAATCACTGCTAATGTATACAAATTCAGGTTTAGAGAGTGTTTTTTGGAATTTCAAAGATTCAGACGTCTTTCTGTAGGATAGCAAGTCTAATATATATTGCTTGACTAAAATTCTATTTTTTCTTAAAAACAGGAAATCTGAAAGAACATGTCCATTATTTATTTCCCTAGGATTAAGACAACAGAGCATATTTTAATATGATGTCCCAAATTTTAATGAAATTCATCAGTCACTAATAATACAAAATGCGTTATGATGTCCTAAAGAGGTTATAATCTCAAGGAAGAAATTTCCCATAAAAATGGAATGTTAAGCAAAGGCAAATAAAATGAATGCCAGAAAAGCTTTAAGCATTTGAGTAGTCAAAAAATGACTGATTAAGGTAGATATGTTATAAAAGAGAGAAACTTAGAGGACTTCTGGTTTCTAGTCTAACATGTAAAGAGCTTAGAAGTTGTCATTTCTGTCCTCACGTCAAGAAAAAAACGTGAAACAATCTGATAGTTAGCAACTCTTTTAAATCTATTCAATATTGGATTCACAGCTTGAGGGCACAGCTATCCCCCAAACTGGAGAAATAGGTAGATGCAGCCTATAGGGAGCAAGAGCCACAGGTGGAGTTTGGTAAAAGCATTTAAAGGCTATTTGAGTAATTGCTGGAGACTCAGTGTGCAACTAGCTTAAGAAATACTTAGGGAGTCCCCACACTTATATGAGTTTTACCTCCAGGAGGCTTATCAGGTTCTGTCTGAAGACCTGAGAAAGTTCTCTTCATACTTCTGGCAGAGGGAGAGGAAAATTAAACATTTCAAAATATGCTCAGAGTGTTCTCTTCTCCTTAATAAAGTCCTGCCTTCAAAGGAAACTATTTTATCAGAACCTAAACTACTTAGTCTCACCAGAGCCTAACTGACCTGGGGGAAGGGATATGCTAAACTCCAGCATCCTGTAACCATTGATGTGAAGGAAGAGAGATACACAGCTACAGCCTCTTTAGAGGCCCACTGTGGGTAAAAGCTAATTATTCAACTCTAGCCTCTTCTAGCCTTTCTCACCTAGGAGGGAAAATTAAAAGCTGAGTAGCACTTGTGAATGTTATAGCCCAAAGACACAGGCTCTCTAAGAGAATGAGGCCTGATCTTAAAATTATAGAATGCTTATCCTCCCTACACCTTTATCCTACACACAATAAGACTGTATAATAATGATTACAAAACTGAAAGAACTGAATGCCTCGGGATCAATTTAAAATGGATTCTGTAGGGAAAATGAAAGACAATGGTTGTGGTGGGGTGGATTAAAGCTATTAATACACAGCTACAACAAACAGTAAAAAAAGCCTACCTCCAACTTACATAAACATAAAACATCCCACTAAAGGCCTGTTTACCTCAGTTCCCTATACTTAATACATTATTTCTCACTTTAAATGAAAAAACTTACAAGTTATGAAAAAGGCAAAAAAGTCTGAAGAAATAAAGCAAGCATCAAAACCAGAATTAGATATAGCAGATATTTTAGAATTATCAAACTTGAAATTTAAAATAACTATGATTATTATGCTAAGAGAATGGAAGAAATAGAAAACATACAAGAGCATATGGGAAATTTAAGCAGTGAGATGGAAACTCCAAGAATCAAAAGGAAATGCTATAAGTCAAAAATACTCCAACAAAATAAAGAATGTGCTTGATGGGCTCATCAGTACACTGGGCATGGTTGAGAAAATGATTAATAAACTTGAAGATATATCAATAGAAACTCCTCAAATAAAAAAGGGAGAAAAGAATGGGAAAAAAAGAACAGAATATCCAAAATCTGTGTGGCAATTACAAAAGGTTTAGCATTCAACGTGTAACTGGGATACCAGAAGAATAAGAATGAGGGAAAGTAACACAATAAATATTTGAAGGAACAATGACCAAAAATTTTCCAAAATTAATGAGACACCAAACCACAGTGAGGTAGGGGAAACCTCCTTACCCATTCAGGGACAAAGATACAAATTACACTAGATTCATCTTCAGAAACCAAGCAAGGAAGAATAGAGTGGTATGAAGTAGTATCAAAAGGAAAAAATACTCGAACCTAGAATTCTGTATCTGGTGAAATTTCTTTTTAAAAGTGAAGAAGAACTATTTTCTCAGACATACAAAAGTTGAGGAAATTTGTTACCATACCAGCAGACCTGCCCTGTAAGATATATTAAAAGAAGGTCTTCAGAGAGTAGGAAAATGATATAGGTCAGAATCTTGTATCAACATAAAAAGAGGAAGAATGTTAGAGAAAGAATAAATTAAGGTAAATCTACAACTTACAATGTATGGATCAGGAAGAAATAGAAAATCTGAATAAACTAATTACTGGTAAGGACATTGAATCAGTTATCAAAAGGCTCCCAATAAAGAAAAGCCCAGGACCAGAAGGCTTCTCAGGTGAATTTTACCCAATATTTAGAGAAGAATTAATACCAGTCCTTCTCATACTCTTCCAAAAAATCAAAGAGGAGGGAACTTCCCAAATTCATTTTGAGACCAGCATTATCCTGATACCAAAACCAGAAAAGGACACTACTAAAAAAGAAAACTACAAGCCAATATCCCTGAAAATCATAGATTTAAAATTCTGAATAAAATACCAGCAAAACAAATTCAGCAGCACATTAAAAAGATCATTCACCATGATAAAGTGTGATTTATCCAAGGGAAGCAAGGATGGTTCAACATACACAAGTCAATCAATGTGATATATTACATTAATATTACATTAACAAAATGAAAGAAAATAATCATTTTATCATTTAAATAGACTCAGAAAAAGCATTTAATAAAGTTCAACATATATTCATAATAAAAACTCTTAACAAATGAGGCATATAAAGAACACATTTCAACATAATGAAAGCCATATATGACAAATCCACAGCTAATATCATAATGGTGAAAGGCTGAAAGCTTTTTCTCTAAGATCAGGAACAAGACAAGGGTGCTCACTCTCACCACTGTTAATCAACATTGTACATGAAGTCCTAACTAGAGCAATAAGGTGAAAAAAAAAAAGAGAAGTATCAGAATTGAAAAAGATGAAAATTGTCTTTGTATGTAGATGACATGATTTCCTATATAAAAAAAAAACATCTTAATCCCAGTGGCTAACCAAAGAACTGTTAGATCTAATCAATAAATTCAGTAAAGTTGCAGAACACAAAATTAACATATAAAGATTAGTAGCTGCTATACACTAACAACGAATTTTCTGAAAAAGAGATAAAGAAATCAATCCTGTTTATAATAGCATCAAAAACAATATACTTGGAATAAATTTAACTAAGGAAGTGAAAAAACCTCTACTCTGAAAGCTACAAAGCATTGATGAAAGAAAAGGAAGACAAATAAATGGAAAGTCATCCTGTATTCATTTACTGGAAGAATTAATATTATTAAAATGTCAACACTACCTAAAGCCATTTATAGATTTAATGCAATCACTATCAAGATTCAATAGCATTTTCCCCACCCTCTCCTCCCTTCTGTGGTAAGGGTGTCTTTATCACTATCTCAGGATGGAGGGGCTTCCACCTATCAGAATGTGTCTGCTGGTGCTGTATCTGGTGGGGCTAGCGAGGGCTCAAAGTGGAGCAGGGCGCTCCAGCAGTGGTGGTGCTCTAGGCAGCCAGGGCCTGGGACTCCGCAGCCTCGGGGAGGAGCGCTTCCCAGTGGCGACCACTGTCTATGGGTTAGTGCGCGGTGTACATCCCAAGCTCAACAACGAGATCCTGGGCCCCGACATAGAGTTCTTGGGCATGCCCTATGCCAGGCCACCCCTGGGTACTCACTGCTTCCTGCCGTCTGAGGCCCCCGCCTAGTGACCCAGCTTGTGCAACACCACCACCTTGCCACGTGCCTGCCCGCAGAACCTGCACTGGGTGCTGCCCGCCATCATGCTTCTTGTGTGGTTCGCCAACAACTTGGAGGCAGCCGCTTCCTATGTGCAGAAACAGAGTGAGGACTGTCTGTACCTCGACCTCTATGAGTCTACTGGGATGATCTGCTCATAAAAACAAAACAAAACAAAACAAAACAAACAAAAGAAACCAAAAAACAAAAAATCAGAACCCTGGGAAGAAGCCAGTGATGCTGTTTCTGCATGGCAGCTCCTACATGGAGGGCACTGGGAACATGTTTGATTGCTCTGTCTTGGCCACCTATGGCAACGTCATAGTAACCACACTCAACTACCGGCTTGAGATGCTCAGTGTTTTCAGCACTGGAGACCAGGCTGCAAAAGGCAACTATGTACTCCCGGACCAGATCCAGGCCCTGTGTTAGCTCAGTGAAAACATTTCTCACCGCAAAAACATCACCATCTTTGGGTCTGGGGCAGGAACCTCCTGTGTCAACCTTCTGATCCTCTCCTACCATTTGAAAGGGCTATTGCAGAAGGTCATCGCTCAGAGTGGCACTGCTATATCCAGCTAGTCTGTCAACTACCAGCTGCTCAGGTAAAAGCAACTGCTTGCAGCTAAGGTGGGCTGTGACAGTGCTGAAGGTTTGGAATTTCTGTGCTAGAAGTCTTCCCAGGAGCTGGTGGACCAGGACATGCAGCCTGTCTGCTACCACATTGCCTTTGGGCTGTGGTGGACAGTGACATAATCCTTGATGACCCTGAGATCCTCTTGAAGCAGGGAGAATTCCTCAACTACAACATGCTTATCAGTGTCAACCAAAGAGAGGGCCTCAAGTTCGTGGAGTACTCAGCAGAGAGTCAGGACAGTGTATTCACCAGTGCCTTTGACTTCATAGTCTCCAATTTTGTGGATAACCTGTATGGCTACCCGGAGGGCAAGAATGTGCTGCAGGAGACCATCGAGTTTATGTACACAAACTGGGCCCACCCGGACCCAAGATGCAAGATGCAGGGCAAGACACTACTGGAGCTCTTTACTAACCTCCAGTGGGCGGCGCCAACTGCAACACCACCAAGCTTCATGCTACCAGAACCCTGTCTATTTTTACACCTTCTATCACTACTGCTAGGCTGAGGGTCGGCCCTAGAGGGCAGATGCAGCTCATGGGGAAGAACAGCTTTCTAGCTGGAGCTTGTGCCCCACCTGCACAACTTGCACACAGAGCTCTTTACCACCACCACGCCTGCCTCCTTATGCCACGTATTGGCTGCCTTGCCCATCCCCCAGTGACACCCCACTGCCCCTATCCGTTTGGGCCTTTCCCTCCCCCACCTTCCACCACTGCCAGCCACAGCCACACTATCTCACCTCCACTCCAGTACAGTGGTATAGGGGGCATCTTGGGGGTCCTCCTCCCCAGTCCTTCCCCTTCAGGAAGTGACACTTGAAAAGCAAGGAGAACTTGTTGGCAGGCTTTTCTTGTGTGGAGTTGTCACACATTGAGAAGCATTAAATAGAAATAGGTTTCTTCACAGGGATGCATCTTTTTCCCACGCAGAGAGGCCCATTCTTTTCTCTGGACCTGGGCCTTTGAACAACTGGGGAGCATTTGTCCCCTCCATTGGGATACCAGTCTTTAGTGTGTGGAAGCATGGAAGAATTTTCCCACATCGAGGTATGCTTTCTCACAATGAGCTAAGTTTTCCTGTGTACAGGGTGAGGTTTTTTTGTTGTTTTCTTGTTTTTTGTTTTGGCCATCCTGGACACATGTCGGCCCCCTCAAAGAATTTCTGCAGGGATTTATGCCCCAGAATCATGTTTCCTCATGCCTTCTCCCATCTCCTCTCTTCTCCCTACCTCATGGAGACCCCGGAAGTAGCGTATTCACATGTAGTGTCCCTTGGCCACCAGATAACCCAGAGTGGTACCTGGGAAGTATTAAGAAAATCCCAGCCACCCCTCCCATCTACTCCAGTGAAGAAGCATGTTTATCCCCGCATGGCACAAGTCAGGTGAAGCACATTCTACTGGATAAAGTCTCACCTTCCACAGATAACAGACACAGAATCCCTGCCAGGGAGAAAGGAGATCCATGCATCCCTGTGCTGTCTGAGAACTTGTTTTCCCATGGGTCTAGGGTACTTTTCTCTGAGCAGAAACATGTTTTTGCATGTGGATGTGTGTTTTCTCATGCAGATGGTCCCTTTCTCTCCAGCATTTCTCTGCATACCCAGGCCTCAGGCCCAGCACCGAATGCCTCCTGATACAACAGGTGGGAACAGACTTCAAATTGACAGAAGCTGAGGGGGATGTACAAATCCAGAAGGGAAAACTCTGCACCTCCCTTCCCAGAGATTCTGAGTTAAGGGTCAGGGGCATGAGACCTGCCAAAGCCCTCACTGTTGTCTGAGCACAACCTTTCCCTCAGTCCTCACACCATTGTTCTTTCATGCCAAACTAGTTAGCTGAGTTTTGGGGTGAAAGACAACCCAAAATGTGCCAAAGATTTCCCAGTCCTGGGCCAGAGCAGGTAAACATGGATATGAGGGAGGTGAAGGTAGCACCTAAAGGGGGCCCACCTGTGTCTATCTTCACCATGACTCATTCCTCCCTCTCTGCCTCAGTTTTCCTTTCCCCTGTTTGTCTCCCTCTTTGAAGCCATCCTATGTCTCAGTGTCAAACCAGCTTTTACCCTTAACTGCCCACTCCCTGCGACCTGCCCTCTCTTTCCTCAGCTGTCGAGGCTTAAAAAATAGAGGAGTGGAGGGAAGAAAAAGAGGGAATAAGGCTTCAGGGGACAGGTTATGGAGAGACTGAGATCAGCTGTGCTGAGAAACAAATGGAGGGGGCAGTGGGGATGGGCTTGAGTAAACACCAGCAGGAAGAATTTGAAAGAACATATGTAAGGTGACTTTCCAGAGGGCACTCGAGGTAGGATTTGAGTCTATAGGGAAAAGAACCATGTGTTTAAGGGACACTATTGTAAAAGGAAAGAATCCTTATTTGCCATAATTTTGTGGGTTGTTAGTGCCAAAGTTGAGTAGGAGTTGGGGTGCTGTATTCCATTGACAGACAGATACAGAATCTCTGGTCTTGGCTCCCCAGAACTTGACTGTCTCTTCTCCCACCTTCACCCGTGGAAACTTCAGTCTTTTTCTACCCCTTCTGCTATTTGGTTTCTCTCCAAATAGCCAAATTCTCTAAATTCCAGGGACCTGGGCCCTGAATCCTATAGACAGTAGCTCCCCAAACTGGGACATGGGAGAGGGGATGAAGAACCCCATGATTCAGCCACTAATGCCCAGACTCTAATTCAGACTCTAATGCCCAGCCTCTTTCCCCAGAACAATTAATTCCCTGACAATTCTCACTCTTCAAGGCTCTGTACACATTTTTAAACCTGGCAAAGGTGAAGAAAATATTGTAAATATAAAAGTTTAACTGTTAAAAAAAGATTCCAATGGTATTTATTACAGTAGTAAAAAAAGAAAAAAGGCGACTCGAAATGAATATGGCATCACCAAGACCTCAAATAGTAAAAGATATCCTAAGAAAGAATAAAGCAGGAGGCATCACACTGTCTGATTTCAAGCCATATTCTAAATCTATAGACATCAAAATGATATGATACTGGCGTAAAAACAGAAAAATAGACAAATAGAACTGAATTGAAAACCCGGAAATAAATACAAGCATATATGGTCAACCAATATCTGACAAGGGAGCTAAGAATATGCAATAGAGGAAAGAAAATAAAACAATCTCTTCAATAAATGGTGCTGGGAAAATTGAATAGTCACATGTAAAAGAATGAAACTTGATTCAATTTAAGAACATTCCCAAAAATTATTTTGAAATGCATTAAAAATAAATGTAAGAACTGAAATCATGAAACTCTTGGAAGAAAATACAGGAGGAGAAATCTCCTAAGCATAGATCTTGGTATTTATATTTTGGAAATCATATCTAAAGTATAAGTAACAAAATAAAAAAATTAACAAGTGGAAATATATTAAACTAAAAAGCTTATGCACAACAATGGAAACCATCAGCAAAGTGAAAAAACAGTCTACAGAATGCGAAAAATATTGGCAAGCCATCTATTTGATAATGGCTTAATATCCTAAATATATTAAGAATTCATACAACTCAATAGCAATACACACACACACACACACACACACACACACACACACACACGTGTGTGTGTGTGTGTATGTATAACCCAAAATAACCTAATTTTAAATGGGCAAAGGACCTGAATAGATATTTCTCCAAAAAAAGATATCTGAAAGAACAACAGGTACATGAAATGATACTCAACATCAATGGCCATTAGAAAAAATGCAAATTGAAACCACGATGAGATATCACCTCTACTTGTTAGAATGAATGTCCATCATCAAAAAAGACATGTGATAACAAACACTGGCATGGATTTGGAGAAAGGGAACCCTTGTGCACTGTTGATGTGATTGTAAATTGATATAGCTGTTATGGAAAACAGTGTGGAGGATCCTCAACAAATTAAAATAGATCTACCATGTGACCCAACAATTTCACTTCTGGGAATATATCTAAAGGGAATTAAAAGACTAACTTGAAAATATATCTGCACCTTGATGTTCATAGCATTATTTACAATAGCCAAGACATGGAAACAATCTAAGTGTCCATTGAAGGATGAATGGCAATGAATGAATAGATAAAGAATTTGTGTGTGTGTGTGTGTGTGTGTGTGTGTGTGTGTGTGTGTGTGTATATATATATATATATATCACCTCTACTTGTTAGAATGAATACACACACACACACACACACACACTTATACATATATACACAATGAAATATTTTTCACCCATAAAAAATGAGGAAATCCTACCATTTTCTGATAACATGAATGGAACTCAAAGTTATTATGCTAAGTAAAATAAATCAGAGAAAGAGAAATACTGTATGATTTCACGTATATGTGGAATAAAAAAAATAAACTTATAGAATAAGAGATCAGACTTTTGTGTTTACCAGAGGTAGAAGGTAGGGGACAGGGAATTAGAGAAAGGTGTTAAAACCATACAAACTTCCAATATAAGATAAATAAGTACTACAGATGTAATGTACAACATGATTACTATAGCTAACAGTGCTATATGATATATAAAACAGTTGTTATGAGAGTAAATCCTAAGAGTTCTCATCATAAGGAGAATATTCTTCCTTTTTTTCTTTCTTTTCTCGTAATGTATTTATATGAGTAGATAGATGTTAGTTGAACCTATTGTAGTAATCATTTTATAATATATGCAAATCAAACCACTATGCCATATGACTTAAACTTATACAGTGATATGTGTCAATTATTTCTCAATAAAACTGGGTGAAAAGATTTAAATCTTTTTTTTTATTAAGGTAAATAATATATATTTTTCTTATTCTTACTTAATCTAAAAGTAAGATTCTGTTCAAAATGATAAGAACAATGTGTTGGGTGATTGCACCTTATTGATAAGTGATATGACAGAAATGTTATAAGGGACAGGAGGGAGGAATTGGAAATACACTACTCTAAGGTACTTATAGTACACATGAAGTGGTATAGCGTATTTAAAAATTGGCTTAGACAAGTTTTAAATGTATACTGAAAACTCCAGGGCAACCCCTTAAACATTTTTAAATAAGTATAATGAGTATGCTAAGAGAGAAGAGAAAAATGAATAATAAAAAACTCAGTTTACATTTGAGAAGGCAACAAAAGCATGCAAGACAAAATTTTTAAAAAGAAAAAAAAAAAAAACAAGGACAATGAATAGAAAACAGTAACATATATAATAGCTACTTATCCAACTATCAGTAATCATTTTAAATATGATTGCTCTAAATATACCAATTAAAGGCATAGACTGCCCCATGTGCTCTAGTGATCTGGGATGTTAATGTCTTTGCCCTTACTTATATGCGATATACTTATATAATCATGTATAGAACAAATAAACAAAACAGTGCAAAACAACAACAATAAAAATAGAGATTCTCAGAGTGCATAATAAAAATTAGACTAAACTGTATGTTGTCTATATGAAACTCACTTTAAATATAAAGACACATTGATTAAAAGCAAAGGATTGGAGAAATATATGCTATGTTAACACTAATCAAACAAAAGCAGAATTAGCTACAGTAGCTTCAGACAAAGCAGGTTTCAGAGCAAGGAAGATTCTTAGGGATAAGAGGGGCATTGAATAATAATAAAAAGGTCAATTCTTCAAGAAGACATCAACACACCTTAATGGGTTTCCTCCCAATAACAAAGTGTCAAAATATATGAAACAATAACTGATAGGACTTCCAGGAGAAATAGATGAATCCACTATTATATTTGGAGAATTCAATACCCATCTATTGAAAATGAACATATACAGTAGGCAGAAAGTCAGGAAGGGTATAGCTGAACTGATTAGAACTGTCAATCACTTGGATCTAGTGGACTTTTATAGAATATTTCATCCAACAACAATATACATTCTTCTTAAATTTACATAGAACATTCACTGACATAGACCACATTCTGGGCCATGAAATATCCCTAAAAAATTTAAAAGAATAGATATCATACAAAATATGCTCCCAGTCATAATGTAATTAAACTAAAAATTAATAACAGAAAAAAACAGCTGGGATATCCAAAAATGCTTAGAGATTAAACAGCACACTTCTAAGCAACATGTGTCAACAAAGAAATTTCGAGTAATTTAAATGAAAATAAAAATATCATCAAAATTTGTGGGATGCAGCAAAAGCAATACTTAGAAAGAAATTTACAGCATTGAATGAATATGTTAAAAATAAGAAAGGTATGAAATTAGTAATTTAAGCTTTCATTTTAGCAAGTAGAAAAAGACAAGAAAATTAAACCTAAAGCAAAAGAAAAGAATGAATAAAAATTGACACAGAAATTAATGAAGTTAAAAAATAAAAATTAATAGAGAAAATCAATGAACCCAAAACCTAGTTATTTGAAATGACTAGTAAAATTGATAAAGCTCTATCCAGGCTCACCAAGAAAAAGAGAGAAGATACAAATTACTAGTATCAGAAATAAAAGAGGGCCATTACTGCTGGCACCATGGACATTTAAAGGATAATAAAAGAATATTAAAACTTTGTGCTTACAAATTTGATAACCTGGATGAAATTGACCTATTTATTTAAAAATAAACTATTAATATTCATACAATAATAATTTGATAATCTGCTTAGACCCATGTATATTAAAGAAATTCAATCAATAAAATAGAAAGCATCAGCTTCATATGGCATCACTGGTAAATTTGACCAAACATTTAAGACAGAAAATATAACAACTTTATACAATCTTTTCCATGATATAGAAGCAGCAGCAATACTTCCAGACTCATTCTATTATGCCAGCACTACCCAATTACCAAAGCAAGACAAAGACATTACAAGAGAAACTATAGACCAATATCTCTCATGAGTATACATGCAAAAATCGTCAACATAATATTAGCAAATCAAATGTAGCCATGTATAAAATAATTATAGACCATAATGAAGTAGGATTAATTCTAGATATGCAAGGCTGATTCAACATTCAAAAATTAATTAATGTAATCTGTCACATTACCAGACTAAAGAAGAAAAATCATGTGATCAAAAACAGATGCAGAAAAAGATATGACAAAATACAATAACCACTGATAATAAAAACTTTCAGAAAAAATAGGCATAGAGGGGAACTTACTCAACTTGTTAAAACATCTACAAAGAAATCTATTGCTAACCTCATATTTAATGATGAGGAATTATGCTTTACTCCTGAGACCAGTAACAGCAAGGTTGCCTTCTCTCATGACACCTATTCATCATTTTACTGGAAGGCCTAGCTAATACAATATGACAAGGAAAGGATGGTACATATATTGGGACAGAAGGAATTGTCTTTGTTCAAAGATGACATGATTCTCTCTGTAAAATTATCCCAAAGATTTGACTAAAAATCTCCTGTAACTAATAAGGGATTATAGCATGGTGGTATACAAAAGTTGATTGCTTTCCTATATACCAGCAATAAAAAATGCTATTTCAGATTTAAAATGAAATGTCATTTACATTAGCAACAAAAAATAAAATACTTAGGTATAAGCCTGACAAAATATTTATAAGAGATTTAGAAAAAAATCCTACAAAAATACGATGAATGAGAAAGAAGCAGGAAATATGGCAGAGTGAGAGACGTTTCCATAACTTTTTCCTTGAAACAATAAGCTGAACACCTAGAACGCAACAAAAAACACCAAGACTGTAACTAGCACATCTGAGCATAAGATCTGTGCATAAGAGCTACCACAGGTCAGAACCCCAGGTGTCAGGCAGTGGACTCGGAGAAAGAAAGAAGCTGCCTCTTGAAGCTGCTGGAGTTCTTTGCAGGAGAAGGGAGAAAGACAAAGGTGCGGGGACTTCCCTGAACAGCCCTGCCTGGGACTGCAGTGAGCTCCCCGTGGCAGACAGCGACAGGTTTCAGTCATCAGGGCAGAAGACAGAGAAGCAGTATGGGATCACAGAAAAACAGCAGTTGAATTTTACCGACCATGGTTGCAAAACCGAGGCTGAGCTGCAGCCCTCAATTTCCAAACCAGAGAGCCCCTCCCCTCATACCCTCTGAGACAGATCACTGCAGAGCCCAAGGGGAATCTGAGCAAATGTTACCAAAACTGTTGCTAATACTGACAGAGACTGAAACTGAGAGTACCAAGTGTGATTACATTTCTACAAGAAAATTAAAAAGACATTTAGGCTTTATATAAAGCAGGGATCCAAGAGGATTAGATGTTACCTACTGGAAACCGAAAGAAAAGTGCCTTCTTTACAGCAGGCTAAAGAGAGACCTTTATATAATAAATCTTCTTTCTGGAAAAAACAGCAGAAAATACTTTCATTAAAATCCAGGTGGAGAAATAGTCTATTAAACACCATGAACAACCATCTGAGACAAAACATCTCAGAAATAAAGAGAAAAATCTCCAGAAAATAAGCTTGCAGACATAGAAATATGTGACTTAAATGACAGAGAATTCAAGATGGTACTTCTGAAAAAACTCGATAAAATTCAAAACAACTCAAATCAACATTTCAGGAATTGCAAAAACAGCTAACTGAGCAGAGCAAGGAGATTGAAAGCCTCAGAAAGAACCACATAAAACTTCTGGAGGTGAAGAACACAATACAAGAGTTGAAAAATGAAATAAAAGCTTGGGAAATAGAGTTGACCAAATGGAGGAAAAAATCAATGATATCGAAGACAAAAATTTAGAAATAAAGCAGAAGATAGATGAGAGAACCCAAAGAATGAAGAATAATGAAAGAGAAATGCAAGAACTAGCTGATACCATCAAAAGAGAAAACATAAGAATAATGGGCATTCTTGAAGGAGATGAAAAGGAACAAGGATTAGAAAGCATTTTCAGACAAATAGTTGATGAGAATTTCTCAAATCTAAGCAATGAACTGGAGCTTGAAGTTCAAGAAGTCAACAGAACACCCAATTATCTCAACTCAAGAAGGCCTTCTCCAAGACACATTGTATTAAAATTATCAAAAAATCTATGACAAAAAAAGAAAAAGAATTCTCAGGGCAGACAAGGAAAACAAGTTGGTAACCTATAAAGGAAAACCCATTGGATTATCGTTGGACTTCTCAGCAAAAAAATTACAAGCCAGAAAGGAGTGGAATTCAATATTCAAATTATTAAATAAAAAAAAACTATCAGCCAAGTATAACATATCCAGCAAAGCAATCCTTTAGATATGAAGGAGAAATTAAGACCTTTCCAGACATACAAAAATTGAGAGAATTCTCCACTATGAGGCCTGCACTACAGGAAATACTGAAAGGTGTCAGCTCAACAAAAAAAAAATAACAAAAATAAAACATAATTAGGGTTAAGGTGACTATCAGCCAACTAAAAACAGAGGAGTGCAACCCTTACTAACACCAGGGCATTATAAGCTAAAATAATAGGAAGAGAATTGCTATAACAAGAGAGTAACAAGCATTCAGCATACATAGGGACAAAATGAGACAACAATGATGAAAAAGGGGAGGATTCAAAGATCCAAATTCACAAAGGGAAAAGGAGATGAGGCATGCACAGAAGAAAATGGATGACTGTATATATGTACCTATATTTTGCATGTTCATAATGGTAACCACACACCAAAGATTCAGAACTGAAGTATATAACATAAAACAAGAAGACCAGAGGCCAAACCCACAAAAGACAACCAGAATAAAGAAAACAGAAACACAAAACAAGGAAGCAATGGAAACACTGAGCTATCAGAAAGCAAAAGATAAAATGGCTATAAGAAGACCTCATATTTCAATAATCATGCTAAATGTAAATGGAATGAACTTACCAATAAAAAGGCATAGAGTTGCAGAATGGATCTAAAAACAAAACCTGACCATATGCTGCCTCCAGAAAACACATTTTAGCTCCAAAGACAAATATAAATGCAAAGTGAAAGGGTTGAAAATTATATTTCAAGCAAATGGCATTCAGAGAAAAGTGGGAGTAGTGGTACTAATATTGGACAAAACAGACTTCAAAATAAAAAAAGGTGAAGAAAGATATTGAGGAATAGTTCATAATGATAAAGAGAATCTTATACCAAGAAGACATAACAATTATTAATATCTATGTTCCCAATCAAGGAGCCCTGAAATAGGTAAAGCAATTACTAACAGAACTAAAGGGAGAAACAGAGCAAAACACTATCATAGCAGGGGCCTAAAAACCGCACCGTCAGATGTAGACAGATAATTCAAACAGAAAATCAATAAGGAAATAACATCCTTAAATGACACATTAGATCATCTGGACATAGTTGACATTTACAGTACCTTCTATCTGAAAACAGCTGCTTATACATTCCTCGCTAGTTCACATGGAACATTCTTAAGAATCGACCACATACTGGGACATTGAGATAGCCTCAACAAATATAAGAGAGTTGACATCATACCAACCATATTCTCTGATCATAATGCTTTGAAACTAGAGATCAACAGCAAAAAGAAATCAGGAAGAACCACAAATACATGGTTCTTCTACTCAAGAAGAAGTGATTTAGAGAAGAAATAAAAAGAGAGATCTAGAGATACATAGAAATGAATGATAATGATTGTCCAACATATCAAAATTTTTAGGACATGACAAAAATGATCATAAGAGGAAAGTTCATATCATTACAGGCCTATCTCTAAAAACAAGAATGAGCTCAAATAAACAACCTAATGCTTCATCTTAAAAAAGCTAGAAAAAGAATAACAAATGAGGCCTAAAGTTAGCAGAAGGAAAGAAATCATCATAATTAGAGCAGAAATAAATGAAATTGAAAACGACAAAAAAAAAAAAAACAGTTGAAAAAATAAATACAACAGGGAGATGGTTCTTTGAGAAGGTGAATAAAATTGACAAACCCCTGGCTAGATTCACTAAAGAAGAAAGAGAAAGAATAATTATAAACAAAATCAGGGATGAAAGAGGGTAAATGATGACAGACAACACAGAAATGCAAAGGATCATGCAAGAATACTATGAAAAAGATATATAATAACAAATTTAATAACCTAGAAGAAATGGAACAGTACTTAGAAAAATATAAATTTCCTGAAGCAAGAAGAACTGGAAAAGCTAAATAGACTGATCAGCAGTATGGAAACAGAAAGAGTGATCAAAAATCTACCAAAAAGTAAAAGTCTAAGACCAGATGGCTTCACCAGTGAATTCTACTCAACATTCAAAACAGATTTAATACCAATTCTCCTCAAACTATTCTAAAAAATCAAAGAGGTGGCCGTACTTCCAAACTCATTTTATGAGGCCAATATTACTCAGATACCAAAACCTGGTAAAGATAATACACAAAAAGAAAACTACAGACTAATATCTCTCATGAACACAGATGCAAAAATTCTAAATAAGATACTAGCGAACCAAATACAGAAACATATTAAAAAGATTATACACTATGACCAAGTGGGCTTCATCCCAACAGCATAGGGATGGTTCAGCATTCACAAATCAATTAATGTCATACACCACATAGACAAATGAAAAAATTTGAATCATATGATCATATCAATCATTGTAGAAAAAACCTCCGACAAAAGATAGCGTCCATTTATGATCAAAACACTTAAAATCGGTATAGAATTAAAGTACCTTAACATAATAAAGGCCATCTATGACCAACTCTCAGCCAACATTATAATTAATGGTGAAAAACTAAAAACCTTCCCTCTAAGATCAGGAACAAGGCAAGACTGTCCACTATCGCCACTGTTATTCAGTATAACATTGGACGTCCTAGCAAGTGCAGTCCGAAAAGAGAAAGATTTAAAAGGCATCCAAATAGGAAAGGAAGAAGTGAAACTGTCACTATTTGCTGATGACATGATTCTCTATATAGAAAACCCTAAAGACTCCACAAGAACACTACTAGAAGCAACAAGCAAATACAGTAAAGTCTCTGGATACAAAATCAACGTTTAAAAATCCATAGCATTCATATACTCTAATAATGACTTGACAGAAAAGGAAGTGGTAAAATAATTCCTTTTGTAATTTCAACCAAAAGAATAAAATATCTAGTAATAAATTAACGAAACATGTGAAGGACCTATATAATGAAAACTACAGGACCTTATTAAAAGAAATAAAAGAAGATACAAAGAAATGGAAAGATATTTCATGTTCTTGGATTGGAAGAATCAAGATAGTTTAAAATGACCATATTACCAAAAGCATTATACAAATTTAATGCAATCTTCATCAAAATCTCTTTGGCATTTTTTTAAAGAAATAGGACAAAAAAAAATCATCAGATTTGTGTGGAAGCACAAAAGACCCAGGATTGCCAAAGCCGTAGAGAAACAAGAACAAGGTTGGAGGCATCACTCTCCCAATTTGAAATTATACTATAAAGCGACAGTAATCAAAACGGCATGGTATTGGCAGCAAAACAGACACTTGGAGCAGTGGAACAGAATTGAGAGTCCAGAAGTAAACCCATATTTATATGGGCAAATAATTTTTGACAAAGAAGACAAAAACATAAAGTGGAGAAAGGAAAGCCTCTTCAATAAATGGTCCTGGGAAAATTGGAAGGTCACCTGCAAAAGAATGAAACTAGACTGTTGTCTATCACCACACAATAAAATTAACTGAAAATGGATTAAGCAACTGAATATATAACCGGAATTAATAAAATGCATAGAAGAAAACATAGGAACTATACTCAGGGACCTTGGACTTAAAGAGGATTTTATGAATTTGACCTCGATAACAAAAGAAGTAAAAACAAAAATAAATGAATGTGACTACATCAAACTAAAAAGTTTCTGCTCAGCAAAAGAAATCGTCAACAAGGTAAGAGACAATCATCCAAATTGGAAAATATATTTGAAAGTAATGCTTCCAATAAGGGCCTAATATCCAAAATATACAAAGAACTAATACAAAAAAAAAAAATGATCCAATCAAAAAATGGGCAGAAGACCTGGACAGACACTTCTCCTTAGAGAACATACAAATGGCCAACAGATGTATGAAAAGATGCTCAACATCGCTAGCTATTAGAGAAATGCAAATCAAAACCACAATGAGATACCGTCTCACTCCTTTTAGAATAGCTATAATCAATAGGACAAGTAATAACAAATGTTGGAGAGGATGCAGAGAAAAAGGAACCCTCAGGCACTGCTGGTGGGACTGCAAATTGGTATAGCCACTATGGAAAACAGTATGTAGGTTCCTCAAAAACTAAGAATTGATCTACCATATTATCCAGCAATCCTTCCACTGGCCATTACCCCAAAGTTTTGAAAACACACATATGAAAATATATTTGCACTCCGATGTTCATGGCAACATTATTCACAGTGGCCAGGACATGGAAGCAGCCAAAGTGTCCTATGATAGATGATTGCCTAAAGAAGCTGTGGTACATATTTACAATGGAATATTACTCAGCCATAAGAAGAGATGAAATACTGCCATTTGCGACATGAATGGACCTCGAGATAATCTTGATAAGCAAAATAAGCAACACTGAAAAAGTTGAAAATCACACGATATCACTTATATGTGAGATATAAACCTAAAATCAACAAATGAACAAGACAAACAGAGACTCAGATACATGGACGGTGGACTAGTGGTTACCAAAGGCTCATGGGTGGAGGAAAAGGAAAGAGGTCGGCGAGTAAAGGGGGTCAAATATAGGGGGGTTGGGGGAGGGTGAAGGGGGTAAAGGTGATCAGATATATGGTAGCTGAAGGAAACTAGACTCTGGGTGGTAATCACACAATATAATATATAAATGTCAAATTATAATGTACACCTGAAAATTATATAATTGTATTAACCAATGTTGCCCAATAAACTTAAAAAAACTGAAAAAAATGTGATGAATGAAATAAAAAAATATCAAAATAAATGGAGAGTTATTTTATATTTATAAATAATAAGCAATATCATTAAGATGTCAGTTCTTACTACATTGACCTATACATTCCATGGAATCTTAATCGAAAATCATGAAATTATTTTGCAGATATCAAGAAACTGATCCCAAAGTTTATATGCAAAACAAATGACCCATGATAACCAACATCACGGTACAGGAAAAAAGAAAAGTCAGTCAACTGATCTTACTCTACTTCAAGATTACTATAAACTTATAGTAGTCAAGACAGTGTGGGATTGACAAAATAATAGACAAATAGATCATTATAACAGAATATAGAGTTCAGAAATATATCCATACAAATGTAATCAACTAATATTTGATTAAGGATCAAAAGCAATTAAGTAAAGAAATCATGACTTTTTCAATAATTCATGCTTGAACAACTGGGTATCCTCATGCAAAAAAAAAAAAAAGTAAGGGAGGGAAGGAGAGAGAGAAAGGGAGGGAGGGACAAAAGGAGAGAGACAGAAAGAAGAGAGAGAGAGAGAGAGAAGGAAGGAAGGAGAGGAGAGAGAGAGAGAGAGAGAGAGAGAGAGAGAGAGAGAGAGAGAGAGAGAGAGAGAGAGAAAGAAAGAAAGAAAGAAAGAAAGAAAGAAAGAAAGAAAGAAAGAAAGAAAGAAAGAAAGAAAGAAAGAAAGAAAGAGGAAAAGAATCTAGACACAGGTCTTACACTCCTAACAAAAATTAACTCAATCTGTATCATGAATCTAAATGTAAATTTCAAAATTTTTAAATTATAAGAAGATAACATCAGACAAAAGCTAGCTGGTCTTGGGTTTGACAGTGAGTTTTAGATACAATATCAAATGATGTTCCTTTAAAGAAAAAAATGATAAATTGGACCTAAACATTAAAATTTTTTAGCTGTTCTATGAAACACTGATAAAATGAAAAGACAAGCTACAAAATGGGTGAAAATCTTTATGAAACATATACTTGATAGAGGACTGAGAAAATTTTCAAAGAACTATTAAAATTCAATGATAAGAAATGAATAACAATTAAATATGAGCAAAAGTTCTGATATCTCATCAAACGAGATATACAGATGGTAAATAAGCATATAGACACATGTCCATATGTCATTAGTTAATTTCAAATTAAAATGAGATTCCCCTATTCAAATAACTAAAATTCAAAAGTCTGTCAACATCAATTGCTGGTAAGGATATGGAGCAATAGGAACTCTCATTTATTGCTGATGGAAATGCAAAATGGTACAGGGACATTAAAAAATATTTTAGTCATTTCTCAAAAAGCAAAATATAGTCTTTTCTATTTGTCCAAATGAATTGAAAACTTACGTCCAAACAAAATTCTACATACCAATGTTTATGGCAATTTTACTATAATAGCTAAAAGTTTCAAGCAAGGAAGATGCCTTTCAATAGGTGAATGAGTAACCAAACTGCAGTACATTCATACCATGAAATAGTAGTTAGAAATAAAATCAAATGAGCTATGAATTCTTGGATGACTCTTAAGTGCATATTGCTAAGTGAAACAAAACTAGTCTGCAAAGACTAAATAGTTCATGAATCCACCTGTGCGGCATTCAGGAAAAGGTAAATCCAGAGACAGCAAAAATCAAATGTAAGAGAGGAAGGATGAGTAGGTAGAACACATGAGATTTTGAGGCAGTGAAATTATTCTGTGTGATATTGTAATGGTTGATGCATTATATTGTATATTTGTGAAATGCCATAGAATGTGCAACACAAAGATGGTGAAGTATTAAAGAAGTACAAATTAGTTGATAGATGGTCACAGGAATGGGGAGCACAGCATATGGAATGTAGTTAGCATTAATGTAATGGCTAGGTGGAGAGCCAGAGGAGAGAAAGAGCAATTAAGGGGATCATTTTATAAACTATATAAACGTCTAACCAATGTACTGTATACTTGAAAATAATAAAATAAAATGTAAAAAAGAATGAACCATATGGAAACTATGAACTGTATTTAGTAATAATGTATCTATATTGAGTTATCAATCATAGTAAATGTACCACACTAATACAAGAAGTTAACAAGATGGGAAACTGCTGGTGGAGAGGAAGTATATGGAAAGTCTCTAATTTCTCCTCATTTTTTTGTAAACCTAAAACTGCTCTAAAAACAGTCTGTTGATTTTTTTACAAAAAGTGGAGAACCTTTACTATACCCCCAAAAATCCAGTTAGAGAAGTAGATTCCAGAGAGAGGCATGAACAAGACTGAAGGCTAAGGTGAATTAAACTGTAGTGAGCTGTGAATAGCCCAGCGGAGCTGGAGTACAGCATACATAGAGGAATATAATGAGATATCAAAGCTAGGAGAGTAATTTCATATGAAACCAAAAAATTTATAGTTTATTCTGGAGACAGTAATTAGCCACTAAAATCTTAAGATTGAAATGTAAAAGCAAATGAAATGGCATAGGAAAAACTACCAGGAAGACAGGGTACCAACCAAGTACCGTGGATTTGATGCCTGACTGGAGAAGTGGCAAGATATTATTATGGAGGTCAGCATGACTTGGAAATCAAATGAATGTGGAATTTTAGAGGGAGAATTAGAGTGTTACCAAAGTTTGGTTCTTTATGCCTAGGAGGAGGTGTTGCCATGAACTTACATAAGTTATTGTAGTTGGCAGAACACTAAGATGTGTGAGAAATAATGCTTATAGTAGCTTGCATCATGTCCTTGAGGTTGACAGGAAAGAGATAACCCATTTTTTTGATGACTGAAAAAATTATCTTCATTACCATACTAATTGAAAGTATCTGTTCATTTCTGGCATGTGACTAAATGAGCCAGATTGCTGGAATTTTGTGTACTGTCAATGGCTCTCAATTTAATGTTTTCAGTTTTGGGAAAAGGTTTACTTACATAATTCAGTATTTGCATATGCTTTGCATGTACAACTCATGTGGAGTCACTGTTAAACCGTCCTGTCATGTAAATATTAGCTTAGAGTATAGAGTATTATAGTCAATTGACAGTTATTGCAGGTCATGATCTGAAAGAGTAACTTTTAAGTCCTTCATGGTCATTTGAAATGTTTGATGAATTATGTTTTAAAACTGTCCATGGACAGTTAAATTCTGTTTGTACTTTGCATTTGGTTTGCATGTCAACTGGACTGTAAGAGGGCATATGAGTTGATATGATATGGCCAGATGGTGTCTGGTTGATGCTGGAAATCTTAGAGAATGAGGAAAGATTATTATACCATTAAGGGAAGTGTAAATTGAACAAAGGTTTATTTAAGCATTTTGAGCAGTAAAGGGAGGCACTAATAGTTACTTTTCATTTACAATTTGATCAATTTGCTACTAAAACACTGAATGCACAAAGAAGAATTGAAGTCTGGCATTGGGTTTGTGGTAAAAGAGAGAGAATACACAATGCACTATATATAGAAGCCTATTTAAGTCATTGATGATCGCTATTATGCATAAAGTGAAGGTTTTAGGGGAAAGATAAATGGCGATTAATTTAATACATTTTATGGAATATGCCATCATTATAGTAAAGCTGTAAGATGAGTAAAGTATAAAAATTTCTATGTATCTAAATAATTTTAGAAGGCCAACTGAAAATACAGTTCTAGTTTAAAAGGGGGTACAGAGGCCATTTTGAATTCAGTGTCTGCACTCTTTTGAGGCTTCTCTGATAATTAATAATCAGAGTAAAAAAATGTTTCATAACTGAAAATTTTGGTTTTGTAGATTGCTCCTAAAAGGGATTTAGAGAGAGTGAGTCGTAAGTGAAGTAATAGGGGAAATTTTTTTAAATACTTAATATTTTGGGGGGATTTGGGGTCAATAGGGAGTGCAGAGTATGTTCCCCTTTTTGGATTCCACACAGAATTTAAATTTCAGCTTTTTAAAAATCCTTTTGTAATTCTGATAACAATACATTTTGTGACTGTCTCGATCAGAAATATTGGTGATTATTTTTATTTAGGAGTACCTTAAATTGAGGTGATCACTTTAGTGTTGTGTGAGACCTGCCATATCTGAAAATGTGTGTGTGTGTATGTGTGTGTGTGTGTGTGTGTGTGTGTGTGTGTGTGTGTGTTTGCATTGCATTACCTTTGAATTATTTTTGTTAATGGATTTAATTCAACCATCTTTGCTGAACCCAGGAGGTGTATGTCAAATCAATTAATAGTAGTTCTTCCTTTTAGCTTCCTTTTTTTTTGTCTTAAAAATATGTGTTTTCAGTGTTTGTCTGTATTAGTTAGTGTTGATTGAGGGATGAGATTTAGAGGGCCTCTGAGTATATGTTCAGTATATTCATCATTGTTCACTTGCTGTTATGATATAGGAAGCATGAAAAAATGAGGGGATGGCAAAGAGAAAAATGGATGTTATTAATAGTTGATAATTGTGTGTTAAACCAACACACACATTGCCCATCGTAGAATTTCTATATTCTGTAGCAATTTAGGAAAATTATAAGCAAGAATGTTTTAGAACATCTGTTAAAAATGACTGGTTTCTGAGCTTCTGTCCAAAAGAGCTCAAGATTACTGTTGAGGTAATAGTTTAAAATACATTGTAAAGTCCTGTGGTTTACTCATCATACCCATATTAACATCCATAATGTTAGACTAACTTTCCCTAGCCTCTGCTCAAAGGTGATTCCTCACAAATCCCAATCTTATAAGTGATAAGTAGACAACCATTTTAATTTGTTACTTTTCTCATGATGACAGATCTGTATCTATCACAAGTGTAAATATGGATAGTACTTGAGAGAGAATCCTTTAAGCAATTTAAAATGTGTGAAAATGATTTCACCTTACATTAGAAAACAAACAATTCCAGATACAACTCAAAAATGTTACAATTTGGTATTAAACTGGAAAACACGTTGATATTTGATAGGGAGGTTATTCCTTATTGACGAAAGCTTCAAATTGAAGCTATAAGCATTTATAAATTTTAGAGGTTTATAACTAAAAGGTAGAACATATTCCAAGTCTTACTTTCTTCAGTAATTTTGAATGTAGAGAATCTATATCCTATCTTTACTGGCACCACTATTATGTCTCCTAAGGAAAGTGTTAAGCGAGAAACCATTGACACATCAGCATGTTATAATGATTAAAAATCTAGTTACTTCTTTCTGTTTAACAAAATGATGTTTGGTTTAAAATTTCTTTATGGGTAAAGAGATTGCATCTTATAAATATTTTAGGAATAAGAGAAAGAACAAGGAATATTGATAAATAAGTTTGTGGATATATTAACATTTAAAAAATTAGAAAATATTAAATCCCACGGGTAATATTAACTGCCCAAAGATATACTAGAATATGATAAAATTTGATTTTAAAAAATCCAACAAGAATGAATTTACTTTTTTCTACTATTTCATAGCATCAACTTTAATGTGATTTTCCCTCGGCCAAATAACATAACAAATGTAATAATTTAACATACACTGTCTCTTTTAGGGCTGGATCTGCCATTTATGATGATGCCTCATCCCCTACTTCCAGTCAGCTTACCTCCTGCATCAGTTGCCATGGCAATGAATCAGATGAACCATCTAAATACTATTGCCAACATGGCTGCTGCAGCTCAGATTCACAGTCCACTCTCCAGAGCTGGGGCTTCTGTTATAAAGGTAAGAGTCATGATTTAGAAGAGGATAACATCATTAATGACATGTAAATTTTGATAAAATATTAGCAATACCACTGTATCTTCAGTATAAACATAGCTCAATGCTTACCATATAGTATTAATGAGTTTGATTTCTGACTAGGCGTACTGAGGTGTTTTTTTGTTTGTTTGTTTTTGTTTTGTTGTTGTTATTTGTTTTTATTCCATGACCACAGATCTCACTTTTAATTCTAGCTTCCTGTCTTGCAATCATGAGCACCATGTGTGGGAGAGGTTGCCAGAGTAATGACAGAGAAAAGTATACAAAAATCACTCCCATTCCTAGAGCGAAACAAAGTAAACACTGTACATCCTTTCGGTGTTTGAAAGGCAGTTGTAGGAATATATATATATATATATATATATATATATATATATATATATATATATATATATATACACATACCATACAAGTCTTATAGATGGAAAGACCTGAATTCCAGTTCTGATTCTACCACTTAAGAGCTGAATGACCTTGGATATGACATTTAACCTGCATGAACTTGTTTCTTCAACAGCAAAATAAAGGCAATAGTAATAATCTATCCTACTTATTTCACTGGCTGTCTGGAGATAATATTAATAAAATATAGGTTAAACACTGTGAAACATTTAGCAAATATGTATAATAATTTAGATCATTGCCATTATCATGATGAGAATGCTGTTTTTCAAAATGTCATGACCATCGGGTAATGAAATATAAATAATATTTTATAAGCCCTCCCTATGTCCCCTATTAGTTTGGCATATGGCCTCTCAACCCTCTCTTCAAGTATCATATGAACTAGTCTGTTTAATATAATTTTTTATTTTGGTAAGGAGGTATTATAAGGGCATATAGGATCAAAAGGGTATAGTTAATCATAGCAACTCATTGATTCGTTTCTTTATTACTTTTATTCATCAAATATTATATGCTTGGGATTAGATAGATAGATAGATAGATAGATAGATATCATAATGGGCAATATGAGAAATAGATAAACATAGATCCTGACTTCCAGGACCCACAAACTAAATGTGAGACAAACAACAAATAATTTGCACTAACAAGACATACTATGATGGATAGCATAGAGGATCACCAAGTATACAAAAACTTAGAAGAAAGAGAGAAGAAAGAGGGAGCAGGGATCACAAAGGCATTATAGTTGATTGATTTAAACTGGACCTTGCAATATTGATATGATTGTAATAGATGTGAATCAGGGTGAAAGAAGTGACGGCAGAAGAAATGTGAGATTGTGGACATTTTTATTTTATTTTAAATTAGTTTCCAGTATTGGGAACTTTTCAAACAATGAAAAATAATTATAACAAACTGTGTAGAAAATAAAAATAAAAATTGGTAATTTTTAATTAAGTTTTTTCTATTTCCATGGCTAAGTATGAGTATGCTTCCTATAAAGACTGTGGCTCTCAGTGGATTAGTCTACCCTAGCTAATCAGAGCTTTGTTGTTTGAATATTTGATCAGTGTATAAACTGGGAATCAGAATTCTTTTTGAGGGGGAAAAACACCCATAAACATTATTTAAAAGATGGAATAAGTTTTCTATGATTTTGAAACTGAGTGGCTACTAAGTATATGTGACCCAGCACAAATTTGGAAATTCTATTAAGAAACAAAGTGTGGTTTAAATTAATGGAATTGTCATCCATGGTTTGAAATTATAACAATATACTCTCAATATAAGCATGTTTATGGCTCTTCAAAAGTCATTCATTTAGTTTTCTTAATTACTATTAACTCAAACTGAATCAGCTACCTTTTGGTTGAATGGGAGTTTGGGTAGCTTTGTGTAGAATTCAAAGCAAAGAGGCATTTAGGGATGTGGTTCATGACTAGGATTTGGTTGTTGGTGGTGATGATGATGGAAATGGAAAAGATAATTATCTTCTCCTTAAATAATCCAAATATCTTTAGCATATTAAAGCAATAAAACAATATTTTTGTTTGTTGCTGATTTGTCTATTTTATATGCAAGCTTTTAAAAAAAGACAGAACCTTCACAAACATAAAATTAAATGCTGCTTTAAAAAATTCAATCATTTTTTATAAATTCATATTCAATCACACACTTAAGTCCTACTAAATACATAGAAACCATTTTATGCTGAAGAAAATTGAATCTACTTTCATAAAGTTATTTTGACTAGTCAGATGAAAACAACATATTTATTTTGTATTCTTTTTAAAAAAGATTCTCTACAAATCTATAGAAGTAGATTTTCATCAGAGGATGATGGGAAAATTAAGAAAAAATATTTTTTAGAGTTTTATCAGTGATTAGTGAGAGGCTTTTAATATAGTTGCCAAGTTTTGTTTGTATTTACAAAGGTGCTATTGTATTATGGTGACATTATTATTTTTAAAATAATAATTCACAGGAAATACCATAATAAAAATCTTCTAATTAATTGACAAATGGATGTTCATATGTTAAAAGTTTTACCCCTCCTTTCAAGAACAATTATCAATATGGTACTATCTGTGCAATAACAAACTGTAAAGGACAGAAATTTTGCACCTCTGTTGATCTGTACTGCAAAATAAATTTGTTTTCAATGTGCTTCTTGGTGAATTGAATTTTCAAAGTTTGATCTATTTGAATCCTACAGGCAGTAGGCAAACCTATTTATTGAGGCTTCATCATATATTACTACTTGGGATGTACGGGAACTAAATTTAAACAAAACCACATTCCCTTTACTTACATTTACAATTTTTTTTTATCCTAGTGGTTTGGCATAAAAAACAGATATTTTGATTAGCATTACTCGTTGTTTTATAAAAATATTTGAAGTCACTCGATCTTTTATATTTACCATTTAAAAATAAACTGTCCTTCCAAAATATGAATGATCAGAAAATTTAACATTTCATATTTAGAAAGTAATGTCATAACTATAAAATTTGATTTATTTCTGACAAATCTACTATGACTTAGGGAAAGTCACAGTAGCCTGATTTGCAAAATCCTCTTTGCTGTGTATTATATTATCTTAGTTCAGGCAGACTGCTGTAACAAAACAACATAAACTAGATGACTTAAATAAGAGAAATTTATTTCACCCAGTTATAGAGGCTGGGAAGCCCAAGATCAAGGTGCCTGCTGATTTTTGTTCCTGGTGAGGGCTCTCTCCTTGGTTTGCAGATAGATGGTCACCTTCTTCTGTGTCTTCACATGGCAAAGATAAAGAGAGGAAGCAAGCACTTTCTTGCCTCTTCTTAAAAAGGCACTAATACATAATGAGGGCTCCCCTGTCATGACCAATTACTTACTTCCCAAAAGCCTCATCTCCAAATACCATCACATTAAGTATTAGAGTTTTGACATAGGAATTTTGGGAAGACAAGCATTCATTCTATAGCATATATAATCTAATGTGATTATGGTGTCACCTAAGGTAGCATCCCTATAGTTAAAGATCTGTTAGTGTTTCTGCTATATCCCTGCTTTCTACAATTTAAAACACAGCTGCAGAAAAACAAATCTATATCAGAAACTTGATATGCACAGTAAGAAGTTAGGACATGTTACCAAAAAAAAAATCAAAAAAATATGTTTAGTTTTATTAAAATTTATGAAAATTCACAAATAGAGCTACCAAACTTTTTAATATGTTTAAATTCTTATTGTTTACACACACACACACACACACACACACACACACACATTTACTTTCAAGTAAAACTTTCTTTTTTTTATATCATTTAAAAAAATCCAAGGAAATAAAATAAAAAAAAAAACATACTGTGAAGTTGAAACTGGGTTTCAGAATCCTTTTGAACACCTACTGCTCTTCTTCAGCATAATTTGTGTTAAACTGATGCCTGTGCCTTGTCGCTGATATTCATGATATTGTGATCACAATTATCTTTGAAAGCAGGTCTTGTAATATGTGCTGGAATATTAGGATTATATGATAAATAGAAGCTATCAAGTTAATGAATGACTGGATATACAATTAATTTCTAACATTTAATATTTCTGATCAAAGGGCCTGAGAGCAGTTATTTTAATATTTCTGTGCTTCAACTTTCTTTTCTGTCAAATAGATCTCACTTTTTTCTACTTTGTTTTTATGTTTACATTTCTTTTAATTGAATCTACATCAGAAAACTAGTTAAGCTAATCTATAAGCCATGTTAACTTCTCATTTTAATTCAGGTAAACTGATTTGGCATTTGTTAGGAAGAAAACTTTTTTAACAATTAATTGAATCAGGAGAAGCCACCAATACCTGGTTTAAAAAGTTTGTGGGTCCATATATATTTTTCGTTTTTCATTAATTGAGTGCCTACTAATTATCAGGTGGTTTTTAAGGCTTCCAATCTAATAGGGAGAAACAAACAGAATTAATCATTGTAAAAAATTTTTATTAAAATTTTAATAGACAAACTGAACTTATATGTACTATTTTGAAAACATGGTTTTACATATTTTGTTTTATACTCTATGAGACAAGAGTTCCTGAGTCATAAGAATGCCAACTGCACGTAATGATTTAAATTTTTCTACATTCTCTGATCTTAAAATTTTGCTAGTAGGTAATTTGTTAGTGTGCTGTATTTGTCTCTGATTTTTCAGGTTCTTTAAAAGGAATGATGTTGGATGCAGACAACTGTGATTGAGTGCATATTCACATAATATATATTTTTATAATGACAGCCTACTTGTGTTTGTTAGAATGTTCATACACTCAAACACAGCACTAAGTATACTTACTCATAAACTTAATATTTGCCTACTCAGATAATGTTGAATACTAGAATGAAATAAAAATCTCGAATTCTCATAATGAACTTCATTATTTAGTATTTGAGATTTTATATTTGAGCTGGCATCCAATGGCATGCCTGTAAACCAGCTCTCCAAAAACAAAATACAACAAAAGAAAAAGAAAAAAAACTCTTATTTATAACATTTTCCAATTTCTATTGTGTATATATTTCCACCATGGCTGATTTCAAGTTACAGTTTAATACCTGGCTCACAAAATTACTGAATATTTAACAATCGGCTCTACTTTGAACAGGCTCCAAGACTATACTCTTTTTTTAAAGTATTACTTGAAATATGTTTATCAAATCAAACTCTCCATGCTAATCTCCCCCGTATTCATTAAACAAAACCTACTAATTTCTATTTCTTCAGAAAAACATAACATGTTAAGTAAATGTTTAAGAAATCTCTATAAAAATGAACGAATAAGCAGTTTATTTTCCAAGTGAAATTATACTACCTTAACTAGAATGATGTCAAATCGAAAGGGACATAATTGCATTTGGACCTTTTTCTTCTACCAGTGTGCAAATATTTCTCCCCAGTGTGACAATTTTTGTGATTAGATGTGTTGATTTTTGCCAATGCCCTTAAGCAGCCAAAACTTACACAAGGGCAAATAGACCTGGCTGGCCATTCACCACTGCTGTTGTCTTTTTTTATTTTCTTTTCACAGGTAGGACAAAAAACCACAGCTTTTGAGAACTCTGAGAAGTGATGTGATATTTAGGAGCTTAGATTTCTAAAGAAATTATATATCTTCTTATAGTTTAATAAATTTCCCCAGCTCCACAGATGTAAACAATTAACAATGAATCTTAGATGCATAGAACAATATCTATTATAGCAACACTGTTCAATATGATAGTGACTAGCCACATGGGGCTATTTCTATTTAAATTAATTAAATAAGATGAATATTTCAGTCCCTTAGTTGCTACTAGCTGCATTTCAAGTGCTCAACAGTCACATGTTACTGGTGGCTACTATATTAAGCAACAGAAGTATAGATTATTTCTGTTATTGCAGAAAATTTTATTGGGAAGAAGTGTTCTAGAGCATATTAAATAGGATGGGTGAAAAGTCCAGCATCACTAGTAATCTTTGGAGAAAAAAGGATAACACAGATTTTTTTTTTTAAAAAACAAGTATATTGTAATTAGCTTTACAGTTGGCCAGAATCGATAGTTATTGCTGAATATTGGCTTACTCTATTATAATTTTAATCATTTTCTGTTAGAAAACAAAGAGCAAGAACACAGAATTCACTGATTTAGGAAAGGTTTAATATGTACAAAGGACTGTGTTATATTACCTTATCAAAACACGGCAATGTTATAAAGCTTATTAACACAAAGCACTGTTTAGCATCTAGTAAGTACTCAGCGTTTATTAGATAATATTATTTTATTTATTTTTATATTCAAGAATCCATATAGAAATAGTAATAAGTACAAACCAATATCATAGCCAAGAGCTAGCCTGAGGACAAAGTACCTTCTCCTATATACATTCCTCTGTGCAGCTTCTTAACAGTAGTGGGACCAAGAGTTCTCCCACCGTTAGATGCATATACAGGTACTGAGCCCTCTCTCTAGAGAACATTTATTTACCTGTAATGACTGCTTTGATCTTTATGCCACTAAGAAAGGGTTAGAGATCTGGTGGGGACTGGAGAGGGGTAGGTGCCCATTCTAATATTGAAATTGAGGGGGTGGCTCCATAGTGTAGTGGTTAGCATGTCTGCTTTACACATAGAAGGTTCTGGGTTCGTGCCCCAGGTGGAGCCACGGACCGGACCCCATGTGCACCAGGCCCTGGGTGCACAGTGTGCCCTGTGAGCATGTGGGGGGAGATGTCCCACCTTCAGAGATCCAGTTCTTAAAAAAAAGGAGGCGGCAGAGTCCATAGGTCAGGGTTGGAAGTGGGGCAAGAGTAGGAATTAAAGAGGGGGAAAAAAAGAAATTGATTCAACTTGAATTTTATTTGAATTATCTTTGAATGTTTACATGTGGATTATTTCATCTTTAGTTTGAACTATTAGGTCTATAGGCTATATGAAAACACCCACAGGCTTTCCTTCTGTCTCCAACAGGTACATTAGGCACTCAATAATTGTTTGTTGCATGAATGAATGAAAACTAATGATTCATTGGATATTAAACTTTGAGGAGGTTTTCAATATAGATCATCATCAGTGATACAGATTTTAATTTCAAAATGAGAAAAGGCATTACGAGTTGCAAACAAATGCTTTTGTTTTGTTGCTGTTGTTTGTTTATTTGTTTTGTATGCCAGAAACTAGTCTGAGAATATTGTTACATCAGGCATGTAGTTTTTAGTTCTGACTCAGATCCTTCTACTGTTGACTCAGTCATTAACATGTGTAGCTAATAACTAACATAGCTATACCATGAGTTGGAAATTGCATTATGATCATTAGGCTTGCAAGGCTATCCATCCTTCAGTTATATCACTGAACGTGAAAAAATACTAAGGGAAAAATTGTTAAAATACCTGACTGGTATGAAAACCTATTTACTATTTGACATTTAGAAATCTTATAATGCATTTGTTCTGTAGTTGTGGAACTTTGTAATATCAGTGTGCCATAGTTTTCTCTGATAACAAATTTAAGAAATTTAAGTAGGAAGCTATTATTTGGCTGTCTACCAATACCATCTGATTAGCTGTGTATTTTGTTTGCCTGAGCAGCTGGCAATTAATGAATTGATAGGAAATGGTCACAAGGCAGTGGCATTAGCATGTGAACATCTGGTACTAAAATTAGTTAACACAGAGAGGATTTTTTGTGATAATTCAAATTCACTGAAAAATTACTAGTTGAGTCTTATTCTAAATGTTCAGTGGAAAGACAGAGTGATTATTATCTTTTAGAACATGAGATGAAGATGTATTGAGTGAGAATTGAGGGTCATTTGTGTGTGTGTGTGTGTGTGTGTGTGTGTGTGTGTTTGTGTGCATGCGCACGCGCATGTGTGTGTGTTTATTTGGCTAGGTGATAGAGATCCAAGTCTAAAACATAATTTGATAGTCGTGCATTTTCCCACAGAACTATTTATTCTCCCATTTACGTGCTATGAACAGATATTATGCCTGGTTTCCTTAAGCTGTCAGCCTCTTCCAGAATAAGTTGATCACATTTAAGAAGTGAGGGTCGTCTGTCCAAATATATAGGTCACAAATAGGATATGCCTGTGGTTTTTTAACTCTTTCATGGTTACAGGTTCCAGCTGCATTCTCAATTGGCCTGTTTTCATTCATTCATTTATTCATTCATTTGTTTGTTTGTTTATTTATTTATAGTTCAGGAAAGCCCCTACCATACCCAACTATGTTAACTTAATATAATTATAAATTGGTGATTGTGGAACACACACTAATTCTTAAACTGATTCATGAAGATCTATGAAGTGTCATGCTTCCAATAGTATTCAGAGATACCAAATTTGGGTATCAAATTCTACCTCAGAATTAGTGGTAAATTAAATTAACAGCAACAGTGAACAAATTTTTAAAAAATTTTTCTGTCCTGGATTTTATTATTAAAGTCTGTCAAATTACAATCTGTTCTGCTTCTGCAGAACTCTGGTGACAGTACAGAAGGAACACATAAATTAAATATGAAATATCAAGACAAATGCATGAATAAAATATCTATTATTCAGAGAAACTTCCAAAAGCCACTCCTCAGCAGCGAAATGCCATTAAGTCCTTTAGGAACTCATTAATAAATTAACATTTGGAAGAGTAATTACAGTGAGAGTTGAATTCCAATTAAATTTAAAAAAAAATTCTATATTACATAATGTTACCGAATGCTTGAAAAAATCAACCTAATAAAACATCAGAGGTCACAATTTATCATTGAGATGGTAGCTATTAAAAGACAACTACGAAAAAAGGCAACTACACATGTAGACATACATATAAATACATGTTTAATATGTGTGTGTTAATAAGTGCTTACTACCATATTTTCAAGGATGTAAAAGAATGTACTGAGATGAATTAAAGGATCTTCATAAAAATGGGCAGAGTTGATCCTTTAGTGCTAGTAAACTAAATCTGAAACCAAATTGGCTGAGTTAAACTTTGCATAAAACTCAATTTTCTAAGCATTGACCCTGCTGTTTATTAGGGTTCAAATGTACTTTCAAATTATTTAATATGATGAAGGTCTTTTTTTTTTTTTTTTACCATTTATGATATATTCCCCATGAAAGGCAATTGTATGATAGAAGAGAGGATAGTATGTACTAACTAATAACAATTTCTATAATAGCTCTTTCGTTTTAGGCATAAGCCTTGAGCTATATAAATGTATTCTAGAATCCAAGTTATTATTACAGATATTTTTACTAATTTCAGGGGAAAATAGGGATTTGATTAAGTATATTAATTTTGGAGAGATTTCTCCTCTGTTCAAATCTGGAGAAGACTTCTGCTATGTTTCTGAAGAGCTACAGCTATTTTTTATGGGGTGTGGATAAAATACATGAAGAGTAACAGGGCCGTAAATGTCATAAATGCCAAATAAAATGAAGTCATCAATGAGAAAAAATGATTAGAGTTTTAGATTTGTAATTTTCCTTTTTAAAAGCTCTTACCCATGTGTTACAAATATTGTTAACCCTGTATTTGTTAAATGGTGAGGATGTTATCACTTGTGTTCTCATTTGTAATAAAACAGGTTAACTTGCTGTGAAATTTTAACTAGGCTGAGACACAACGGTAGCCACCTAATGAACCAAAACACATTGCAGTTAAGTAGTTAGATAGATGCATACTGATTATAGAGCTGAAACATGGATCTGTTTACTTGCAAAAAATAAATTGTTCATAGAACTATTTATTATTTTAGAAGAAATTACACATTCCCAGTTCCACATGGAATTTTTTTTAAACCCACCTAATTGTTAATCAATATAAGGGACTGAAATCTGGACTCATCTAATGTGGTTTACATGGTAAAAAAAAGGTCTGATTTTTGCAATGTGTTAAGAAAGCAATAACAATGAACTAAACCCTGACTGAATTTGGAAAGTTCAGGCTACAAATCTTAAAGCAAAAATATTAATTACTTCATGCAAAATGCTACTGCCCCTTTAAATCATATTCTCAAAGTTAGTTTATTTTTTCACCTAACACATTGTTAAAAATGTCAAAGGAGTTTAAAAAAATTATGAGTTCATATTATTTTATCATATGCTAATTTTAAATATTTTGGAGATACTTCTTATAACATTGTATTTTTCTTATTCATAGCATTTTCTATATATGTAGATGTCCTCAATTTTTAAAAAATTTAGAATGAACTTTTATTTTTTATTTGGTATAGCGGGCAAGAGCAAGTATCAATGTCAGTTGGATTCTCTTGCTTATCCAAACCATCAACTTTTATGAATGACTCAGAAAATTTTTAATTTTTATTATGGTAACAGATATTGCTGTGCATATAATTCCTATTGCACAGAAATTTTATTTGTTCAGTTATATTTTTCTCAGAAACTGCTGCAATTTCCAAAATTAGAATTCAGGACAAATACTGAATGTTCTACACTTTATGCATGTATTTTGGCATAGAATAACTGAGACTATACAACAGTGAAGGCAAAAAATAATTTGACTTCATATATGAAATTACTTGCATTGGTGTTTGTGTGTGTGTATGTGTATATACCCATACTTTTTTGAGAATATATTTTTAATTATGTCACTTTAGGTTGAATTTCACAACTGATGAACTAATCTTTTCAAAATGTAAAAAGATGTGGTATAACGGAGATTATATATATATATATATATATATATATATATATATATATATCTTTACATTCATCCTCGCACCATGCCTCCAAAATAAAAGTATAATTATTTGAAAAAAAGTTCTTGATTCTTTTCTTATGCTTCGCTTGTATATTTCTTTTGATTTTGCCCCATATATATAGTGTTACAACTAGATATTTATCTGTATACTAGAAATAAATGAAATGTACATTTCTTGGTCTTAAAAAAATGTTTTTGAGGTATGATAATAATTATAGAAACTTTGAAGTATAATATAGATTTACAGTTACAGTAATCCCCCCTTATTCATGGGCATAAGTTCCAAGACTCCCAATGGATGCCTGAAACGGCAGATAGTACTATATCCTATATATACTATGTTTTTTCCTATACATACATATCTATGATACAGTCTAACTTATAAATTAGGAACAGCAAGAGATTAACAACGATTAATAATGAAAAAGAATATAATAGTATTCTATAATAGTTGTTATGTGAATGTGGCATTATTAAGTAAAATAAGAGTTACTCGAACATAAGCACTGTGATATCAGGACAGCTGATATGATAACTGAGATAGCTACTAAGTGACTAATGGGCAGGTAGCACATACAGTGTGAAAATACTAGACAAAGGGATGATTCACGTCCCAGGTAGAACAAAGTGGGACAGTGTAAGATTTCAGCATGCTATTCGGAATGGTGCACAATTTAAAGCTTATGAATTATTTATTTCTGGAATTTTCAATTTACTGTTTTTGGACCATGGTTGACTGTAGGTAAATGAAACCTCAGAAAGTGAAACTGAGAATAACAGTAAATTTAATGGCTTAAAACAATGCACATTTATTATATTACAGTTCTGTAGGTTAGATGTCTGACACTGGCACCACTGAGATAAAATCAAGCTCTTGGCAGGGCTATGTTTCTTTCTGTAGCTTCCAGGAAAGAATCTGTTTCCTTGACTTTTCCATCTTGTAGAGGTCCCCACATTTCTTGGTTCATGGTTCCCTTCCTCCATCTTCAAAGCCAGCAAAGTTGCATCTCTCTGATCATTCTTCCATAATCATATTTCCCTCTGACCTTCCCTTTCTCTCTCCAAGATAATGCAGTGTAATTTCTCTATCTTAAGGTTTTCAATCATATCTGAAAAGTTCATTTTGCCATGTAAGATAACACTCACAGGTTCTAGCTATCAGGATATGTTCTGGACATCTTTGTGGGGCAATTATTCTGCCTGCTACAATGACAGATGTTGCAAAATGTTAACTTCTACTAATGAAATAACAACCTTTAATTCTCATGCTATTTTGCAGTAAACAAACATTTTTCTTTAGGGGATTTATAAATTTTGGATCTCTTATGCAAAATCAATGTGAAAATGTACAAGCACAGATTTGACAATCTAATTTTTAATGTTATGATGATTAGAATACTGATGTTATAATTAGAAATAATTAGACATAATGTTTAATTTAAGAAATTTATTATGGATGAATTAAATGTTTAAAAGAAAAAAAAACTATCTATTCCAGCATATCTGTCGCCCAGTCACATTTATTGCATATATACATAAGCAGCATAGTTTGTTTTTTATTGATAAAATTAACTAAATCGTTGTCAGATTTATTCATCAATTTGTGGTGCATAAACATAGTGAATAACTTGAGAATTTTACAGCAATACTCATAATTACAGAAGTCTCCAATACCATAAGTTAATGTAGAAGTATGTAAAATAATTATTTTATTTTTATTCAAATTCATTATTTAAAAATAAACAAATTTAAATAATACTTATGAATTGATTAATAGGTTTTAGTGTTCGTCTGGAAAACCCAACATTGTGTCCAAAACATTTTCTTGGCAGAATTCAACATAAATTCTTAAGGTATGATAGATTGCAGTTTTATAATTTCCATAATTTTTGTCTGTGAAGAGACTAAACATTTACCATGCACCATTTGTGAGTTTTATTCCAGGTTTCTCAGCTGCTTATCTTTGAGAGATTGCTTTCTCCTTTTTGGGGGGGGGAGGGAGAGTTAAAAATTTTAAAAATTAATTGATTTATTTTAATTAGTTTCAAGTATGCAGCACATTGATTAGACATCTATATAGTTTATAAAACAATCCCCCTAATTGCTCCTTCTCTCCTCTGGTTTTTCACCTAGCCAATATATTAATGTTAATTGCATTCCCTCTGCCATGCTTCCCGTCTCTGTGACCATCTATCAACTACTAATTTGTACGTATTTAACCCTTCACCCCATTCTCTCAGCCCCCAAAGCCCCTCCCCTCTGTCTGTCACCAAATTGATCACTATATTTGTGAGTCTGTTTTTGATTAGTTTGTTCTTTTTGTTCCTTAGATTCCACATAAAGTTAAATCATATGATATTTATCTTTATCTCTGACTTATATTTCATGCAACACAATAACCTCTAGGTCCATATATATCATTGCAAATGGTAGGATTTCATTTTTTTAATAGCTGAGTAATATTCCATTGTATATATGAACCATAACTTCTTTATCCAATTATCTGTTGATGTGCATTTACTGCTTCCATATCTTGGCTATTGTAAATTGTGCTGCCATGAATATTGGGGTGCACAGATCTTTACGAATTATTGTTTTGGTTTTCTTTAGATAAATACCCAGAAGTGCAATTGCTGAATCAAAAGATAGATCTATTTTTAATTTTTTGAGAAAACTCCATACTGTTTTCCATAGCGATTGTACCAATTTGCAATCCCATCAGCAATGTATGAGGGATCCCTTTTCTCCACATCCTTGCCAACACTTGTTGTTCTTTGATTTATTAATGATAGCCTTTCTGATAGGTGTCAGGTGATATCTCACTGTAGTTTTAATATGCATTTTCTGTAAATTAGTGACCTTGCACATCTTTTCATATGTTTATTAGCTATCTGTATTTCCTCTTTAGACAAGTATCTGTTCAGGTCTTCTGCCCATTTTTTCATTGGACTGTTAATTTTTTGTTGTTGAGTTTTATGAGTTCTTTATATATTTTGGATATTAACCCCTTATTAGATGTATCATTAATGAATATCTTCTCCCAATCATTCGGTCATCTTTTTGTTTTGTTGATAGCTTCCTTTGCTGTACAAAAACTTTTTAGTTTGATGTAGTCCTATTTGTTTATTTTTTCTTTTGTTTCCCTTGCCTGGGAGATATATCTGAAAAGAAATTCCTGTTAGTAATATCAGAGAGTTCACTGCCTATGTTTTCTTCTAGAAGTTTTATGGTTTTAGGTCTTACATTTAAGTCTTTAATCCATTTTGAGTCTATTCTTGTATACGGTGAAAGAAGGTGGTCCAATTTCTTTCTTTCTTTTTTTTTTTTTTTGCATGTATCAGTCTAATTTTACCAACATCATTTTTTGAAGAAACTGTCTTTGCACCTTTGTATATTCTTACCTCCTTTGTCAT